>BSBN01001904.1:0-246165 GCA_027924645.1 Cunninghamia lanceolata | reverse complement strand
ACTATGGAAAGACAATACGAAAGCAACTATGGAAAGCAACTTTAGAAATCAACTTTGAAAGGTAGCTCCAAAATGCAACTATAGAAAGAAGTTCTAGAAACTATGGAAAGATAGCTCAAGAAAGAAATTATATAAATAAGCTTCAAAAATCAACTTTGAAAGGTAGTTCTAAAAAGTAATGATAGAAAGCATCTCTGAAACTACGGAAAGGTGGCTCTCGAAGGCAACTTTGGAAAGAAACTATGGAAAAGTAGTTCTAAAATAGTTCTAGAAAGAAGATATAGAAATGATCTCTAGAATACCTCTGGAAAGTAGCTATGAAAAGGTAGCTCCAAAAAGTAATTGCATAATGTAGCTTTAAAAATTAACTATAGAAAGGTAGCTCCAGAAATGTAGAACAAAACGTGAAATTTGGAAGAAAGTGGTTTAGTGATGGCTTGATGGGGTTGGATAGTGGTAAGATGATGTGTGGACAATTTTAGGTATCTACATTTCCCTCTTTGAGATGGTGTTGTGAAGAAGCATCATTTCAAAGAAAGATAAAACATAGTACTTGATTGGATTAGTAGAAGATGGTATGATTAGGGATGATGATGCCCCAACCACTCAAAGTGAGAGAGATGAGGAGGCATGATGGTAGGGATGATGCTCCCTTGAGAGGGCAGGTGGGTTCAGAGAACATGGGTGTGCTTTTGAAAGGATGAAGATAGATTGATTAGAAATATGAGAGTGGAATTTAAAATAAAAGGGATTGGGAGGATAGAAGATATGGGATGCAAGGAATTGGAGGAAAGAGGTCATGGCAGATAAAATATTGTGTGGGAGGATGGGAGATGCAAATGGATGAGGTGATAGTTATGCGTTATGTTGCGATGTTTGAGCAATCCTATTTGATATGGCATGGATGGTATACACTAGGGTATGAAGAATCAAGGTGATAATGTGTCCCATGCATAAAAGGATGCCCCAACACATCACAAGGAATTTGATGACCTTGATTGGTATTGTGATCAGACAAGAGATAAGGTCATAAGCAATCCTATGCTATATAGCCATGATATGGAATGCCATGATACCGCTATGATAAAATGATAATGCACACACACAAGCAAACATGCATCTATAAAATGATACAAACACAAACATGATGTTGCCCCTAGTCAAGATTAAAAACCAAAGATTGATGGATTTATGATGTTGGATAATGTTGTTGACGATAAGAACAACATGAGATTGGGAATGATATATCTTGATGATGATGATGGAATGTGTTGGATCAAAGGCTTGAAGCAAGGCTAGGAACAAGACCAATGGATGTGTTCAGATGATTTTGCATAGATCACTAGCTTGAGATGCACATGATTAAGATATTCTTGCAATATTTGGATTTCTATTTGATTTGATCATTGGAGATTTGGATTGCTAGGGGGTTGCATTGGTTTGCAATGGGGTAGTCTTTAGCTAGATACCAATGACAAGGGAAAACCAATTTTATGCGAAAGGGATTGTGGGGTGATTGGATGGGGGTTTTAAGTAATTGTAAATAGAGGGATAGGTTAATAGATGGGGAATGTAGTGCTCAGGATTATACCCATGGATGTCAAAACCATGGCTAAGGGCAGGATAGTGGGATGTGGATAAAATGATGGATAGAGGATTAGGATAGGATGGATGGATATGATATGTGGATAGAGGATTTAGGACAGGAGAGATAGGGGGTTTGGATGTGATCTCCTAGGACTACGTCACATAAGAATGAGATGCCTCACTCTAGAATATGTGTTTCTCATGATGAGGTATTGTGATGATATGTTTTGATGGATGTTATAGGAGATGCTTTGAGTTAAGATATGCCAAGAGGTGTCCAAACATGTTTTGGATATTTTTACCTTTCCCTTATTAGGATGAAAGTGAGAAGGGAATATGGATGTGAAGATCATATGAAGATGATAGGATAGATAGGGAGATATAAGGGATGGGATAGATGGGGGATGATAGGATAAGTATGTGTATACAATGTATGGGAGTGATAGGCTAGCAAGACTTGCCCCTAGGTGTAGGGTGCATTGTGATGTGGAAGGATTATGCCCACAGGGGTTTTCATCATGGTACTTGCCCAAGGCACCACAAGGAATGGTTTTCACTATTAGATAGTTTTTTCTCTTTAATCTTTTTATTTGTTACTTTATTTCTTTTTTTTTTTTTTTTTGATATTTATATGGGAGGGGATGAAGAAAGGGGTTTGGAGGAGGATGGGGACTTGAGCATCTATTTCCATAGCAAGTTGTAGTGTCCCATTTTGGATAGTTGTTGCACATGGACCATGTCGATGATTATTGTGCACATAAATGTTGGTAGATGGAAAAATTAGTTGTGCGGAGGAAGATGGAATGGATGGCTAGATGGAGGATGAAGGGATTATGCAAAATCATGGATGATAGGGATGGGATGGGGTATAGATTGAAAAATGGATATACGATTGGGGGATGGATGCATGAGATGTCATGGGATCAAGGCGAAACTTTTGCATACACCATGGTGGATTTTGAAGCTTTTGATTTTGATGGGGAGTGGGGAGTAAGGGGATTTGGGATTCATAAGGGATTTTTTATTATACGATCTGGATGGGGTGTTGAATACAAAGAATACTGAGAGGGGGGGTGAATCAATATTCTGATAAACTTTTCATTCACACATTTATTAATCTATTTACCAAATTGAATAACATGAAATCAAATAAAAACAAGAACAAGAGTCACAAATTCATAACACATAGACACCATGATTTTACATGGAAAACCCAAAAAGGGAAAAACCATGGTGAGTGTTAACTCACAATATATTATGATAGCAATACCAAATTACATGAAGAGTCACTGCCTTAGGGCTCACTGCCCAAGGACTCACTGTCTAAAGAAATACTCATTGCATAAGGCTCACTGCCAAATAGAAGAGAAGTTAGAAGAAGGATTGGCTCACTGCCAAGAGATGACTACTATAGGTGCACCTATAGAAAGCTGAGGTGCAATACCAATTATCTTAGTATACATATTCAAAGGACTTCATACTGTCTGCCTTGCTTTCTACTCTACTTCACATATGCTTCAATTTTCTTCCCTTATTATCCTTTTCTGCTCTGCAAACTACCTTAGATCATGTACATATCAAATTTGTACTCTATTCACACACATCCATACATCCATCACCAAAATCTATCGAATATATATATCTACAATAAGATTCATTTCACAATCAGGTCGGCGACCCAGACATGAAGCGTGTATACAAGTGTTGTACCTTGTCAGCTTCATTTTGTGCTCAAACAGGAATGCAGACCCAAACAAACATACAATAGTCTTCATATAGGTCAGCATCAATCATTCAACTACTTGATTAATTCTTCAAACAATATATCTTCTCCGCATATAGATCTAGCTTTCCTATCGGCTTATCCCTTAAGCAAACTCTTGACCAATTCAACTGTCACATCATAACTTCCACTGCGAACCATATGAGACTCTAAAAATTGTATCCAACATTCATCATTAACCTCTTAGCATACATTCAGAACTGCAGGACATCATAGTCCTTTATAGCAAAATGTGGATCTTGGAACTGTCACTCTGTCATAGTGGAATACTATCAAACTGGAAGCCGATACTGGAGAACTTGTAGAATATGATCTATTGAGCTTCAGAAGCTATAAATCTGGATTTAGGTAGTCATGGTATGTATCTTTTCTACCTCAGAACTACAAGACAAAATATTACACAGCAGAGGAATGCGGACCCTTTTTCTCTAGTATTGTACACTATTCCTGACTTAACTCTATTCACCCGGACTTAGATATTTCATCATATGACATCCAAATAAAGTCAGGACTTGAATACTAGAACATATGATCACTAGGTAGTTATGAACAACATACCTGAACTACATACAAATGTCTTTAACTGCGGAGGCATACCATCTCAAATACTGTCACTTACTTTATATAGTGTATACTATGCATACTTAGTCAATTATTCTTCTGGAGCAAAGTCTCTTAGCCATGCTGGTAGAAACCCTTTGCCTTGTTGCCATCAATGACAACACTCAATAGTGTCTCTTGCCAACAATCTCCCCTTGGCATTGATGGCAACACTTAGTGAAAAATTCTCATCTTCTCCCCCTTACTAGATGAACTTTATTATTCTTCTCCCCCTTAGGTGTTTGTCCATTTTTCACTAGTTTTCTTCTCCCCCTTTGACATCAATGGCAAAGGTGTATGTACAGGAGTCAAAATTGTGTCAAAAATGCAAAAACTGTAAAAAACTGTCATGCTATGCCGCATATGTACAGGTACAATTTGTCAAATCAGTTTGTTGCATGTGAAAGGATATCATTGTACACAACCTTTAATTGTGTTAACTCTTTAACCCACCTATTCTTAGTATTGTGCAAAATTTGGATGTTCTCATTTACTTAGAATACCAGATCTTTTGCCTTTTGTACACTGAGAGGCATGTCAGTTATTTCCTAACCTTTAAGGCTTCTGTAGCTAGACTTGTCATGAATTCAATTTTAGGGCTTATCATCCTTCTTAACTGGCACATTTGTTTTTTATTTCTTCATGTCTACTGAGCAGATTACTTATGTTGTTTTGAGTATTTACAACATGTATTTCCATGTTACTGATAGAGTCAACTGTTGGATTAAAGGTCTTAAAGATATTTTCTAGTTGAAGCTCCATGCTTTTGACCTTTTATTCTATTTCCTTAGTGATCTCAGGCCATGACAAACAAAATTTGTATATATCACAGGCTTCCTTGATTCCATTTTCCATATTCTTGATATTATTTTCTAGTAGAATTCTGTCATTGTCTAACTTAGTTTTTAACTCTACTAATCTTTTGTCTTCAAATACATTTCTAACCTTGATGTCGGTAGACTTTCCAAAGGATTCAAAGTGAGTACTTACATAATTTATCAGTCCTTTGAGTTGATCAGTTGACACTAATGTACCTTTTGGGTATGAGGGTATCAGCTTCTCCAGAATACCAGATGTTTCATCAATGAGTTCATTGTCCTGTATATGTGTTTTCAACATTTGTTTTTGAGCTTCAGCTTGCACAATTGATACCAATTTGAATTTCTGCACCAGAGACATAAAATTCAGATTTATTGGTCCTTGTAGAAACTCAAGCGAATCTAAGATTTGTGTTCTTTGTTGCTTTTCTATAACCTTTCTAGCATAGTCAATTGGAACTTGATTTGGTAGTAGTGTCTCTTGCCACTTGTTCTTCACTAAGTGTAACTCTCTTTCTTTTCTTCTCTTCTTCTTCCTTTTCTTTCTCTACTTCAGTTGTGGCTCCTGCAATGGATGAGGTCCTTGTTCTTTTTCTGGGGCTAGATGCTAGTTTTTCCATTTTAGATCTCTCATCTTTCCTTTCTAGAGTATTTGATGTCCATTCTACCAGAGCACTTATGGACTTTGATCCTCCTATTTTCATTTTGCCTCACTTGTTTGTTCATCTGATGTTTTCTCTAATTGCTCATGTTCCATAGACATTCTAGAGGATAATTCAGAGAATGTCCCAAAACTGTCTTCTTTGAGATCTTTTGGCTTGCTCAGTAGTACATCAGCTAATTCAGTCAAAACATCTTCTACAACTTCATACCCTAATGTAGGGACCCATACAATTCTTGGTTCCACAGCTTCCATGAAGCATTTGTCTTTGTCTACCATGAATACAATGTCCTTTTCATACTTCATCACTACATTTTCAGGTATCTGGACTCTACATACCATTTTCTTTTGAAAGTTGTTGAAGTATCCCCATAAGATTTCATTCTGCTTATCTGCATTTCCCAAACTCTACAAGTGATTTTCTTATTTGAGTGGCAACTAGTGTGTGATCAAGCCAAACAATGTTTCCCAAGCTGGGTAGTTCTTTTAGGAAGTAGAATAGTAGACAAGTGATCAGTGTTTCATATTTGACAGAATGACTAGTCTCTTTTGTTCTTTTCAAGTTCTCCATTAGTTCACTCTAGAATAATTCACATAGGTCATAATCAGTATTGTTTTTTATCATGTCATATGCTATGTATATAGCTAGTGCAGACACAAAATTTTCACCTATTGGAAAAGTATATTTTATACCCAATAATAATTGATGCAAATTTGATAGCTGGATCCTTAATATCATTTATTGTGAGGGCTTTCTTATCAAATTTGGCTCCTATTAGCTGCATTACCAAGTTGTTCTTTATTTTCTTTGAACCTAGAATCCTCCCGGAGGAACTCATACCAGTTACAACTTTGATAGCTTCTTTAGTTATCATGTATGGTTCATCTAGCCATAGAAACTCATCCTGAATCCTGCTTAGAATAAACTTAAACCCGTGTATCATTCAGAATCGTAGGAAAATCCAACCAGGTGTCTAATTTATTTTCTCCTAGAACTTTATATTCATCTTTCAACTCAACATCAACAATAGTTAGCTCATCCAAGTATAGTTTTCTTAGATTCATGTGATCATGTTCCTCTAGATTGGTATGAATATATACCCTAACATCTTCCATGTGTATAATTCCATGAGGAGTAATTGAGAATGCCCCTATATGATCATTTTCCCGTGATTTGAAGAAATGTTTCTTGAACTTGGGTTGAGGCTTTTCAATTATCTCAATTACTTGAGGAGTAAACATTTTCCCAGAATAATTCAAACTTGACAGTAGGGTTTTCAGGCTGTAAATACCTCTTTTGCCAACTTAGGGTTTACTTGCTTCGAATTGTTCTGGAAATCATTGTAGTCGCTTGAAATTTTGCTTCAGTCATCCTTAGACACTTGATAGCTTGAGCGCAAATTGAGTTGTTTGTCGAATGAGCTCCTTTTTAACCCTTGTTATGAAAACTAAAGTTGTCATAAATGCATGTTCTTAAAAATCTATTAAAACTCTTCACTATAGAATAAAATCGATTAGGATTGCTCCGCAATGCTTTGCACTAGAACCTTTTCTTTCAGAATTACTTTCAAAAGATCTATCATATGAAGCTTTTCATCATATTTTCATGCCGGATCCCAGCACTAATTTTCTGGCTAGGGGATTTGGATTTTCTATACAACTCCCCCTAAGCCAGAGTTCCCAATTTACTTCCCAGAGGAAGTATCTGCACCAGAGGCCCATGTGGATCCCTCCTTGATCTCAATCACATCTTTCTTGATCCAAATCTTGTCCATCTCAATCTTGGTTTCAACCAGATCAATCTTGTTTTTATCTTTATCTTCTCTATGCTCTGTTTTCCTCTTCTTTGTAGGATAGTCTCTTTTTTTATTCTTGCTTCTGCAAAATCTTGCCAGATGTCCAAACTTATTGGAATTGTAACATACCACATTCCTCTATTCTTGATTCCTTGTATTGATTGAATTCATTCTTGATCTACATTGGTTAGCCATATGTCCAAATCTATTGCATGCAAAGCACTTTCCATTGAAAGATTGAGTACTCCTTGTAATGTTAAAACCATTCCTTGTCAAACTTTTGCATTCATTTGCCATGTGACTACATTCTTTTGCAATGAAACATTGGCCAGAGAATGATGGAACATTCTGATTCATTCTACTCCTACACTAAGTAGCATTATGACCAACTTATTGCAATTAAAACAATGGCCATTGAAAGATGGGTACCTTTGAGCATTTGGTTGCGTGACTAGAGGTCCTCTAGGTCTTCTTCTCTAATTTTGGAACTGGTTGCCTTTGTTTTGCTTAAACTCAATGTTTACTTGGCCTAATTTTGAACTTTCTCCTTTTTCAAATCCCAAGCCTTTCTGTCATCTGGACTCTTTTGACTTTTCAATCAGTTCCTCAAGCTTTGTAGAGCTTATTTTGAATTTTTCTTTATAGCTATTTGCTGGTTCCAAATCATATTTCAAAAGTAACACCTCTTTTCCTAGTTTTTCACATTCCTCAGACTTATCCTTCACAACCTGATTTAGATGTTCTTCAACCTTTGTTTTTTCTTCAACTAGCATGTAGATAGATTGTCTATGGATTCATTTTTTGTTTATAGTTGTTCACTTAGCTCTTTCCTTCTATCCTGAGACTTCTTGACTTGCTCCTTTAATTCATAATACAATCATTAGCTTCTTTGATATTTTCCACCAAATCTTTGATATCTGCCTTAGACTTGTCAAGATCATCAAGAGCAACTTGTAGTTGTTCATCAATGATACCTGGATAACTTGTTTTTGAAGAAGCAAGATATCTTCTTGCTACCATGTGTTCACCTTCCCAGATCTTCCTCAAGATGTTAAGCTTCTTCCAAGGAACTTGGCTCTGATACCAATTGTTGAATACAAAGAATACTGAGAGGGGGGGGTGAATCAGTATTCTGATAAACTTTTTCATTCACACATTTATTAATCCATTTACCAAATTCAATAACATGAAAGCAAAGTAAACACAAGAAGATTAGCCACAAATTCATAACACATAGACAGTAGGATTTTACGTGGAAAACCCAAGAAGGGAAAACCATAGTGAGTGTTAGCTCACAATATATTATGATAGCAATATTGAATTACATGAAGGCTCATTGCCAAATAGAAGATAAGATAGAAGAAGGATTGGTTCACACTGCCAAGAGATGACTGCTATAGGTGCATCTACAGAATGCTGAGGTGCAGTACCAATTAGCTCAATATATAGATTCAAAGGACTTCATACTGTCGACCCAGCTTTTCCACTCTGCTTCACATATACTTCAATTTTTTGCCCTTATTATCGTTTTCTACTCTACAAACTACCTTAGATCATGCACATATCAAAATCATACTCTATTCACACACATCCATCACCAAAATCCATCAAATATATATATCTGCAATAAGATTCATTTCACAATCAGGTCAGTGACCCAAACATGAAGCGTGTATACAAGCGTTGTACCTTTTCAGCTTGATCTTGTGCTCAAATAGGTATGTGGACCCAAACAAACATATAATAGTCTTCATATAGGTTGGCATCAATCATTCAACTACTTGGATTAATTCTTCAAACAATGTATCTTCTCTGCATATAGATCTAGCTTGCATGTCGTCTTATCCCTTAAGCACACTATTGACCAATTCAACTGTCACATCATAACTTCCCACTACGGACCATATGAGACTCTAAAAATCATATCTAACATTCATCATTAACCTCTTAGCATACCTTCATAACCATAGGACATCATAGTCCTTTATAGAAAAATACGGATCTTGGAACTGTCACTCTGTCATAGTGGAATACTATCAGACTGGAAGTTGATATTGGAGAACTTGTAGAATAAGATCTGTTGAGCTTTAGAAGCTATAACTCTGGATTTAGATAGTCATGGTATGTATCATTGCTACCTCAGAACCACAAGACAAAATATACCACAGCAGAGGATTGTGGACCCTTTTTCTCTGATACTGTGCATTGTTCCTGACTTAACTTTGTTCACCCGGACTTAGATATTTCACCATATGACTTCTAGAGGAAGTCAAGACTTGAATACTAGAACATGTGATCACTAGGTAGTTATGAACAACATACCTAAACTGCATACAAATGTCTTTAACTGTGGAGGCATACCATCTCAAATACTATCACTTACTTTGTATAGTGTAGACTACCCATACTTAGTTAATTATTCTCCTGGAGTAATGTCTCTTAGCCATGCTGGTAGAAACCCTTTGCCTTGTTGCCATCAAGACAACATTCAATAGTGTCTCTTGCCAACAGAGGGATGGGGATTTATGATTTGGGGATTTAAGGACCCAAATGGACTTAGGATTTTTTAGGATTTTTGCATTAAGTGTAGGATGAGGGAGAGTGATTTTAAGATTTGGGGATGGAGTGGGATTTGGATGATTCATTTGGATTTATTGATTTTCACTTGGGATCCAAATTATTTTGTTTTTGCTTTTGGAGGTGTGGGCTTTTGCGGTCTTTTAGATGGATTTTTCTTTGATTTTGTGTATCGATGCCCTACAACATGATAATATTTATGCATTTGTAGATTTTTTATTTTGTGTTTGGAGCATCATGTGGGGAAATATTATTTTTGAATCCCATGGGTTTTGTGATAGCTTCATTTTTAAATGATGTGTGAACTTGTTGGTCATGATTAGGGATTTTGGGTGATAGGGAATTGGGGTGTTTAGGGATATGGGGATTTATGGATAGGATTGTTGAGGATGGGATAATTATGGGATTTGAGGATGAAGGGATGAGGTGATTTAAGGATGGGGGTATTAGGGGTTGGGAGGATGGGAGGAAGAGTGGATTTCGAGATAGGACATTTGGATTTATGGGTGGAATAAGATGGAGGAGGGATATTGGTGTGCTTTTTAGATTTGTATGATAAGGGAGGGGGGCATAACAATAAATGGTTTGAAGGTGTCATGAGAGGCACCTATGCTGGGATTGGAAGAAGTTTCCTTGAGAAGCATGAAGGTGGTACCAACATGTTGAATTGTTTTCCTTGGGATATATAACTAATGCCATGAGATCATGGATGGATTTTGACATGGATGGGCTCCAAGATAACTTGTTCATGAATACCTAAACCTTTTCCTTGACAATTCATATTTTGGCGCATGTGATGGGAAATGGGATGTTTGTTATTTTGGAAACAAGACACAAGTCCATTATTAGATGGGGGAGGATGATTGGTGGATATAAGTTGTTTCTCTCCTACAAGAGAACCACCATGTATGAAGGTGTTGTGACCCTAAACTTAAATTTTCCTTAGGTTGTTTATAGAGCATGAAATTTCTTCTAATCTGATATCATGGTAAAAGTGTTGCAACATGTTAAAAGTAAATATGGGTAGTTATTCTACTCTAATAGTCAATCAAATGATGAGGAGATTAAAATCATTCTAAAATTATTTTGGGCTTTACTCATTGTATTCCCCTAGGAGCAAGCTCTCAATGATGCAAAAGATTTTGCTACATTGTATTTTAAAAGTGCTACCAAGATTGACAATACCAATCTTCCACAATAGTTATTTATTGGCCTCTTGAAAATAATTATTAGAAAATCCTAAAAACTAACTACTTGTGAAAACAACAAACAAGTGTTATGCTTCTATGTTCAATTAGAGATAAAAATGAAAGCCTAACTAAGTAATGCAAAACTCAAGACAAAGATATACCTTCCACTTGATTTTGGTGATGTGCTTGAAAGTGATTTGTTGATGAAGGATGAATGTTTGTTTCTTGAGATTCCTGCATCATACCTTGTCTCTCCAAGATGAATTGAAAATGGCTTGAGGGATATTGGATTATAGATTTTTTATGAGGACGATCAATGGTTGAGGATGATTGAGAGGATAGGAGGCATGAGAAGCTACCGAGTAACTTTTGATAATGATGCACATGATGAGGGTTTGGATTGAAAAGATTTAGAATGATGGATAGGATTTTCTAGGAAAATATGGAGGGTGAGGATTAAAAGGTACTTTTTTATAATCTTGTGAAATCTCTCGCATGTGTGTGAGAAGGGTGTGATTATGACAAATAGGACTTTTCACACATGTGTGAGAAACATAGGCATGAGTGATTATGACTTGTAATTGATCTCACACTTATGTGAGAATCACATGTGTGAAACAGAGAGTGGAGATTAAAAGGTTAAATAAATAGCTTAGATTGAAAGTTGATTTGGTTAGGATTAATAATGTCGATTTATGGGGCCTTATGCAGGTGATTGATTTGTCAAATAAACATGATTGGTTTATTTAACTAATGATAAGGGGGAAATAAGAAAATTAAATAAATGTTGGATATTTATTTAATGTTGGATATTTCTTGAGATGAATGTTTGTTTCTTGAGATTTCATTATTTATTTAATTAATGTTGGGAAGATGATCAGATGGGTTAATTAAATAAGTAATTTATTTAATTAACATTAGAATAAAATAGATGAAGGACATGGTTAGATTTAGGTGCCTAAATTTTACCCCCTCTTTGAGATAGTGTTGTGACTAAGAGAAATAACAACATTTCAAAGAAAGATAAAGTATAGGGGTTTTTGGAGAGATGGGACTAATAGAAAGATGCCATAGCCATATGAAAAAATGGAGTTAGTAAATGGATAAGCAATGCAAAACTCAATGCAAAGCTATACCTTCCACTTAATGTTGGTGATGTGCTCCAAAATGATTTCTTGATGAAGAATTAATGTTGGTTGCTTGAGATTTCTACAACATGTCTTTTCTCTCCAAGATGACTTGAAAATGGCATAAGGGATGTTGGATTTATAGCTTTTTGATGAGGATGATCAATGGTTAGGATTGTTTTGAGAGATTATTGGTTGATGATGATTGAGATGATAGGAATCATGAGAAAGCACTAAGTGACACTTGATAATTGATGCACATGATGAGGGTTTGGATTGAAAACATTTGGATGGATAGGATTTTCTAAGAGAAGATGGAGGGTGAGGATTAAAAGGTACTTTTTAGAGGTTTGTACAGTCTCTCACACATGTTTGAGAAGGGTGTGATTATGACAAGTAGAACTTCTCACACATGTGTGAGAAACCTAGGTATCGGTGATTGTGATATGCGTTGATTTCACACATGTGTGAGAATCACATGTTTGAAATAGAGGGTGCATAGTAAAAGGTTTAATGAATGGCTAATATTGAACATTAATTTGTCTTAGGATTGATGATGTGAAGTTATGGAGCCTTGCGAGGGTGATTAATTAGTCAAATATGTTGGAATTAGGCCAGACAACTGAGAGGGGGGGGTGAATTAGTTGTCCCAAAAATTAACCTTTTCTATTTTTAATCTCCTTTCACAACTTAGAAACAGATTAATGATGTAAACATTAAGGCATGAATCATTAACACATGAGCAGAACAAATGAACACACATAACACTAGAATTTTTTTACGTGGAAACCCAGTTAAGGGAAAACCATTGTGGGGTTAACCCACAAGATTTGTACCCTGTTAAAAGTACTTAGAAAAAGAGAAGGTACATGCCTTCGGGTGCACTGCCCAGAGTTCACTGCTCAAAAGAGGCTCACTACCTACAAGAATTTAAGTTTAACATAGAGATAATGAACTAGGAAATAGCATCTTCTTCATGCCTAGTTCAGTCCCATTTAAGGCTCACAAACTTCTACTTTGTCCCTCAAACACTTCTTCTCTATATCTTCATCCTTTACTACTCTTATTCTTTTGCTCCTCCTCTTCTCTACCCTGCCTCTATACCTTTGTTAGGATTTTATCATTTTCGCACAAGGTACACTTTCCACAACTCATCAACAACTATTTATATGCTTCATCAACCTTGGAATGGACATCAAGGTCGGCTTGACTTAATGCAGATCACTATACTATCGACCAAACATAGCTGAGACTTGAATCTTCTTCCAACAACACGCCACTCTCTAGAGAATTGCTCTTAGATCATCCTCAACACGCTTGAATCATCCAGTTAGCCAAGATTGGGAAGAACAACAACACCAAGAAAGAAATCTTCACCAACGAGCTCAATCTTCAATGCGAACCTCCAACATAGCAGTCATGTTAGAATCAAGGCAGACAACTGAGAGGGGGGGTGAATCAGTTGTCCCAAAACTTCGTCAATATTAATTACTTAAATCCTTCTTATAATTTAGTAGCATAATCATAAATTAATCATGGAAACAAAATCTAATCATTCAAGAGTAAAAACACATTAACACATATGACACCAAGATTTTGATGTGGAAAACCCGGTTAAGGGAAAAACCACGGGGTGACTAACCCAAGATTGTATTCTCTATTAGAAGAATAAAAGGAAAAAAATGGCACATGCTAATTAGGGCTCACTGCCCGAGCACACTACTCACAAGAGGCCCACTTCCTACAGGAGACACACTGTCTACAGAATAATAAATATTACATACTTGAACTGAAGAATAGCATCTTCACCATGCTTGAGTCAGTTCCATTTAAGCCCAATACTTCTGCTCCACTTTTCACACTTCTCTTCTCTACCACATGTTGGTCATGATGTTAGTCATAAACAAGCATAGAATAAAAGTACACATTAACCTTTATTCATCTTGAAAGATACGATGAATTCAGAGAATTCATGATCCCAAGTCTCCGGTGATTAGGTCTTAATCGTTTGACGTTACTCAGAGGTTGATGAGCGTTGCTGTTTCCATTTTGGGGCCTTACGTTGAGTTCATCATCATGACACTATTTCTGTAAAGATTTTTCACAAAGAGGTCATTTTATACAGTTGTTTGATCAAATGATACAATTATACTCAAATATTTGCCTGATATTCATCAATTGTACATGCTTTGTCTCTAAATATGCTAAAGATTTTTCAATTATCTACGAGATGTCCACATATTTGCATTATTTGCTTGAGATTATCAATTATTTGCAATTATGTGGTGAAATGCCCTGAAATTTAAAAGAAATTGAAAGAAATGCTTCAAATTAATGTTGAACCTTCAGCTATTGAACCACATGTACATCAGATACAGTCATGAAGAGAAGAAAACCAAACCATATGTTCACTAGGATATTCCACAGCTAGATACAGTTGATGCTAACTTCAAAGGAATTGTATGAAAACAACATATGCAAGTAGACATGCACTCCAAGGGACGCAGCAAATCATAGCATATATCCAGAATTCACACACTGATTACTCAAGATTTACTATGAATTGTAACCAAAACATTCTTCTCATTCATTAAGTATGCAAGGATATAAATGTATACAAAAAGCTTTGAAATGAGCCCTGAATATTTCAGCAGATGGATATCAATTATGTTTCGAATGTTTGAAATGAGGCATTCCTGCACCTTTTATAGAACAAGGTGAGGAATCTGTTACAAAAAGATCAAAGATCTTGATTTATATATGAATACCTACGGTCAGGATTTCCTTTGACTTTGTCAACTCTATCAAGTGGCACAAGTTGCCAGCTGACGACTATCTAAAATACTTATTTTCACTAAGTATCAGACGCTGATATTCACTTTATGATGCATCATCATCTACTTTATCTGACTCATGTGCTCCATCATCAGGTGCATCACTTTCTAAACCTTCATCATCCTAATGATGACGACCCTGTATATGAGGCTGCATGATGACCCTGACCTGTTCATATGACTGCACGATTTTATCTATTTCTCCACCATCCTGTGTCTTCGCTTTGGTGATGGCGTGTTTATGTGTCTGGTATTTGTTTCTGATGTTGTCTAGTTTATTTCTTCTGTTGTGCAGTGTCTCATTATAATGTTCCATTTTCATCTTGGTCCTCACCAGTTTATCCATGATTTCTTCTGTCAGTTGGCCTAATGGATCATCAGCAACAAATTGGAAGTTATTATGTAGAGCTTGGATTGCAAACTCTTCATCTTGATTATCTATCTTCCCTTCCACTTTTCCTTCCAATGTTTCCAAAAATTCTGCCTCAAAAGACATCATATCATGCAATTTTATGCTAATCTCCCTCAACTTATTGTTGCATCTTTTAACCACATCACATTCAAATTAAATGTCTTTATACCATATATCAACCAATAATATAGTGTTATTTTTCAGTACCTACTTGTTGATGAGCAATTGGGGATTTATTCTCCTTATTTCTTCTAGGATATCCAATATTTTCTCCAATTGGAAGGATCTTTTACCTGTCTGCATTTGCAACTTGTCTACCTTTTTCCTAGAATCACTGAGAGTACTCCACCTCTTCAAAGAGGCCTTTACCACTTCTTCTGCAATATCAAATGTGGAATACATCCACTTTCTCAATATGGAGGACTCATGCTTCATGAGATCCAATTTATTTACCTCCTCTTGGGAAATAGTAGTCAATGGGACTGCATGATCAGTGGAACTATCCTCAGGATTAGTTAACCTGCCTATATATGCATGCAACTGAGTAATGTGCTCTTTGTGTTGCTTATTTTTCTCCTTTTCTCTTTTAACCTTTTGAATCAAAGAATCTATGATATCTTTTCCTTCTTGACCCTCCTGGTCTTCATTTGCAAATCCTAAGTCAATTGTACTAATCTGGAATTCTTCCAAAGTAATTTTACCTTTCTCTTTCTCTATAGTAGGATTTACAATTTGTGCAGTCCTTCTTCCAGTTGTGGGATCCCTTTTAATGGCTGAAGTCATTCTGGCCTTCCTCTTTGGTTTTATTATATTTTCAGAAAACAAAGTAGATACATCGAATTCTTTAATCACAAAATCTACCTCTGTGTTTACCTCCTTTTCCAACCATGGAGGTACCTAATCATGTTTCTCAGCATCATCATGACGTTCACCTTAAGCTCCCGTATCCGTCAGCATATATGATGGAGAAGGGGATTTCCTTGTCTCTTCTTCATATTCATCTTGATGTTGATCCTATGGTATCTTCTATTACATCTTCCTCATCAACCTTCTTTTCCTAAACTTCTACTATAATAGGCTTCACTGATGTATCCTGTTGGCTCATTTCTGAAGAATGGCTCTCTAGTTCTGCCATCTTCACTTCTTCTATATGTTCTCTTTTATTAGGTGTACCTGTTGGATGTTCAGGACTTACATCTTGTCTACCTGTCAAATCCACTACTATAGGACTTGTCACCTGGGAAATTAATGTATCCAGCCCCATTTCTTGGGCTATCTTCTCTGGACTCTTTTCTTTTTCAGACTCCACTTGCTTCATCTCCTCCAATATTGTTTGAACTGATGGAGTCCCATGAGGAGTCATTTGCATACCTGCAGCAAGGGTTTCCATCTTTTGAAAAGCTACTTCCTTCACAACCTCATCATCAGATAGGTTAATTGTTTCCTCCAATGAGATATGACCTCCTTCGAATATATTGGAGGCTTCTTTTCTTTGCTCCTCTGCAAGCTCAGCCTTGACCTTCACAATGGTAGGAAGTGGAACATTGTGTTGAAATTCCTTATGGAAAACTTCACTACCTGCCCCTTTCAAAGTTATAGGGGACTGCCTTATTTCACCCCTCATGGAGGTTCTTGGTTTCTTAGGTGGGGTAGCTACCTCCACCTATGTGGCTTTTCTCTTCCTTTTGAATAGCAAGGGGGCCTCCTCTTCCTCAGGCTCTTCCTCCATAAGAATATCTTCTTCTATTAGTTTTCGTGAGGACTGACCCTCCTCTTGGGTCTCAGTAACTTTTGTTTCTACTGTCTGATCTTTCTTGGACTTCTGTTTCCTTGTCCGTGGAGGTGATGCTGATCCTAATCTTGATGCTGCTGCCTCCTCAGCTGGAAATACTGCCCTTTCAATAATCACCCCCTTGGGTTCATTATTAATTTTCTTACCCCTATGGGGTCTTTTGCTTTGTTGTTGTTGTGGAGGCAGTTTGTCTCCTTTAGATTTTCTCTTTTCATTTATAAAATCATCATATTCCTCATCAAGAATATCCTGTCCTTTCTTCTTGTTATCCACAGTAATAGCAACTCCTTTCTTCTTCAATGCCTCAATTTGTTCATCAACCCAAGCTTGGGTTAGCTGTAGTGTCCTAGCAATGAAAGGATCTAGAGATATATCTTCTTGTATAGTCAGGTCAGGTGCAGATATTGTATCATTATATATTTTCTTTTCTTCATATTCATATGCCATTACTCTGCCATCATCCTTTTTCAACTGTGAAGGAATGGGGATGCAGTCAAAGGTTTTGATTTGATTCAATGTCAACCTTTGGTATCTTCTTCTTCTGGCTTCTACTTCATCCTCACAGTCTGCCCAGAAGTCTTCCAGGTGCCTTTGATGAATAGGATTCCCTATTATTTTCTACATCCTTCCATAAGGGTCATATGGCCTTATCAGTGGGAATGGCTGCAACTGCATTTTATTCAAATTGACCATCACCTTCTTGATACTTTCTGAGTCTGGGCACATATACCAACCAATGGTTACTGGAAACAATATTGGTGGTAGTTTATGAGCATCCTTATATGTTTTCAGCATTGTGGAGCTCTGCCTTATGAATTCCATTAATACCACTGCATCAGTGGGGTATCTTGGCAGCATGAGGGGATGTCCTTCAAAGCCCTCAATCCTCATATAGGAAAATGTTGCAAATTGAATATACTAGGCTCCATGCCTGTAGATTATTTCTTAAGCTTCCATGCTCAATCTTTTTGTCCTGTCCTCCTCCATGGTCCTTACCAGATGCATAGAGAAATCATCATTTACCAATTTGTAATCATGGAGGTAATTAACTCTCTGCAACTGGGGATGATGATCCCAAATATGCACAGCATTGATTGTGCCTGTGACCTTCCCATCTGTAACCAATGCATCAAATGTGCCTTTGTAAGCACAGGAGTAAATAATGTAAGATGTCATGTAAAAAGAACAATTTGAACCTCCCAGGTTCATCAGCTGCTCATGTAGAGCATCACTTATCAATTGGCCCCACAGTGGCTTGATGTCTGCATATATGCACATCATGATTACACCATACATCCAGTCTTTAAAACTACCAGCATCAGGCTAGCCTGTCACCCTACTAAGTAATGCAATCATGTACTGATACTCGTCATCAAAATCATACTTGTACAAGTGCATAGGAAGTTTGGCCGCTGCAGGATATGTGCTATTCTTGGCCCTCCATTGATACATGTTCTTCCTTGCTTGCTTCTTATTATTCTCATACTCAACCTCATATTTCTTCAGGTCTACACTATTAACCTTCCTACCTAATGGCAGTCCAAATGTCTTGGAAAGACCTTTAATAGACAGGTTTGCATATATTCTTCCATGCTTTACCACCTATCTGGTTTTTGGATTGTAATTCTGTGCACATTCAATCACCAACTCTGGCGACTCCATGGAGTACAGAAAACTAGCCACATTCCACATTCCGGACACGAATACTGCATCCAACAAGGGGCTTCTATTCTTCTCATCATTCATCTTGGCAGACCAGGCCTCCAAATCAGTACTCCCCTGATGTGTATCTGTGACGGCACCATATTTGAACAAGATGCCCCTAGGAGATGCAAACATAGGCTTACTGAACTTAGCCTCACACTTAGCTAACCTCTTGTCAACCATGGATATCTGCAATTAACAAGATTTGTCTTACAATGGGTATTCACATGCATGCAGATAACATTCTATCTTTACTAACATCATGCATACTGTACTTATTCAGCATTTTCTTATCATGGGATGCATAAACTGACACTTGCACATCATACCTGACCATGCAGAAGCAATAGGATGAGGGTTTCAATTACTTACCTAATTATGCAGATCCCAAATACCAGTGGTTTCTTGGAAATGCTTGTAATCCTGATGACAATCCCGTGCCTCTTCCTGCCTGTAAGCTCCATTCGTACAAGTATTGCCTTTATGAGGGTTTGGAAGCTAGTGCTCTGTAAAAATGATTTTCTCACAAGGTAAGTGTGAAAATGATGATGAATTTACCTTTTAACCTTGCAATTAGGGCAAAATTAGGGTAACTCTGACGTATTTAGATTTTATTCGTTGATTTTCTCACGGAAACTCAGGATTTCGCCAAGTGTTTGATCAGGTTTAATGGTCAGTGGGAACTACCTACCACCTCTGCACGCATTAAATGTCAATGGCGGCAACAGGAGCGGGGTGATATTTTCATATGACAGGATGATATTCAAAAATTAGGGTGATATATGAATATCGAGGTGGTATTTAGATATCGGGGTGATATTTGAATATCAGGGTGATATTCACAAATATCATCCTGAGTGCAATGTGATCATCCTCCCCGAGAGGAAAAACTATCTTCGACAAGATCGGGTGATAAACGCACCTTTAGGTCATACTTAATACATCAGGAGGATATTTCAATATATCAGGTGATGTTACGAGATGATGATGACCATATAAACTATAACATCTCTCTTTCAAAATATCAGGGTGATGTCATCCATATATTCGCTCATTGTATCGCTAAGGCATCATGACATCATCGTCGTGCTATGCGAGCAGGATCATGTTTAGGAAATATGCCGCTGAGAGGTAAAAATGATGACTACATCATCGTCATGTTAGTCACTTTGGTTATTGGACTTGAATGACATCATCAAGATAATGGCTTAGGGGGATATTTCGCAGCAAGAGGATATTGAGAAATATCGGGTTACATTGAGAAATATGATCTTCGCGAAATACATTAGGTTGTTGACGGGTAAAGGTCACTATCACCTAAAATTGATGTCTGAACATTTGGACTGCATGATTTATCAAGTGATAAATTAGATTGGGAGGACCTTTTATAATATGACTGATGTTACGAAATATGATCCTCCCCAAGAAATATCAAGTTTGACTCAAACTTTGACCATTCATAACTTTCACACTTTAACGAATATCAAGGTGATGCAAAAGGCAAACCTACATGAAATTTGATGCTCTTTCTAAATATGAGGTTATTGGAATGAAATATGAACTTTGACAAACTGACCTCATGATGATGACTTACCCAGCATTTCCATGCATGATGATCTGCATGACTTACTTTTACCAAACCGCCAAAAAGCAAAAAACAAGCCAAGCCAAAAGTTGGGTCCCTATTTTGCCAAGTCAAAATGGGGCATGTTGTGTAACCACACAACACCACACTCTCATCTCCATAGATTCTTTGAAATGACTTCACAACTTCTTATTTATACAAGACATTTGACTTGGTATAATCATCCAAGTCGGCATACATTACAGAGCAAATACAACTTGACCAATTACAAAATACTTCATGCAGATCAACACACTATTGGCTACAGATCTGAGACTTCAATCTTCTTTTAGGAACACGTCATGCTAATAGAACATCTTCAAGATCATCTGTAGGATGTGTAACTTATCCGGTTAGCCAGACTTAGGAGGAACAACATCATCCAAAAGTAATTCTTCAATTACAAGCTCAATCTTCAATGTGGACCAACAACACAAACTGGACACTATCCAAAGACCTCCACACGCTTGCCTGAAACATAGAGAACATCCACACTACTACTTACTGAAATCTTTCTCTCCTTCATCCGGAACCTCAAGAACACAGTCTGTCATTACTGTCATATTGGAATAGATGCTTGTGGACCTCCAGACCATGAACCAATTGAGTTGTCAATTCAAATTGACTTCTTAAAGACTCCACCAGATCTACAAAACAAGATATTACATTTCCAGATCTCACCGAACCTTTTTGTGTCACTATGTCACCTCTAAACATCTGCCAAAACTAGTTTTACTTAAGTGGCTATAACTTCTTTAGATCTTCATGCGGACCTCTCAAAACTTTACTGGATCATCTTAGGACACATATCTACAAACCCTTTGATGCGCATCCTCTAATATTCATCTTAGCTGGGATCGTTACCTCACTATCTTCACTGTTCTTCTCTGTTCCTGATAGGACTAATTTTCTCAATATCCTCAGCATATAACTCATCCGATCCTTGACATCAATGTAACAACAGTATGTTGACATCAATGACAACACCGAATAGGCCCATACTTGCAACAATCTCCCCCTTTGTCATTGATGGCAACATATGATATGAAAAACTATTTTAACCATAAAGACAAGAACTTCTCCTTACTGATTGTCATAACTCCCCCTATCAACAACAACCATTCACATGTCTTTTCTTCCTTTACTGCTCCCCCTTTGATCAACAATCACTTTTGTTTTTCACATGTCTTCTCTCCCCCTTTGACATCAATGGCAAAGGGCACATACTTGTATCAATACCAACTGCTCCCCTTGAGTAGTAGCTTCCCATCATTAATCCAGACCACAAGATATGACTATGAGATCCACCGGACTGATGCACATCAGTGCATCTTAATTCAAAACTGGAGGGGTAATAATCCCTAACTTCTCCTTGAGATACTCAAAAGAGTCCTTAGGTAGAGGCTTAGTAAAAATGTCTACAATTTGATCCTTGGAAGGCACAAATTCCAATCTGACTTCATTTTTGTTCACCTACTCTCTCAAAAAATGAAACTTGATGGATATATGTTTTGTCTTTGAATGTAACACCGAATTCTTTGAAATGTTTATTGCACTTGAGTTGTCACAGAAAATTGTGATAGGTTCCTCATACTCCACTCTAATGTCCCTTAGCATTTGCATCATCCACAATACTTGAGTGCAACTACCTGCTGCTGCAATATATTTTGCTTCTATAGTGGACAGAGATATTGCCTCTTGTTTCTTGCTCAGCCAAGAAACTAATCTTTTCCCCAAAAAGAATGCTCCACCACTGGTACTTTTCTGGTCATCCACATCTCCTGCCTAATGCGCATCTATATATGCATGAAGTGAGAAATTATGATCTCTAAGATACCATAAACCATACTGAACTGTCCCTTTTAGATATCTGAGAATCCTCTTGATTGCCATGACATGAGATTCTCTAGGATCAGCTTGGAATCTTGCAACAAGACCAACAACATTCATAATTTCAGGTCTAGTTTGAGTAAGATACAATAGTCCTCCAATCATTAACCTGTACTTTTTCTGATCAGCCTTAGGGGAGTCATCATCTTTGCTCAATTTACATCCGGTTGCCATGGGAGTACTCATTGGTTTTGAGTCTTTCATCCCAAACTTCTTCAACAATTCTTTCACATACTTGGTCTGTGAAATGAAGATTCCTTTCTTTGTTTGAGTGATTTGTAGACCCAAGAAGAAATTCATTTCCCCAAATATAGACATCTCAAATTCACTTTTCATTTGATTTGCAAAAGTCTTGCACATATTATCTCTTCCTCCAAAAATGACATCATCAACAAATACTTCAACAATCAAAATATTTTCATGTTTAATTTTGAAGTACAAGTTACTATTAGCAGTACCTTTGTTGAAACCAATCTTCAAAACATGCTTATCCAGTCTTTCATACCAGGCTCTTGGGGCTTGCTTGAGTCCATACAGTGCTTTCTTCAACTTGTAGACCATACCGCTATGCTCAAACAATTGAAATCCATCCGATTACTCAATGTATACTTCTTCTTCCAAGTCACCATTCAAGAAGGCATAATTGACATCCATCTGATATACTCTGAAGTCCTTGAAGGCAGCAAAAGCAAGAAATAATTTGACTACTTCAATTCTTGCCACCGGAGAAAAAGTTTCTTCGAAATCAACTCCTTCTACTTGAGAGTAACCCTTGCAGACCTATCTAGCTTTGTTTCTAACTACTTCACCATCTTCATTCAGTTTATTCCAGAAAATCCATTTGGTTCCAATCACATTCTTGTTTCTAGGTCTAGGATCAAGATCCCAAGTATGATTTTTCTCAATTTGCATCAGTTCTTCCTCCATTGCTTTAGTCTAGCTTTCATCATTGCATGCTTCATTCACTGTCTTTGGTTCAATCTTTGAAATTAGACAATAATTTTCTAAGTCTTGAGCAATCTTTCTTCTTGTTTAAACACCTTTTCTTTTATCATCTATAATCTGATCTTCAGAGTGATTTAGTCTTACATACCTGGGAATTTTGGGAGTCTCTTGCATTTCTATTTCTTGAACCGGTTCATTCAGACTTATCTCTTCTTCCTGATTCTCTGGATTAGTCTGGATCTGAATTTCAGAAGGGGTTTGGACCAAAATATCATTCTGATCATCTTCATCATATTCATAAAACCTTGAGGGTTTTTCAACACCTTCATCAACCTTCACATTTGTACTTTCTATCATCTTTCTCAATCTTTTGTTATAATACCGGTATGCTTTGCTTTGAGTAGAATAGCCCAAAAATATTCCTTCATCACTTCTAGCATCAAATTTGCCAAGGTCTTCATCTCTTTTAATATAACATTTGCTACCAAAGACTCTGAAATACTTCACAGTGGGAGTGATGCCAAACCAAAGTTCATAAGGGGTTTTACTAGTATTGCTTCTGATTTGTACTCAATTAAGAGTATAGACAACAATGCTTACAACTTCTCTCCAGTAGATCTGAGGAACATTTTCTTCCATCGTCATGGTTCTAGATGCTTCCTGGATGGTCCCGTTCTTTCTTTCCACTACTCCATTTTGCTGTGGAGTCCTTGGAGCAGACAACTGTCTTTTTATCCCATGCTTCTCACATAATTCTATGAACACACCGGATGTGAATCCTCCACCTCTATCAGACCTCAGACATTTTATGTTTAATCTAGTTTCATTCTCTACCATAGCTTTGAATATTTTGAATTTTTCAAGAGCCTCAGATTTCTCTTTTAGAAAAGTCACCCACATCATCCGGGAGTGGTTATCAATTAATAACATGAAGTATCTATCACCTTGCAAACTCCTGATTTTTGCTGGACCACATAGATCAGTATGAACTAAGTCCAATAATCCGGTAGAAGACTCTTCCTTACTTTTGAATGTGACTCTGCTTTGCTTACCCAACTGACATTCTTTGCACAAACTATTAGTAGGTTTCACCAATCTTGGAAGATCTCTTATAGCCTAAGTGTTTCTTATCTTGATGATGTTATCAAAATTCACATGACACATTCTTCTATGCCACAACCAACTCTGATCATTTTGAACAAATAAACAACTTTTACCAGTACCAACCAAGTGGAAGATATTACCTTTTTTTTTAGTATCGGATGCAATCTCTATTCTGGAACTTTCAAAGATCTTACATTTTCCATTCTTGAATCGGAGATCATAGCCTTTGTCCACCAACTCTCCAACACTGAGAAGATTGTGCTTCAGACCTTCAACATACAGTACATTACTAGTTTTATTCTTTCCATCAAAAGAAATAGTTCCTCTACCTCTAATTGTGCTAGCAAAATTATCACCAAATTTTACAATGCCACCTTCATATCTTTCCAAATCTATAAACCTTTTTCTATCACCTGTCATATGGTGGGAGCATCCACTATCAATGACCCAATCATCCTTTTCTTCAACTTGGGCAGCCAGAGCTCTTTCTACCATTTTATGATTGACAGATTCAGAGGGCATTGGATCTTCTTCTTTGATGGCAATAAACACCCAGTCACTTCTAGATTTGTTTCGAGTCTCTGATTCATCATCTGTTACTCCTTCTTTATCATCTTCATGAACATAGTAACACTTCTTTTGAAATTTTGATCTATTAGGATTTGGACTAGAGAATCTTTCCGGACACCTTGAGACAAAATGACCAATATTATTGCAATTAAAACATTTGAAAGGCAATTTTCCTTCATACTTACCAGATCCTCTTGGCAGTCTTTTTACAATGAGAGCCTCAAGTTGTTCATCTTCTAATTCATCCTCTTCCAGATCCTTTCTTTCTTTCTCATACTAAGAAGATTTTCTTGAGGAACTTTCACATGGATCATATCTTTGTTTTCCTTTTGTAGAGGCACTAGCCTTGAATGTTGATTCAATCTTGGGAAGTGCATCACCAAACTCAGCTAACTCAAATGTAGATATCTTACCAACCAATTAATCCCTTGTGATAGTTGTTAAGGATCTGACTTTCTCAATAGCAACAACTTTGTGTTTATAAGCAGGAGGTAAGGATCTGAGAACCTTAGCAACAATTTCATCTTCATCCAGAACTCCACCAGCACATCTGATGCCACATACAAGCTCATTTACTTTCATCATGTAAGAGGTGATATTCTCATCTTCACTCATCTTCATGTTTTCAAATTTTCCTTTCAGACTCTCTAGCTTGGCACATTTAACATACTTGTCTCCTTCATGCAGAAGTTCTAGTTTTTTCCAAATCTCATATGCAGTTTTTAGATCTATAACATTTGACAGCTCTGAATCAGATAAGGCACTTAGTAGAACTTCTTTAGCCTGAAGATTGTTTTCAACATCTATGATTTCATCTACAATTCTCAGACCATTCTATGGAGGAACATATTTCTTCAAAACCATGATCTAATATTGCATTCCCGTACATTGCAAGTGACATTCCATGCGGCTTTTCCAAAGAGTGAAATTGGTTCCATCAAACCTCGGGCTATCCTTCTTATAGGAAGACATCCTGGATCTCCTCAAGCGGTTAAGCTTTGATACCAATTGTTAGAATCAAGGCAGACAACTAAGAGGGGGGGTGAATCAGTTGTCCCAAAACTTCCTCAATATTAATTACTTAAATCCTTCTTATAATTCAGCAGCATAATCATAAATTAATCATGGAAACAAAATGTAATCATTCAAGAGTAAAAACACATTAACACATATGACACCAAGATTTTGACGTGGAAAACTTCGTTAAGGGAAAAACCACGGGGTGACTAACCTAAGATTATATTCTCTATTAGAAGAATAAAAGGAACTAAATGTCACATGCCAATTAGGGCTCACTACCTGAGCACACTGCTCACAAGAGGCCCACTACCTACAGGAGACACACTGTCTACAGAATAATAAATATTACATACGTGAACTTAAGAATAGCATCTTCACCATGCTTGAGTCAGTTCCATTTAAGCCCAATACTTCTACTCCACTTTTCATACTTCTCTTCTCTACCACACTCTCATCTCCATAGATTCTTTGAAATGACTTTACGACTTCTTATTTATACAAGACATTTGACTTGGGATAATCATCCAAGTCAGCATACATTACAGAGAAAATACAACTTGACCAATTACAAAATACTTCATGCAGATCAACACACTGTCGGCTACAGATCTGAGACTTCAATCTTCTTTTAGGAACATGTCATGCTTAACAGAACATCTTCAAGATCATCCGCAGGATGTGTAACTTATCCAGTCAGCTAGACTTAGGAGGAACAACATCATCTGGAAGTAATTCTTCAATTATGAGCTCAATCTTCAATGCGGACCAACAACATGAACTAGACACTATCCAAAGACCTCCACACGCTTGCCTGAAACATAGAGAACATCCACACTACTTCTGCTTACTGAAATCTTTCTCTCCTTCATCTGGAACCTCAAAAACACAGTCTGTCGTTACTATCATATTGGAATAGATGTTTGCAAACCTCCAGACCATGAACCAATTGAGTTGTCAATTCAAATTGACTTCTTAAACACTCCACCAGATCCGCAAAACAAGATATTGCATTTCCAGATCTCACCAGACCTTTCTATGTCACTCTGTCACCTCTGAACATCTGCCAAAATTGGTTTTACTTAAGTGGCTACAACTTCTTTAGATCTTCATGAGAACCTCTCAAAACTTTACTGGATCATCTTAGGACACATATCTATAAACCCTTTGATGCACATCCTCTGATCTTCATCTTAGCTGGAATCTTTACCTCACTATCTTCACTGTTCTTCTCTGTTCCTAATAGGACTAATTTTCTCAATATCCTCAGCATATAACTCATCCAATCCTTGACATCAATGAAAACACTAGTTAGGCCCATACTTGCAACAAGTCACACGATCTAGAGACCTCCACAAGCACATTGAATTCAACAAAAAATCTGCACTCCTCCAATTCATCAGAATCACTTGCATCATCATCCAGAACCTCAAGAACACTGTCTACCATGATTGTCACACTAGAAATATTGCTTGTTGACCTCCAAACCATGAAGCACTTGATTTGATGACACACACTGACTTCCCAAACATGTCTCTATATCTGTAGATCATAGTGTTTCATTTGTGGAGCAATCTGGACCAATTTCCTGGCACACTATCTCTTCTGAATACAACAAAACCCATTTCTACTCAGATGGCTATAGTTTCTTCAAATCTTCATGTAGACCTCTCAAATCTTAATTGGAGATACTTCAAACAATCCTCTACATAGCCATATGGTCCATGTACATTGATTTTCATTAGTTTCCTCAATATCCTCAACATTCCAATCTTCTAAACAAGTAACAAAATATGATATAGTTGACACCAATGGCAACGAGGATATGTTGACATCAATGACAACACTGATTAGGCATATATTTGCAACAATCTCCCCCTTTGTCATTGATGGAAACATATGATGTGAAAAAATGATTCAACCATCAAGACAAGAACTTATCCCCCTTTCTCTTATCACTTCTGTAACTACTTTCTTTACTACTCCCCCTTTCATCAGCAACTAGTTTTTCACACAACTTCTCTCCCCCTTTGACATCAATGGAAAAGGGCACATATTTGCATTCTTTTCTCCCCCTTTTTGTTTCAGAATGATCTCCAAAATTTGCATATTGACTACTCCCTCTGAGTAGTATCTCCTTAACATCAATCTAGGTCACAAAATATGACTGTGAGTTCCATCAGACTGATGCACACTAGTGCATCTTAGTTCTGAACAGGAGGGGTAATAACCCCTAGCTTCCCTCTAAGATACTCAAAGTATCCTTAGGTAGACACTTGGTGAATATATCCACAATCTGATCCTTTAAAGAAACAAACTCCATTTTGATTTCATTCTCACTTACTTTCTCTCTCAAGAAATGAAACTTGATGCATATGTGCTTAGTCTTTGAATACAACACCAGATTCTTTGAGATGTTTATTGCACTTGAATTATCATAGAAAATTGTAACAGGTTCTTCAAACATAATTCTGATATCCTTCAACATTTGCTTCATCCACAAGACTTGAGTACAATTGCTTGTTGCTGCTATATACTCTGACTTTGTAGTAGATAGAGATATTGCCTCTTACTTTTTGCTCATCCAAGAGACCAATCTCCTTCCCAAGAAGAATGCACCACCACTAGTACTTTTCCTATCATCCACATCTCCTGCCCAATCAACATCTGTGTATGCATTAAGAGTGAAGTTATTATCCTTTGGATACCATAAGCCATAATCAAGTGTCCCTTTGAGATATCTGAAAATTCTCTTGACTGCTACAACATGGGATTCTCTGGGATCAGCTTGAAATCTAACAACAAGTCCAACTGCATTCATGATATTAGGTCTAGTCTGAGTCAGATAGAGTAGTCCTTTAATCATTGATCTATACCTTTTCTGATTTGCCTTTGGGGAGTCATCATCTTTACTCAACTTGCATCCGGTTACCATGGGTGTACCCATTGGCTTTGAATCTTCCATTCCAAAAAATTTCAACAATTCTCTCACATACTTAGATTGAGATATGAAGATACCTTTATCTAACTAAGTGATTTACAGACCTAAGAAGAAATTCATTTCTCCAAACATTGACATCTCAAATTCACTTTGCATCTGATCAGCAAATGTTTTGCACATACTCTCATTTCTACCAAAAATGATATCATCAACAAATACTTTAACAATCAAGATGTGTTCATGATCAATTTTGATATAAAGATTACTATCTGTTGTACCTTTGCTAAAACCCAATTTTAGTAGATACTTATCTAGTCTTGCATACTAGGCTCTTGGGGCTTGTTTGAGTCCATACAATGCTTTTCTCAATATGCAAACCATATCTCTTTGATCAGACAACTAAAATCCTTTTAGTTGCTCAATGTAGACTTCTTCTTCCAATTCTCCATTCAGGAATGCTGACTTGACATCCATCTGATAAACCTTGAAATCTTTAAAAGTAGAAAATGCAAGAAATAATCTGACTTCTTCTATTCTTGCCACTAGAGCAAAAGTTTCTTCAAAATTAGTTCCTTCCACTTGAGAATATCCTTTGCATACCAACCTTGCTTTGTTTCTTACAACTTCACCATCTTCATTTAATTTATTCCAGAAGACCCATTTAGTTCCAATCACATTTTTACCCTCAGATCTAGAAACAAGATCCCAAGTGTGATTCTTTTCAATTTGCATTAATTCTTCTTCCATTACTTTTACCTAGTTTTCATCATTGCAGGCTTCACTAATTTTGGTTCAATCTTTGAAATCAAACAAATCTCTTCTTGATCTTCAGTAATTTTCTCCTAGTTCAAACACCTTTATTTCTGTCTCCTATGATCTAATCTTCAGGATGATTCATCCTTGCATACCTGGGAGTTTTGGGATTTGCTTGAACTTCTATTTCTTGAGCTTGTTCCTCAACTTCTGCACTATCCTCTTGAGTCACTGGTTTTTCTAAATCAATCTAGATCTGAGTCTGGGTTTGAACTTGCCTTCCTTGAATTTGACTTTCATCTTGATCATCGCAAGATTTGGAATGTCCTTCTTTGCTCTCATCAACTCTGACATTAGCACTTTCAACAATCTTTTTCAATCTCTTGTTAAAGCACTGGTATGCCTTGCTTTGGGTAGAGTAACCCAAAAATATTCCTTCATCACTTCTTGTATCAAACTTGCCTAGATCCTCATCTCTTTTGATATAGCATTTACTACTAAAAACTCTAAAATATCTCACAGTAGGAGGATGACCAAACCATAGTTCATAAGGTGTCTTACTAGAATTACCTTTGATCTGCACCCGGTTAAAAGTGTTGACAGCAGTACTCACAATTTCTCTCTAATAGATTTGTGGAACATTTGCTTCCATCATCATGGTCCTAGAAGCTTCTTGAATGGTCCAGTTCTTTCTTTCCAGAACTCCATTATGCTGAGGAGTCCTAGGAGTAGATAACTATCTTTTTACTCCTTACTTTTCACAGAATGAATCAAACTCACTGGAGCTAAACTCTCCACCTCTGTTAGATCTCAGATACTTTATCTTCACACCAATCTCATTTTCCACCATGACTTTGAATACTTTGAATTTATCAAGAGCTTCTAAGTTTTCTTTTAGGAAGGTTACCCACATCATCTAGGAGTAATCATCAATCAGCAACATAAAATATCCGTCTCCTTGCACATTCCTAATTCTAGCAGGACCACAAAGATCAGTATGCACAAGTTCCAACAATCCACTTGAACTGTTCTTTACTCTTGAATGAAGTTCTATTCTATTTACCTAATTGACATTCTCTACACATGCTATCAAAAGGTTTCACAAGTCTTGGGAGATCTCTTACAGCCTGAGTGGAACTTATCTTGACAATGTTATCAAAATTCACATGACACATTCTCCTATGCTAGATCCAACTCTGATCAACCTGAGAAATCAAGCAACTTTTACTAGAACTACTTAAATGAAAGATGTTACCTCTAGTCTGAGTACCAGATGCAATTTCAGTTCTAGAGCTTTCCAAGATTCTATAGTTTCCATCCTTGAATCAGAGATCATAACCCTTGTCAACCAACTGTCTAACATTGAGAAGACTATGCTTCAATCCTTCCACATACAGAACATCATTAGTGTTATTCTTACCATCAAAAGAGATGGATCCTCTGCCACAGATTCTACCAGCTGAGTTGTCTCCAAATTTCACAATTCCATCTTCATATTTTTTAAAACTTACAAACTTACTTTTATCACTAGTGATATGATGAGAACACCCACTGTCAATTACCCATTCATCTTTTTCTATAACCTGAGTAGCCAAGGCACTTTCCACATTTACACAGCTCATAGATTCAGTAGGCACTGGATCTTCTTCTTTGATAGCAATGAACACCCAATCACTTTCTATGGAACCTCCATGATCAGAATCATCATATGTGACTCCTTCACCAGCTTCTTAGACATAGTAGCATATCTTCTAAACTCTACGTCTATTAGGGTTTGGCTTTGAACCTCTCTCTGGACACATTGAGGCAAAATGACCAATCTTATTACAAGCAAAACATTTGAATGGCAGCTTTCCTTCATACTTACCAGATCCTCTTGGCAATCTTTTGACAAAAAGGGCTTCAATTTCATCGAACTCAGTTTCATCATCTTCAAGATCCTTCCTTGTCTTGTCAAAGCTATTTGATCTTTTTGAAGAGATTTCACTTGGATCATATCTTTTCTTTCCATGAATACTAGCTTTAAATGCAAATTTAGACTTAGGAAGAGAATCACCAAACTCACTCATTTCAAATGCTGAAAGCTTACCAACCAACTTATCCCTTGTAACAGTTGTCACAGTCCTAATCTCTTCAATGGAAACAACTTTATGCTTGTATGCCAGAGGTAAGGATCTGAGCACTTTCGCAACAATCTCTGATTCTTCCAATACTCCACCAGCATTCCTGATACAGGTCACAAGTTCATTCACTTTCTGCATGTAGGAAGTAATGTTTTCATCTCCACTCATCATCAACCTTTCGTATTTACCCTTCAAGCTTTGTAGCTTGGCACATTTGACATATTTGTCACCTTCATATAGATTTTCCAACTTTTTCTAGATTTCATGTGTAACTTTCAATTCCAGGACATTTACCAATTCTGTATCAATCAGGGCACTCAATAATGCTTCTTTAGCTTGAATATTGCATTCAGCTTCCCTAAGTTCGTCTAGAGTTGTAGGACCATTTTTTGGAATCTTATACTCATTCTTAGTTATCAACCCAAATGCATCACCCATACATTCCAAATGACACTGCATTCATACCTTCTAAAGGGAGTAATTTGTTCCATCAAATCTCAGACTTTCCTTCTTGTAAGTCGACATCTTGGATCTCCTCAAGTAGTCAAGCTTCTTTTAGAGGAACTTGGCTCTGATACCAATTGTTGGAATTAGGCCGGACAACTGAGAGGGGGGTAAATCAGTTGTCCCAAAAATTAACCTTTTCTATTTTTAATTTCCTTTCACAACTTACAAATAGATTAATGATGTAAACATTAAGGCATGAATCATTAACACATGAGCATAAACAAATGAACACACATAACACTAGAATTTTTTTATGTGGAAACCCGGTTAAGGGAAAACCATGGTGGGGGTTAACCCACAAGATTCATACCCTATTAAAAGTACTTAGAAAAAGAGAAGGCACATGCCTTCAGGTGCACTTCCCAAAGCTCACTGCTCAAAAGAGGCTCACTGCCTACAAGAATTAAAGTTTAACACAGAGATAATGAACTGGGAAATATCATCTTCTTCATGCCTGGTTCAGTCCCATTGAAGGTTCACAAACTTCTACTTTGTCCCTCAAACACTTCTTTGCTATATCTTCATCCTTTACTGCTCTTGTTCTTCTGCTCCTCCTCTTCTCTGCCCTACCTCTATACCTTTCTTAGGATTTTATCATTTTCGCACAAGGTACACTTTCCACAACTCATCAACAACTATTTATACGCTTCATCAACCTTGGAATGGACATCAAGGTCATCTTGACTTAACACAGATCACTATACTATCAGCCAAACATAGCTGAGACTTGAATCTTCTTCCAACAACATGCCACCCTCTAGAGAATTTCTCTTAGATCATCCTCAACATGCTTGAAATCATCCGGTCAGCCAAGACTGGGAAGAACAACACCAAGAAAGAAATCTTCACCAAGGAGCTCAATCTTCAATGTGGACCTCCAACATAGAAGTCACATGATCCAGAGACCTCCACAAGCACATTAAATTCAACAAAAACATTTGCACTCCTCCAATTATTCAGAATCACTTGCATCTTCATCCGGAACCTTAAGAACATTATCTGCCATGATTGTCACACTAGAAAGATTGCTTGCGGACCTCCAAACCATGAACCACTTGAGTTGATGACACACACTGACTTCCCAAACATGTCTCTAGATCTGCAGATCATAGTGTTTCATTTACAGAGCAATCCGGACCAATTTCCTGTCACTGTCTCTTCTGAACACAACAAAACCTGGTTCTACTCAGATGGCTATAGCTTCTTCAAATCTTCATGTGGACCTCTCAAATCTTAACTGGAGCTACTTTAGACAATCCTCTACACAGCCATATGGTCTACATACATTGATTTTCATTAGTTTTCTCAATATCCTTAACATACCAATCTTCTAAATAGGCAACAAAATAGGATACAGTTGACACCAATGGCAACAAGGATATGTTGACATCAATGACAACACCGATTAGGCACATATTTGCAACAAAATAAACATGATTAGTTTATTTAACTAATGATGAGGGAAAAAATAGGTGAAGTAAATAAATGTTGGCTAATATTTATTTAATTTTTAGGGAATATAGACATATGAATTGATGATTTAATTGAATAAATGTTGATTAGATCAAGCCAAAATAAAGAACTAAAATGAAACAATAAGGAACCCAACACCAAATTCAAGCTTCTATTTCACATTTATCACAACTCAAATTAGAGAAAAATAAGAAATGCAAACAACAATGAAATTCAAATAAAATCTCCAAATGCAAACCTTAGGTGTTGTGGATGTGCTCTTTTGATTGTTGTTGATGAGGATGTATGTTGGTTGCTCGAGACTCCTATAGCATGCCCTTTTCTCCAAGATGAATTGAAAATGGCTTGAGAGGGTGTTAATTGATAGATTTATGATGGTAAGGATCAATAATTGAGATTGATTTAGAAGATCAATAGTGGAGAATGATTGAGAGACAAGGATGAATTAGAGGCCTCTAAGTGGCACCTTGTTGTTGATACACATGATGAGGTGTGGATTTAGAGGATTTAGATGGATAGAAGAAAATATGAAAGGTAAGGATTAAAAGGTACATTTTAAAATCTTGTGCAAACTCTCACACATGTGTGAGAAGAGAATTTTTTTGACAAATGGTACATCTCATGCATGTGTGAGAAACCTAGGGATGATTGATTTGATTAGTGGGACTTCTCACACATGTGTGAGAAACTAGGGACGAATGATTGTGACAAGTGGGGCTTCTCACACACGTGTGAGAATCACATGAGTTTCATGTGTGAAATGGAGGGTAGATATTGTTAGACTTAGGGCAGACAACTGAGAGGGGGTGAATCAGTTGTATAAAAATTTCTTCCAATTAAACACTTAACTTCACTTTGCAAATAATCAAGAAAACATAATGTAATGAATCAAGAGCATAAAAACATCAACACATGAGACACCAAGATTTTGACATGGAAAACCCAGTTAAGGGAAAAACCACGGGGTGATTAACCCAAGATTGTATTCTCTGTTAGAAGAATAGAAAGAACAAAATGGTACATGCCAATTAGGGCTCACTACTTGAGCACACTACTCACAAGAGGCCCACTGCCTACAGGAGACACACTATCTACAAAGAAATAAGTATCACCTACTTGAACTAGAAAATAGCATCTTCACCATGCTTGACTTAGTTCCATTTAAGCCCAATATTTCTGCTCTGCCTTTCACTCTTCTCCTTGCTACCACACACTCTTCTCGACAAGGACAACTTTGAAATGACTTCACAATCCCTTATTTATACAAGACATCAACTTAGGAATGATCATCTAAGTCGGCAAACATCAACAAGAGCATCCACATAATGTGTAACTCATATGGTCGGCCAATCTCAGAAAGAACACCATTATCCAGAAGATTTCTTAATTGCAAGCTCCAACTTCAATGTAGATCACCAACATGAACTGAGCACGATCCAAAGACCTCCACAAGCTTACTTGAATCACCAAAAACATCCACACTTCATCTGCTTACTGAAATCCTTCTCCCCTACATTCAGAACCTCAAGAACATAGTCTGTCATTACTGTCACAAAGGAATAGATGCTTGCAGACCTTCAAACCATGAACCAATCGAGTTTGTACTTTACAAGGACTTCCTCAACACTCCCTCAAATCTATAGAATAGGATAATACATTTCTGGATCTTACTGGACCTATCTGTAACACTCTGTCACCACTGAACATCTACCGGAACCAGTTTTACTTGAGCAGCCACAACTTCTTCAGATCTTCATGCAGACCTCTGAAATCTCTACTGGACCACCTTAAGACATATATCTACAAACCCTTTAAATTGCATCCTCTGATACTTATCCTATCTTGGACTTTTACCTTACTGTCATCACTGATCTTCATTGTTCCTGATTGAGACTAATTTTCTCAATATCCTCAACACAGAGCTCATCCAATCCTTATCATTAATGCAACAGGAGTATGTTGACATCAATGACAACACCGATTAGGCCCGTACTTGCAACAATCTCCCCCTTTGTCATTGATGGCAACATATGATGTGAAAAACTATTTTGACCATCAAGACAAGAACTTCTCCTCATTGTCACAACTTCCCTATCAGCAACAACCATTCACATGTCTTCTCTCCCCCTTTGACATCAATGGAAAAGGGCACATACTTACAATTCCACCACTTCAAAATCATACCTGCTCCTCCCCCTAAGTAGCAACTCCCCATCATCAATCTGGACCACAAGATAGGACTGTGATATCCACCAGACTGATGCACATCAGTGCTCCTTAGTTCATCACTGAAGGGGCAATAACCCCTAACTTCTCCCTGATGTACTCAAAAGAGTCCTTAGGTAAAGGTTTAGTAAAGATGTTTGCAATTTGATCCTTGGAAGGCACAAACTCCAATCTGACTTCATTCTTGTTCACTTGCTCTCTCAAAAAGTGAAACTTGATGGATATATGTTTAGTCTTTGAATGCAACACCGGATTCTTAGATATATTTATTGTACTTGAATTGTCACAGAAAATTATGATAGGCTCCTCATACTCCACTCTGATATCTCTTAGCATCTGCTTCATCCACAAAACTTGAGTGCAACTACCTGCTGCTGCAATATATTCTTCTTTTGTCGTGGAAAGAGATATTGCCCCTTGTTTCTTGCTTAGCCAAGAAACCAATCTCTTCCCCAAAAAGAATGCTCCACCACTGGTACTCTTCCGGTCATCCACATCTCCTGCCCAATCAGCATCTGTATATGCATGAAGAGAGAAATCATGATCTCTAGGATACCATAGACCATACTCAACTGTCCCTTTTAGATATCTAAAAATCCTTTTGATTGCCATGACATGAGATTCTCTGGGATTAGCCTAAAATCTAGCAACAAGACCAATAGCCTGCATAATGTCTGGTCTAGTTTGAGTAAGATACAATAGTCCTCCAATCATTGACCTATACTTTTTCTGATCAGCCTTGGGAGAGTCATCATCCTTGCTCAACTAACATCTAGTTGCCATGGGAGTACTCATTTGCTGTGAGTCTTCCATCCCAAATTTCTTCAACAATTCTTTCACATATTTGGTTTGAGAAATGAAGATTCCTTTCTTTGTTTGAGTGATTTGTAGACCCAAGAAGAAATTCATTTCCCCAAACATGGACATCTCAAATTCACTTTTCATTTGATTTGCAAAAGTTTTACACATACTATCTCTTCCTCCAAAAATGATATCATCAACAAACACTTCAACAATCAAGATATTTTCATGGTCAATTTTGAAATACAAATTGCTGTCAGCAATACCTTTGTTGAAACCAATCTTCAAAAGATGTTTATCCAATCTTTCATACTAGGCTCTTGGGGCTTGCTTCAGTCCATATAGTGCCTTTTTAAACTTGCAGACCATATCACCATGATCAAACAATTGAAATCCATCTGGTTGCTCAATGTATACTTCTTCTTCCAAGTCACCATTCAGGAAGGCAGACTTGACATCCATCTGATATACTTTGAAATCCTTCAAGACAGCAAAAGCAAGAAATAATCTGACTGCTTCAATTCTTGCCACCGGAGTAAAAGTTTCTTCAAAATCAACTCCTTCTATTTGAGAGTAACCCTTGCAGACCAATCTGGCTTTATTTTTTATTACTTCACCAACTTCATTCAGTTTGTTCCGAAAGACCCATTTGGTTCCAATCACATTCTTGTTTCTAGGTCTGGGAACAAGATCCCAAGTGTGATTTTTCTCAATTTGCATCAACTCTTCCTCCATTGCTGTGGTCCATTTTTCATCATTACAAGCTTCATTTATTGTCTTAGGTTCAATCTTTAAAATCAGACAATACTCATCTGAGTGTTGAGCAATTCTGCTTCTAGTTTGCACACCTTTGCTTTTGTCACCTATGATCTGATCTTCAGAGTGGTTCAGTCTTACATACCTTGGAACTTTGGGAGTTTCTTGCACTTCTGCTTCTTGATCAGGCTCATTCAGACTTATCTCTTCTTCCTAATTTACCGGATCAGTTTGGATCTGATTTTTAGAAGAGGTTTGGGCTCCTTGAATTAGAGCACCATTCTGATCATCTTCATCATATTCATAAAACCTTGAGGGTTTCTCAATTCCCTCATCAACCTTCACATTTGTACTTTCTATTATCTTTCTCAGTCTCTTCTTATAATACCGGTATGCTTTGCTTTGAGTAGAGTAACCCAAGAATATTCCTTCATCACTTCTAGCATCAAACTTTCCTAGATCTTCATCTCTTTTAATGTAACATTTGCTACCAAAAACTTTGAAATACCTCACAGTAGGAGTGATGCCAAACCATAGTTCATAAGGAATCTTACTGGTATTACTTCTGATTTGAACTCGATTGAGAGTGTAGACTATGGTGCTGACAACTTCTCTCCAATAGATCTGAGGAACATTTGCTTCCATCATCATGGTCCTAGAAGCTTCCTGGATGGTCTGGTTCTTTCTTTCCACTACTCCATTCTACTGTGGAGTTCTAGGAGCAAACAACTATCTCTTTATTCCATGTTTCTCACAGAACTCTATGAACTCACCGGATGTGAATTCCCCACCTCTATCAGACCTCAGACATTTCAATTTTAATCCAGTTTCATTCTCTACCATAGCTTTGAATATTTTGAATTTTTGAAGAGCTTCTAATTTCTCTTTTAGAAAGGTTACCCACATCATCCGAGAATAGTCATCAATTAGCAACATAAAGTATCTATCACCTTGTACACTCCTAATTATTGCCGGACCACAAAGATCAGTGTGAACTAAGTCCAATAATCTGGTAGAGGACAATTCCTTACTTTTGAATGTGATTCTGCTCAGCTTACCCAACTAACATTCTTTACACAAGCTATTAGTAGGTTTCACCAATTTTGGAAGATCTCTTACAACTTGAGTACTGCTTATCTTGATGATATTATCAAAGTTCACATGACACATCCTCCTATGCCATAACCAACTCTGATCAACTTGAACAAATAAGCAACTTTTACCAGTACCAACCAAATGAAAGATATTACCTTTTGTTTGAGTACCAGATGCAATCTCTATTTTGGAACTTTCAAAGATCTTGCATTTTTCATTCTTGAATCGGAGATCATAGCCTTTGTCCACCAACTGTCCAACACTGAGAAGATTGTTCTTCAAACCTTCAACATACAGTACATTACCAGTTTTGTTCCTTCCATCAAAAGAAATAGTTCCTCTTCCTCTGATTCTACCAGCAGAATTATCACCAAACTTTACCACTCCTCCTTCATACCTCTCCAAATCTATGAACTTATTTTTGTCACCTGTCATATGGTGAGAGCATCCACTTGCAATGACCCAATCATCCTTCTCTTCAACTTGGGAAGCTAGAGCTCTTTCCATAGTCTAATGATTGGCAGATACAGAGGACATTGGATCTTCTTCCTTGATGGCAATGAACACCCATTCACTTCTAGATTTGTTTCCTATCTCTAATTCATCATCTATTACTCCTTCATTATCATCTTCCTCATGAACATAGTAACAGTTCTTTTGGAACCTTGATCTGTTAGGATTTGGCCTTGAAAATCTTTCCGGACACTTGGAGAAAAAATGACCAATCTTATTGCAATTAAAACACTTAAAAGGCAATTTTCCTTCATACTTACCGGATCCTCTTGGCAGTCTTTTTGCAATAAGGGCTTCAAGTTGAGTAGTTTCTGCTTCCTCCTCTTCTAGGTCTTTTCTTGTTTTTTCATACCATGAGAGTTTTCTTGAAGAGTTCTCTCCCGGATCAAACCTTTGTTTACCTTTCACAGAGGCACTGGCTTTGAATGCAGATTCAGTCTTAGGAGGGGCATCTCCAAACTCAGTCATTTCAAATGTAGCCAATTTACCAGCCAATTGATCTCTTGTGACAGTTGTATGGGCTCTGAATTCTTCAATGGTAGCAGCCTTGATTTTATAAGAAGCAGGAAGGGATCTGAGAATTTTTCCAACAATCTCATCTTCATCCAAGACTCCACTAGCATTTCTAATTCTACAAACAATCTCATTTACTCTTGGCATAAAAGTAGTAATATTTTCATCATCTCTCATCTTCAGATTTTCAAATTTCCCTTTCAGACTTTGTAGCCTTGCACATTTAACATACTTGTCTCCTTCATGCAGAAGTTCCATTTTTTCCCAAATCTCAAAAGTAGTTGGTAGGTCAATAACATTTGAGAGCTCTGAATTAGTTAATGCGCTTAGAAGAGCTTCTATAGTCCATAGATTGTTTTCAGCATCGGTGATTTCATTTGGAGCTTTCAGACCACCTTGTGGAGGTGTATACTTTGTTGTAACCATGGTCCAATACGCCATTCCCATACATTACAAGTGACATTTCATGCGACCTTTCCAGAGATTAAAATTGGTTCCATCAAACTTCAGACTATCCTTCTTGTAAGATGTCATTCTATATCTCAAGTGGTTAAGCTCCTTTTAGAGGAACTTGGCTCTGATACCAATTGTTAGACTTAGGGCAGACAATTGAGAGGGGGGGTGAATCAGTTGTAAAAAAATTTCTTCCAATTAAACACTTAACTTCACTTTGCAAATAATCAAGAAAACATAATGCAATGAATCAAGAGCATAAACACATCAACACATGAGACACCAAGATTTTGATGTGGAAAATCTGGTTAAGGGAAAAACCATGAGGTGATTAACCCAATATTGTATTCTCTATTAGAAGAATAGAAAGAAAAAAATGGCACATGCCAATTAGGGCTCACTGCCCGAGCACACTGCTCACAAGAGGCCCATTGCCTACAGGAGACACACTATCTACAAAGAAATAATTATCACCTACTTGAACTAGAAAATAGCATCTTCACCATGCTTGAATCAGTTCCATTTAAGCCCAATACTTCTTCTCTACCTTTCGCTCTTTTCCTTGCTACCACACACTCATCTCAACAAGGACAACTTTGAAATGAATTCACAATCCCTTATTTATACAAGACATCAACTTAGGAATGATCATCTAAGTCGGCAAACATCAACAAGAACATCTGTAGAATGTGTAACTCATCTCGTCGGCCAATCTCAGAAAGAACACCATTATCCAGAAGATTTCTTAATTGCAAGCTCCAACTTCAATGCAGAAACATGAATTGAGCATGATCTAAAGACCTCCACAAGCTTACTTGAATCACCAAGAACATCCACACTTCATTTGCTTACTGAAATCCTTCTCCCCTACATCTGGAACCTCAAGAACACAGTCTGTCATTACTGTCACAAAGGAATAGATGCTTGCGGACCTTCAAATCATGAACCAATCAAGTTGATACTTCACAAGGACTTCCTCAACACTCCCTCAAATCTACAAAACAGGATAATGCATTTCTGGATCTTACCGGACCTATCTGTAACACTCTGTCACCACTAAACATCTGCGGGAACTAGTTTTACTTGAGTGGCCACAACTTCTTCAGATCTTCATACGGACCTCCAAAATCTCTACTGGACTACCTTAAGACATATATCTACAAACCCTTTAAACTGCATCCTCTGATACTCATCCTATCTTGGACTTTTACCTTACTGTCATCACTAATCTTCACTGTTCCTGATTGAGACTAATTTTCTCAATATCCTCAGCACATAGCTCATCCAATCCTTATCATTAATGCAACAGGAGTATGTTAACATCAATGACAACACTGATTAGGCCCATACTTGCAACAGATATTTTCTAGTTTGAATGGATGGACAAGATTTGAGCTATATGCAAGTGATTATTTCTAAGTCAAATAAAAATAATTTATGTATTTAATTAATGATGAGGGAGAAAATGGATGAATTAAATAAATGTTGGCTATCTATTTAATTTTTGGAGGAATAGACATAGGAATTGATTTAATAAAATAAATGTTGATTTATTTAATTAAATGCTAGAACACTAAAAGTGTTGAAATCATTAATTAAATAATTAATTAATGAAGTTTATTTAATTAATCAACTTTGATGGATGTTCAAAGGGTAACCCAGGGCCTTCTTCAGTGGGAGGTATCATTAGAGATGAAAAAGGAAGTATTATTGAATGCTATGCTAAAGCTATTGGAAGGGCTACTAATAACCTAGTAGAGGTTTATGCGTTATGGTGGGGTCTTCAGAGAATTCATTTATATGGCTTTCAGCAGGTTGAGGTTGAAGGTGACTCAAAGGTCATTCTTGATCTTGTCATAAATTCATCCAATTTTCCTTGGATGTTAAGGGATTATGTGGAGGCTATTAAAATTTCCCTTAGACACATTAGTAATGTTAGGATCCAACATATGTTTAGGGAAGGCAACCCAGTTGTGGACAAAATTACAAACTTGGGGCTAAATTTTAATGAGTGGTGGAATACCACCATGATGAAGGACCTTCCTCAAGATTTTCGGAGTACCATAACAAATTATTGTAATATTTGAGCCTAGCCTTTTCATTTTAAAGATGACTTTTCAAAACATTCGGTTTGGTCTGAAAATGCAAGATAAAAATAGATTTTTAAAAGAGTTGTAGATTCATGATTACTATTTCTTTGCTTGTGCAAAGAGGAGGAAAGCATTGAGTTGTCATAATAATGATTCTTTAGGTAGCATGCATGAAATTAATACTCTCATCCCTAGAAGGTTATTATTTACTATGCTGAAACTTATCTTTTGTTGCTGTGAGTTGATAGAGCTAGGTCTTCTCCTCTGTAGATTTTGTTCTTGGATTATCATGGATGGGTAGTTGTTAAGAGTGGAACTTGCATCCTATGTAGGGCTTAAGAAGAATTCATAGATTTGGGAGATTTTTGAAGAGGGAAGTGTTGCAAATTATGTCAAGTCTATGAGAGACCACTCTGTTATGGACCAATGTGTCAACAGTTGGAGGAATAGGGAGGTAACAGTCAATGGTATCTCCTTTACAGTGAATGAGGACCTCGTTACTGAGGCTACGAGCCTAAGTGTGAGTGGCCAAAAGGTTCAAAGGATTGGAAATGGAGATTACAAAAGCTTCATTGAAATATTTTTTGAGGACAAAGAAACCCTAGTCAGGCCTCAAAATAGATATTAGAGAATGGAACTTCTTGCTCCATGGGGAATTGTAAGTTATTACATCATGAATTACTTCACCTTAGAGGGCAGGTATGAGACTATCCATGGATATCACTTTCCTTTATTGGACCACCTTAGACATGGAAACTACATTAGTTTTCCTTTCTATATTTTGTCTTCTCTATAGAAAAGTATTATAAAAGGTGCAAATCCAACTCTGCATCAAGGATTAATGTTAGTCCTCTGAGTTTAATGTTATGTTGAAGCCTCCTTATTTCTTGTGTTGTTGTGACAAACCCTAGTATTGAGAAACAAGGGAAGGGTAAGAAAGTTATTCATGGGGTACTAGCCCTGGTACAGGCATGCCTAAGGAAAATTATGATACTACCCATAAGAAGAATGTGGAGAAAAAAGGAAATAAGAAAGACCCTCACATTTATAAGGGTAAATATTTGGGTACAAACCACTCTCCTCAAACCCCTAATCTTCATTCTGGTAAAACCACTAGGAATAGGAATCAAGACTCCCCAGAGAATATCTTATTATCTCTCAAAGAGAAGGGTGGGGCTTCTACTAAGGGGTTAGGAAAGAAAACTAGTACTGTCAAAATTAAGTTTACCTCTGCGAAGGTGAATTTAGATACTAGGTTTGTTGATCAGGAGGAAAACACCTATCAACAAAATGTTGCTATAGAGAGAAGACATGCAAGGATAGCTAAGGATAACATGCAGAAGAATAACAAAAGGACAAAACATAAGAATGTGGATGTTTCAATAGAAGAAATTTTTTTAGACACCCTATTTGATCACAACTCAGATTTGGTTGATGAGATGGAAGAGGACTTTGATTTTGACCCTATTTAGGAGGCCCAAATTGATAGGGATGAAGGTGAGATCGGTGACCCTGAACAACAGATTCAACTTGAAGAGGTGGAGGTAAGGACTGAAGGGAACTTCCAGTTTGACCAAGGTGATGATATGGGGAGTAATTCCTTTGGAGAGAATTATTTTGAGGATGTTGGTAATGACTTAGGGACTTTTGAAAAAGACTTGTATAATTCTGACAAGAATAAAAAAGACTATAGAGCTTCTAATTTGAATGACTTGTCTATTAGATTGGAGAAATTTGAGGAAGTTTTTAATAGGAGAGTGGACTGTATTACCTATCAAAAAAGCTAGACTAACAAGTTGACATGCTTCAAATTTATCAGTACAGAATTGTGAGGCTGGAAAAGGGTCTTAAAGATCTGGCCAAATTTTCTAATGATATAATGAGGAGGACTGCTTTTGAGGTTAAATAAATTTAGAATCAAATTGAGAAATGAAAAACTTTATAGGTTAAGGAGGTGGAGGCTAGTAAAAGACAAAATCTTGAAAGTCACAAAGGTACATCTTCCTTGCAGGAGATGATGGAGAAGATGTGCAAGGATTAGAGCATGCCTAATATTTAGTCTTATGTATCTTGGTTAGTTTTTTGATCTATGGATTGTTATTTCAAAACTGGTGTTTTGTTATTGTGTTTTGTTTGTTTCCCTACCCTGGATGGGTTATTATCAGGGTGGACTGATATCTTGTTACTTAAAACCTCTAGTTTGCTAGTTCTTTGTTGGTCTTGGTTCCCTGGGCCTTTATGGGTTATTATCAGGGAAGTTGATGTTTTGGGCTACTTTTTGTGGATTGTTTAGTCTTTTTTCTTGGGACTGGTTCTATTGTACTGATGCTGAAGTGGTAGTTCTCTTGGTACCCTTGCCCTATATGGGTCATTATCAGGGTTTTGTATTGTAATGTTGGATTGTTAGATTTTCTTCTGTATGGGATTGGGACCCTTTTCCTAGCTAAACTTAATCAAAAACATTGGGAGGATAATTAGATAGGTTAATTAAATAGGTATTTTATCCAATTAATCTTAGAATAAGATAGACAAGGGATAAATGTGGTGATGTTAGGACTCATAAACAATGCAAGGATTTGGAAGATCAAGGTTTGTAGCAAGGTTGGGAACACAACTAATGGATGTGTTTGGGTAATTTTCTTTGATTGCTTGGAAAGATTTATATGGATTAGGGATTACTTGCGCTTGATTGGACTATATTTGGATTGCTTTGGATTATTGCATTGGGTTGCTTAGGTTGCATGTGGGTAGCCTATTGCTTGGTACTAATGATAAGGTAGACCAAATAGAAGGACAAGGATGAAAGGAGGATTGGATGGAAGGATTAAGGGATTGTTGAAGTGAATGGGATGGATGGGGGATTTGTGTTGTATGGATGGAGGTGTTTAGGATATGATCTCCAAGGACTATGTCACATAGGAATAACATGCCCCAATCCAGATATGTCACTTAGGACTCTATGCTAGAATGCTTGTGACGATAGTGTGGTAGGATATGTGGTAAAGAAAGTTGGGTATGTTAAGAGGTGTCTAAAGCATGTTTTAACATTATACCCTTGTCCTTATCAAGTTCAAATGTAGAAAGGAAGGATGGATTGGATACAATGGGCTAGATATGTTAATATAATGGATAGATAGGAAATGATGGAAGTGATAGGATAGATGAGGATTTCCCTCAAGTGTAGGGTGCTCATGGATAGTTCATTTGTACATAAGACCCAAGAATGGGTTTTCACCATGGTACTTGTCCAAGGCACCATGAAACTGGTTTTCACCAATGGATGATTTTTTCTCTTTACTTTTACTTTTTTTTATTTTAAAAAAATTTTCTACTTTTTCTGATTTGTTTGGATGTTTTGGATATGGGTGATGGGAGGGAATGCGTGGATTTGGAATAGGATTAGGATGGATGGATAGATGAAGATTTAGGAATGGGGGATTCAAGCATTTGTTTTCATATTGAGTTGATAGATTCCTATTTTCAAATACTTCTACATACAGACCATGTTGACTATTGTTGTGGTCATAGAGGTTGGTAGAGATCGTATTAATTGCTAAGTGGGCTTCTCCAAAATGGAAATATGGTACCACTATAGATTTGATGTCTAGAGTATACTATCAAGGAAAGTAGAATGGAAGGCATATTAGATGAAGGATGAAGGGAATGATTATGCAATAGATTGGATTAAAGGGGTGTGATTATGGATATATGGAGGACAATGGAATCCATTATGGAAGGATGAGATGATAGAGGCATAAGGAAAGTGCATGGGACCAAAGGAAATGAGTACTAACATTTGCACACACCATGATGTATTTACCAATTGGATTTGTATGGGATGGGATGATCAATTTTGAGGTTTGGAGTGATGTTTGTGAGTGGAAATGCTTGATTTTATATTTTGTGATCAAGGTGGGGGATTATTGGATTGTTGATTTTGGGACTTAGGGACCCAAATGGATGTAGAAATATTAGACTTAGGATGGGGATGTTGGGATTAGGATTTAGGATTATAGGATCATATTTGAGATGGGAGAGAGGGATTTTTGGATGTGGGGAGGAGATGATCCTTTAGAGATACAAATTTGGATGCTTTGCTTGGATTTATTGCTTTTATTTTCTTTGGGACCCACATCATTTTTGTGTTTTCTTTTTTGTTTGTGGGTATACGCAACCTTTTTTGTCCATTGGGATTTTTGATCTAATTTTTATTTGTTATTGCATGTCGATGCTTTGTGACATGGAAATCTTTAGATTTTTGTATATTCTTTGCTTCATATGTGGATGCATCCAAATTGCTTCCAAAGTTAATGGTGTGGTCCCATGGGGGGATACTATCTTCGAATCCCATGGCTTTTGTGATAACTTCATCATGTTGGAATAAGTCCAATGATGTGGACATTTTTTGATCTTGATCATGGATTAGAGGTGATGGATGGTTAAGTTTAGTGGTAGGGATAGTAGTGTTAATGAAAGGATTGGTAGTACAAAACACTTTGTAAGAGAAATGGGAGGCACCTGCTTTGGATGTTGGAATAAGATTCCTTAGGCTATGTGGATATAGTACCAATAATTTTAGATTGTTCACCTTGGGATGTGTAGTTGAGGCCCTGAAAGCCTCGATTTTATTTGACATGTATAGACTCCAAGATTCCTTTCTCATGAAGGTCTAGACCTTTGCCTTGATAGTTCATGTTTTGACATATGTAATTTGTGATGGGATACTTGTTATTTTGGAAAAAAAATTTGAAACCAATTTTAGATGAGGAGGGATTGGTGGTGGATGCAAGTTGTTCATCTATAATGAGAGGAGCGCCATGCGTAAAGGTGATGGGATCAAGGTGATAGGGTGATGGTTTTAGGATAAGGTCAATAAGGGATGGTGTAGAAGAAAAATAATGTGTTGTAGACTTAACTAAGTCAGGGGAAAACCTATATGAATAGTCCACTCCATCACTATGCATTCCTACATTGAATTATCAACCAAGGAGTGTAAGCTTATGATGGTACTTGCAAAGTATATGCCTTCAAGGATCATATGGTTCCCAGATATTCTATCTTAACTTTAAACAAACAAATCTATCTTGCTAGAATTGACAGAATTATAAAACAATGAAAACAACTATAAATCCTAGTTGCTACGAGTACCTATAGCAAGGTCTATAGATAACTATTACAATAGTGAAACTTGCAGAATTAACTTAATTGAATTGTCAAGAATGAAATGACTAACTGCTAACCTCCAGAGGATTTGTGAAGACACTAATATGCAATTTCATGAACTATATCTATTTGATCAAAACATAATACCAACTTGAATTCAAATTATGTTTTAATAGAAAACTAATAAACCAACATTAACTGAAATGAAATAAACAAGGAGAGAATCAGTACCTTGAGTGGCCAGCTCAAGAGACTGTCTTCCTTAATTGAAAGCAAATCTAATCTAGATTCTATGTATCTTTGTAACACATATCAAAGCTTAACCTATTCCATACAGAATCAACTCATATCAAAGTGTTCAACAATGAAATCTCTTTTCTGTCATATCCAGATTGTATTCCATAAATGTAACATGCTTGAGTCTTTGCACATAGAAAAGGGAATGATAACTGAATTGAACTAAATTGCTAACAACTTGACTCTACTACATTATATATCTCATCTCCCCCCTTACTATACAAAATGGAGAGAGAGCCTTATTTATTAATTAGCTAACTCTAATCATTTACTGTGCCTAGATACTAGGTCATGGAGTCAAGATCACATTCTTATTCTAACTAACTATAAGAAGAAGAATTCAAATCAAATTAGAAGTCTGATGCATGAACAACGTCCATAACCATATTTGAAACAAATCCACTCCTTAATTTATTACTATCCATGATGCTCCATAATTGTCTTCAATTGTCTCTACATTCTTAGCATTGAAACTCATACTTCAATTAATTCCTTTGTCTACAACCTAATACAAATGCTTGATCTCATTGTGACATGTCCAATTCTGCATATAGAATTAGTTTCCAAAAGCATATACCACAAGAATTCTCCATGACTAACCATAAAAACATCTTATTTATACTTTTATACATATCTATATCTAATTCATTCATTAGATGATATGATCATCACATTCCACATTAATACTATAAGTTCAGGTCTTAGAAGTATAAAGAAGGTTAGCATATCATGGTACAAACATAGACAAATGTCTTAAAGGATGCCATGAAAGAAGTTTTTGGAGTATAAAAAGTAACATAAAAGAGACTAATTCTGCAGCCAATCATTTCCCCCCAACTAACCTTTTGCTTGCCCTCAAGCAAAATTACTCAAACAGATACCTAGGGAAATGAATTATAATTTAAAACTATTTTCCTCAAATCCATAACTACCCTGACACCCTCACCCTACTTTAGATAGAACCCATTGTAGCATGAAAGCCTTTGTAGTCTGATAGCTTTTGCAGTATTGCATTCCTCTCCATTTTCACCTATCTAGTGTGGAACTAGATATAAGAGTAGAGGTGGATGGTAGGTAAGTGGTAACCATCCCACACCTTGATTCTCTAAAATTTGAATGTACCTATACAATCTTTCAGACATGTTCATAAAGTTATGCAAAAAATGAGGTTCTTTCCATTGAAGAGTAGGTGTCAAACTGTTCCATCTGCTTTGCACATATCTAACACAACTTTGTAAAATGGATCCCATCATTCTCTGTACCCTTCTGTGATCCCTTATTCTTAGGTCCATAATGATTTTTCCTAGGCCCTTTTGAGGGAGAAGTATGTACCATTTTATGAGGATATCTTCAGGATTAAGTGCCTCTTGTCTGATTGGTAGTGATACCTTCTTCTCATATTCTTCATACCTATCCATCAATTCTCCTCTCAACTTTTCATTATTTAGGTATGATATTATTGCTCTTAGCTGCAAATCTCCAACATTTATAAACGGATTCCACCCTGTGTCTTCCTCTAATAGGTAATTGTGCAAACATAACTCACATAGTTGATCTTGTTATTCTATACTGACCTTTTGAAAATAACTGAAGAAACTATGTCTAGACTGCAGAGCTGGTTGGTCATTCACAAATCTATTGAATTTAAAACTAAGAAAATTCTCCTTTAAAAATAATGTATAAACCCTTGAAGGTGGTCTGCATTCAATGATTTCCATGGCCCTATCAATTATACCTGCCATTTTTGCCTCTAACTTCTTAATTTCAAGATTTGCATTCTCAATTATTTCATTAAAAATTTTCCTTTCTTTATCCCAATTCTCTGTATCTTGTTTTGACCTAATATTGACTTTCATCAACTCAAAACCCAATGAAACAGTAGTATGGCATGTTGGAGTTCTTACCTCAGGAAATGATGGAGGGGGTTCCTTCTCCTCATCTGAGATGATATTGCCAACAACCAATTGTGCTAACAAATCCAATTTAGACCCTTAATTTTGTGTCTGAATCCTCTCCTCTAATTCATGTATCCTCTTTTCTTTTTCTTGTCTCCTTCTCTTCATACCTCTTTACCTGATCCTCCAGGGTTTTGATTATGTCCAATGCCTCCTAAAGTTCTTTTCGGAGGTCTCTTTCTTCTAACAATTCATTCCTTTGCTCAAAATTTAAAGTACCACTATCATTGTTATCAGAAGCATTAAAAATTTCTTTATCAGGGCTACCAGGGGTTGCTTTTCTCATCTTTTTGGCAATAAATGGGTCCTCTGAGTCAGAGTCAGAAGAAGGAACATACTTTTTCTTCTTTGAAGAAGCATTCATATTATCCTTAATTACAAGGATATTGGTGCAGGAGCACCCCTTCAAAATAAAGCATAAGTCTAATTATAGTATGTTTTGACTTTGTGATGTAATAAGGTCCATTGGACCAATGCGTATGTTTTAGGTCAATCTAGGATTGTGTGTAGACAGTTATAGTTTGTTATGCTAGCTGTCTTAGTTGTCTTCTCCCAGCCACTAGGAATCAAGTCTGTACTACTCGTGAAGAGTAGCTATTTATGCCCTAGATTAGTTTGTTTTTAGATAGTTTAGCATTTTCATATGAAAGATAGCGTCAATTGTACTTGGAGGTTCGACAGCACATTGTGATATAGTGGGACTGTGATATCTGTATGCATTTTTTATATTGAAAACAAGGAGATCCCGTTGATTTCATTTTGTTGATCTTTGATCTATCTGTGTATTGATTTTCTTGTTTGTAGGTGAAATGGATTCATCCACCCATTCCACCAGTTGATTCTCTGAATCAGTGGAATGGACATGTACAATAGTTTAGTTTACATTTCTGTGTTTCTGTTTATGCATTTCATGTTTGTGGGATTGATTTATAGCATGCTATGTTTTATCCTAGCATCCTCATGTGCTAGGGTTTGAAGGTTAAATTCTAAGTTAAAGTTGCCTAGGAAATGGTTCGGCCCGATCGCAGTATTTTCTATGTGAAATTTGTGAAGTTTTGAGGGTTTTGTCAAAATGTACATTTGACGGATATATAGTGTTTGTATGTGACATACAGTCTATGTGTATACCACATTTGTATCTATGCATATATCGCTAACCGGTTCAGGTGCTAGAATATGTTAAGAATGAATGTTTTGAAGGTATAAGGGTAAAGTAGTTTGGATATACATTTCTTGTGTATATCGCTTTTGCATCCGAGGATCATTTTGTGTGTATTTGTCATTTGCATATCGTTGTTGTATGTTAGAACATACAAGCAGCCAGAGGTACATTTGATACATACAAGCGGGTCAACGGTGAGTCAAAGATACATTTGCCAAAGATAGATGGGAGATGCATCTTTTGTTTGCATGTCAGGTTTGTACATTCTAAATGTACATTGAAAATATGCATTCAAGATATACAAAGTTTGTGTATATCGCTGAGGGGCATCAGGTCATACAAGTTCTGAGTATACATCTTTTGGTATACATTTTGTGAGTATACTGTAGATGCATGTTTATGCATATCCATCAAATGCATTTCAGGGTTTGTATATAATGAATGTTTATTGCAAATAGACATTCGATGATACAAGGGAAAGTCAATAGTCAGTGGATTGCGGAAGGAATATTCTAAGGAATATTCGTTGACTACATATTTTGTGATTGTATATTTGATTGTATGTCTGAACATACATTCCGCAGATACAAAGAAGTCAATGCCAGTCAAACACACATTGATGGAATATCTAGAGGAATATTCGGTGAATGTATATGGGAAATATACATTGCGCTTATACAGTGTCAGCTGATACATCAGACGACTGGTAGCGGAGGTGATAGGGACCGGCGATCATAGGTTGAAGTTTGTATGTATCGTCGTGACCACAGTCATTGGGATAGCTCAGTTTGGAGAAGCCGACAGGTGAAGTCTTGCCAATAGGCACATAAACAAAATACTCAGTGGGGTGAGATGTATAGGAGGTGCTGATAGTTATTGTCAGACTGATAGGGTATGTCGATGAGACAATTTGTTAGCTTTTGCCGATGAAATAAGGAATGTCAAATTCCACCATTCCAATAAACATTTCCAGCTGTGGCTCTGCATCAGATATCATCTTCAAGTATGTCAATAGGAACATTCATAGGAGTATTTCCCTTTTCCTCAGAATCTTGTCTCTGTTCTTCAATCTTTTCTTCAGCCGTCTGTTTCCTCAATCTACCTGATCTCCTTAGGGTAATGGTTTCTTGTTCAACAACCCTTTTCATCTTATTTTTACCTTTCCTCTTCTATCTTTCCTTTGCTTCCCATGTATTGACATTTTTCTCCTTTTCTTTGCTGACATCTTTTCTTTCCTTCTTCTTCTTTTTCTTCTTGCTTACAGGATTTGGAGTCACATGTTTAGAAGGAGAGAATGAAGGTTCCCCTATTTCTTCAGGTCTATTTTCAGGGACATTTTCGTCCTTCAATTCTTCATGAATAGGTTCATCTTCGGGTTCAGCATTGTATGGGGGTTCCTCATCACCTCATGAGGTTGCTCCAACAAGGTGGAAATATCAATACAATCCTTAAATGCCTCCCAATCAATTTGTGGGTATTGTATCCACAAACTCCTCTTAACCAGTAATGCAATTAGACAATGATGAGACACCGAAGTGTCTGTTGGCTTTCTTTGGTATTCTGAAACAATTCTCTTTAGGAGGTTATAGAGGTAGTTCGGAACATTCACCAATTTCTCATGATGAAGATGGTTCAATAATTTAAAATGCATAGTGTATAGCATATTATACCTCCCATCATAGGTGAAATGCCTGATAATGTATGTAACACATTTACCCTAGAAAAATGGTAGAGATAGGCATTTTGTACCTTGTGCTGTTGAGTCTAAATGCTCGCCTCGCTCACAGAATTCTTCTCTAACAGCGGCTGCATCAGCTCAGGCTGGGTATTCTGACCCGGTGCGTGGCAGTCCAGTCACTTGGGCTATAGTTATCTTAGAAGCATCAACCGTTAACCCTTTCACTACTGTTTCATCACTTTGCAATGTAACTGCAAATTCTGTGGCCATATCATTGTCATACTCTGTCAATTTTAAGAAGTACTCGAGCGATCCTACTCTGGTGAAGAGCGGTAAAACTAGCACATCTTCAAGAATCTCTTTGTGCATAGATGGCTCTCTCCTTACTAAGTCACCTCCCATGTCTATAATCCTTTGTATAATTCCACTCTGCCACCTTGTTAGACTTAACCCCAATTCTTATACTACTCTGTAATTCCTCTTACTGCTCAGGGTTAACTCGATTTGACTTAAGAAAAAGTAAAGACATTAGGAAGGTAACTCTCACTAGTTATTTACATAGTACACAGGGATGAAAACTCATTTGAAAACTAGTCAAAAAATCAAGAATGACAACCCTTCCCCCCAACTGAATGTGAAGCGACCTCACTCACGTGGCAAAGGAAGTGGTAGGAATTTGTAATTATTAGTTGGAATGGTATGAAATATTATCGCATGCATGAAGTAAATAAGGATAATGATAAATGCATATAAAGAAATTTAATGGCAATCCTAAAAAGTTACCTCAGGAACAATGCCTCAGAAAGAAATGCGGGAGCACACCTCAAAAGGAGATATTGTGTATAATGCAATTAAGCCGCTGGAACTACAAGGTCATGCATGCGGCTGAATGGTGAGGTGGCACGTCAACATGTGATGTGCAGGTACGGTGATGAAGCAAGGCGTAGTGTACAGATTGAGTGGATGTGCAGGGCATTACATGGAATACATCTAAAATTTCTATAAGTGCTTGCAGCATTGTTCCAAAGTGCAAATTTTGATGGTGATCAGAACAAGTGTAGAAGTAATAGGTCCCAGCTGAAATTTATAAATGGGTCCCAACTGAAAGATGTAAACAGGTCCCAACTAAAATTTGTAAATAGGCCCCAGCTAAAAGATGTAAATAGGTCCCAGCTGAATGTTGGAAAGATCATGGTAAAGGTACTACGTGTGCATGTGTTTGGAAAGCAAAAGAGATTATGCCTCAACTACAGGGGTTGAGTAGTCCAACTCAACCTCTACACCACTAGTCGGGCCATGTGGGTCATCCTCTGACGTTGCATCAACTGGTGTCATAGTATTCACATCAAGAGTACCAGAGGCACCATATGTAGTAGCTAAGGAAACAATGAAGTCTTCCTTCTGCAATGGCCTCTTATACAGCTTTAGCCGATGTCCATTGACCAAGAGTGAAAATTGGAGCTCATCTATAGTTTGCAACTGAACGGCTCCATTTGGGAAAACTTGCATGATTTCATAAGGTCCAAGCCACCTAGATTGGAGCTTGCCCTTAACATTTTTATACCTGGAGTCATATAAAAGTGTGCAATCACCAGCTGTAAATGCTTTGTTCTTGATATGATTGTCATGCCATTCGACCCTCTATTTCTAGATAACTTCAGCATGGTGTAATGCCTCAAGCCTGATTTCATCCAGAGCATTAAGATGTTGAATCCTATCTTGTTGTGCTACTATCAAATTCATCCCAAGCTCAATAGTTGTCCTTAGTGTTTTATATTCAAATTCAATTGGGAGGACTGTTGTTTTCTCATAAACTAATTCATATGGGGTAAACCCTATAGTAGTTTTCCAGGTGGTTCTATAGGCCCAAACAACCTCTAGCAACCTAGTAAGCCAATCTCGCCTATGGAGTTGTATTGTCTTGGTCAGGATTTTTTCTAGTTCTCGGTTGGTTAACTCAACCTATCCATTAGCTTGAGGATGATAAGGGGTAGACTTTTTATGCCTTATTTGATATTCCTCCACTAGCTTTGTAATTAGATCTGAGGTAAACTGAGGACCTTGGTCTGTTACTATTTCCCTTGGCACACCATATCTGGTGAAAATGTCTTCATATAAGAATTTAGCTACGGTACCATCTCTTGCAAACTATAATGCTTTGACCTCAACCCATTTTGTAAGGTAATCAGTACATACCAGAATATACTCCTTATTGTTGGAAGTTGGAGAAATAGGACCAACAAAATCTAGTCCCCACTTGTCAAAAGGAGCTAATGAAATTTGTGGTTACAATGGCATTTCATCACTTTTAGTTGGTCTACCCATTCTTTGACACCTATCATAGGCTCTGGTATATTTGATAGCATCCTTGTGAAGTGTTGGCCAATAATACCCTGTTGTCAAAATTTTGAAGGCTGTTCTTTTTGCTGCAAAGTGTCCCCCACATGGTTCATCATGACAAGCCTTCATGATATCAAACACTTCATCTTCTTTGATGCATCTTCTCATGATGTTGTCTAGTCTAGTATAGAAGAGAAAACCTAAAATCTAGGAGTAGGGAAAGCATTTATGAACAAGTTGTCTCTGTTCTCTTGGTGAAAAATATCCTGGAATCTACCCTGTAAACAAGTAATTTGCTATGTCTGCATACCATGGTGTGTGGATAGTGAGAGAAAATAGATGCTCATCAAGAAAGGAATCATCAACCACACCATCTGAGGATTGAGTGGGCAATCTAGATAAAAATTCAGCAACTACATTAGCCTTACCGGGCTTGTCAACAATTGTGATATCAAATTCTTGAAATAATAATAACCATCTGACCAGCCTGCCACCCACTATTGGTTTGTTCATCAGATATCTGATGGCTGTGTGATTAGTATGAATGAATACTTTATAGCTGGATATGTTGTGTCTGAACTTGTTGATGGCATAAATAACTACCAACATTTCTTTCTCTATCACTGTGTAGTTTAGCTCAGCCCCTTGCAAGTTTTTACTGATGTAATAAATTGCATATTCCTTGTTGCCTTCTTACTGGCCTAACACTACCCCAATGGCAAAGTCTGAGGCATCAGTGTGAATATGAAAGGGCAATTTCCAATTTGGACCTCTCAAGACTGGGGCTTGTTGATGCAGAGGCATCCACACTAAAACCTTGACATACAGCATGTATGTCTACAACCCATCATCATCATCATATTTTCTCTTGCCGACCGATATCCTCCTGCAGACAAACCTTCGACCTTTCACCTGTTAGCAGCATCATCATATCCGGCTATCGGCAGCTTCATCATATTCGGCAAGCGCAATCATCCTCCTGACGATCACTGTTCATCTTACCGCCAACCTCTATCTGCAGCATCATGATGTTCGACATCATCTTCATCAGCAGGATATAAAATATCCGGTTCCTCCCATATATCCTGATGACGACACTCTCATGCACCTTTCCTTTAGACGCTTACGTCACCCTGATCTCTGACCTACTTAAACAAGCAGCATCAGGATATGACTTATCCGGTCATATTGAAACATCCTGATGATGATACTCAACTTTATACTGATGACGAATATTCTGCCGAATATCCTCCTCCCGATCCACTTAACTTCTCAATGCCTTATGCCGATACCAAAACACTTATGGTCAGCAGGATAAACCTTTATCGGGTGATATTTCAGAATGTCCTGATGACGATTATCCTGATGACGATGACATCATATGCAGTTCCTTCAATATCCTGCTGTCGGCCAAACTTAACATTATCGGCCCGCGATGATTTTATCAACCCGATCGACTAACTTATGCCGATATACTCTTCCTCGGCAACACCTTGTGATGATCACCCCGAAATGCATTCACCTTATGCAAACAACTGTATCATGCTCACCTCCATCTACTCGGATGACGCCCGAAGTAACTGCAGGATATACACAGAAATATCCTGATGATGCCATTGTGACAAATTTCTAACCTTAGCGAATTTTGATCCGCCGAACCTCCTGAGGTGACCCGATCTGCTTCCTAGACAACTTTCCAGACTCGAACTACCAGCACGACCTAGCACATGCCCATGCTAGGGTTCTCAGCACATCTCGACTGCGATCCTGCAAACATACATGTGAACAAATAGAAAATGCAAACTAAATCCTAAACTATTGTACATAGCCATTCCACCGATTCGACGAATCAACCGGTGGAATGGATCAGCGAATCCATGCAACCACCAAAACAGCAACTTGATTACACAATGGAATTCAAAACAGAGAATGGACACAAACAGGATCTCTTTATTGATTTCAAAAGATGCAAATACAATATTCTGTCTCTCTCTCTGTCTCACTCTGTGCAACCTAGCTCCTCAATATATCTAAAACCAACCGATCCTAATGCATAAATAGGAATTCTCGCGAGTACTACCAACTCGACTCCAAGCGGCTGGGAGCTTCCAACCGGACATACAGTATAACAGTTGTCCAAACAAACTATCTAAAAATAGTAAAGTATGGTCAACATGACCTTATTACACGCATTGGTCTTATAAGACCTTCTTGGAAACATTAACCAGACCTATAACAAACTAACTGCCTCATGGAGGCCAGCTGTCAGGTAGGTGCTCCTGCACCACTTGTGTTAGAGCTACTTTCAATTTTTCAAAAGAATGTTGACATTCAGGTGTCCAAGCAAATTCAATATCCTTAGATAGAAGTGCAAACATGGGAGTAGTAATTTTGCTAAAATCTTGAATATACCTTCTATAATAACCTACATGCCCAAGGAAACTTCTAACATCCTTCAATTTTTGTGGAATAGGTAGTGTGGAGATTATTTCTATCTTCTTTGGGTCAACCTAGATCCCTGTAGATGAAATGAAATGTCCCAACACCACTCCTTCAGTCATCATCATAAAACACTTTTCATTACTTAAGGACAAATTGTGCTCTGTGCATCTTTTCAAAACTTTTTCAAGATTCTGCAAAGCCTCATCAAATGTTTCACCATACATGGTGAAGTCATCCATATAAATCTCCATGCTATCATGAGCAAAATCAGAAAAAAATACTAAGGACTGCTCGTTGAAAAGTAGCTGGAGCATTGTATAGTCCAAATGGCAAAACAGAGTATGCATAGGTCCCCCAAGGGTAGGTAAAGGTGGTTTTATCCTGATCCTCTAAGCAATCTTTATCTGATTATATCCGCCAAATCCATCAAGAAATTAGAAGTACTTCTTTCCTACCAAAGAATCTAGGACTTGGTCAATAAAGGGCAATGGAAAGTGATCTTTTTTGGTGGTAGTGTTGAGTTCTCTATAGTCAACACAAACTCTCCACTTGCCACCATTTTTAAGAACTATCACCAATGGTGAAACCCATTCACTATCTGAAATGGGGTAAATAAAACTTGCATCTAGAAGTTTTTGAAGTTCAGCCTTGACTATGTCCCTTAGAGCAGGGTTCATACGTCTTTGTTGTTGTCAGATAGGTCAAAAATCAGCATCAATATAGATCTTGTGCATGCATAGATTTGGGTCAATGCCTTTCATATCACTATAATCCTATGCAAAAGCTATTGAATTGGACTATAGGAAATTTTGAAGAGATTGCTCATGTTCTTTGGTCAAGGCATTATTGATAGTCAACATCTTTCCAGGTTGTATCTCTAATGGTTTAGTCATTGGTTGAATGGAAGACACATCAAGGCTAGGAAAGATTGGTAGATGCTGCTAGGGTCGTAAGGCATGAAACAATTGAGAAATTTCTTTGGTGGAGCTGCTAGGTATTATACTGCTAAGCAGATCCTGCAGACAAGACAAGCAGTCTTGCTGCTGTGGGTGCCTCCCACAGTCATTTTGGAGAATGTGTGCCAGTAACTCCTCTTCATCTTGGATATCCAACAAAGGATTACATTCAATGGTCATTAGGGTTTGCAAAGAATAACTATCCTCTTCTTCTAGAGTAGGCCAAATAGTTGCTCCAGTTCATGGTATGGTGGGGCTGGTTGATACAACACCAATTTCTTGGTAGTGTTCCATAAGATATAATCATGTTTCCTAACCAGAAACCTATAAATGCATCAGCTGTAGCAAGCCATGGTCTGCTTAGTATAAGAGGGTAACCAGCAAGATTTACTTTAGGTTGCAATACAATGAAGTTAGTAGGATATTCCCAAGAATCTAATGCAATGACTAAGTCTTCAATGATACCTTCAAGTTTTACTGTTGACCTATCAGCCAATTGCAAAATAGTCTGAGTAGGTCTAAGACTGGTTAATTGCAACATTTGCATTATGTCCTTAGTCATGACATTGATTGCTGCACCCAAGTCTATTAAGGTATTCTTGATTAGGGCTCCATTGATCTTGACATCAACCACTGGACTTCCTAGATCAGTATACTTAGGAACGGTGATATTTCCCATCATGATGTATGCAAGGTTACCTAAGACATGGACTATTTTTGGGTCAACTCTTTTTCTTCCTGGTTTCTTGATACAGAGATCCCTGATTGTCTTAGTGTAGATAGGAATTTCTTTGATGGCCTGAATCAAGGGTATCTTTATATTTATATCTCGGAATTGTCCTATAAGGTCATTGGTTGGTTATTCTGGCTATTTTTGGATATCCAAGCACTCATGAAAAGGAGGCTTAGGGTTTGATATAGGTTGAGGTTCCTGAACTGGTTCAGGTTCCAAGGGTGATTCATCTAAGGCTTCCTCCATGGGTTCTCTATCCTCCAACTCTGTGATTTGGGGAGATGAAGGACCTGTAAGGTGTTTCCCTGATCTGAGGTGAGCATTACTTACCTCAACTCCACAGGTGGGGTACTGCATCACTTCATTAGTATAAGCCTGTTGAACAGGCTTGTTGTTAGGGTTAGGTGCAGGTTGGGTAGGAATTTGGGAAGGTCTAGGAAGGTGATTTGGAGGTGCTGGTGGAGGTATGATGGCCTGTTGCTGTGGCTATGGCTAAGGTGGAAGCAAGGGTTGCTGATATTGGGAGTTTGGCTGCCATAGTTGGCCCTTGTTCCATTGAGGTTGCCATTGGTGTTGTTTAGTAGGCCACTAGGGATTATAGGTAGGGCCCTGGAAAGTCTGTTGAGGCCATTGTTGCTATTGGTTCCACCCTACCTGCGGAGTAGACCATGGTGGGCTTTGCCAAGCATTTGGATTAGCAGGCCAAGGCTGGTTATTCCAAGTAGAAATTTTTTGATTGGCAGCAGGAAAAGATGAATTATAATTAAGTGGATCATGGGGCATACCTTGCCTTTGCTGCCACGGTCTTCTTTGAGTAATAAATAATAGTTGCCCATCGTCACCTTCAAATGGTTAAAGTTCTGGCCTTTCAATCTTCTCCTGCTGGATACTGGCTACCCTTTTGCATTTACAGTTGGCCTTCCTTTGTCTACAGCTTGGGCAGTATTTAGTGAACATTGCATCTACCTCTTCTTGTTTCTTTTTAATGTGGAGGGTGTCCAACTGTGTAGCCATATGGCTAATGATATCTTCTTTTATATTGGTCAGCAGGTTACTAATTTCCACTCGAGACACTCCATTAAATAACTTGCCTACAATAGCTATTCTTTCTCCTCTGGGTTTTCTGGAAAAAGTCCTGGAGTAGTTCTGCAAACTATACAAATATCTTCAAAGGCTAATTGGGAGATATCCCCTATTCCAATGATATTTAGGGCATCCATGCAATCATCATTGACCCCTCTTAAAAAGACCAGCTTTAATGATTCTTCGGATAATTTATTCTGAGGGTTTTTCTTCAAGACAAATTGGAATCTTTCCACATAGTCTTCTAATGGCTCCTCCTCCTTTTGTGACATCCTAAAGATGTCATCTCTTCTCCTATCATGTCCTCTACAGTAGTCTTTGTATTTTTTCAGGAACTTTGTCGTCATGGTATTCCAATATGGGATCGCATCTTTCCCAAGTCCCATAAACCACCTTAAAGAAACATCTTTTAGGGTAGCAGGGAACAACTTGAGTCTGTAAGGATCAGTGGTATAATCATAACTCCTACACAAAATGTCAAACTCGAATAGGAAAGTGTCAGGATCTTCAGTCACCAAACCATAGAAAATAGGCAAAGCAGATGGTGGTATATTTTTCAAGGTAGCTACCCATGCTAGGTCTGGTATAGGGAATTTAAACGTAGCTTGTCCTGGAGGGTCCTCTACTGCTTCTAACATTGTTCTAAAAGTTCCCTTTGTGGCAATAGAGAAAGCTGATGGAGATGTAGGGGGTGTTGATGAAGATGTAAAAGGAAACTCTTCTTCAACACTTCCTATTGTGTAGTTGTTAAAATTAGCTGTACCCTCGGTGTTTTGAGAAGTTGATGGGAGGAACCTTCCTTGAATGTCTCTCTACTCCGTATACAGTATATTGAGATTTTATGTTTCAGTGACCTTGCACAATGTTAATAGAATGCCTAGTGTTTTCTGAAAGGTGTTTTGATTAGTTCTAATGCTAGAAAACATGAAAACAACCATGTAAAGAAAAAACAAAAATGTGCCTAAGAAGTTAGCACCATCCCTGGCAATGGCACCAAAAATGTAGAGGAAAACTAATGTGTTGTAGACTTAACTAATTTTGGGGAAAACCTATCTGAATAGTCCACTCTATCACTATGCATTCCTACATTGAATTATCGACCAAGGAACATAAGATTATGATGGTACTTGCAAAGTATATGCCTTCAAGGCTCATATGGTTCCCAGCTATTCTATCTTGACATTAAACAAACAAATCTATCTTGCTAGAATTGATAGAATTATAAAATAATAAAAACAACTATAAATCCTAGTTGCTACGGGTACCTATAGCAAGGTCTGTAGATAACAATTACAACAGGGAAACTTGTAGAATTAACTTAATTGAATTGTCAAGAATGAAATGACTAACTGCTAACCTCCAGAGGATTTGTGAAGACACTAATATGCAATTGTTCATGAACTGTATCTATTTGATCAAAACATAATACCAACTTGAACTCAAATTACGTTTTAATAGAAAACTAATAAACCAACATTAACTTAAATGAAAAAAACAAGGAGAGAATCAGTACCTTGAATGGCCAGCTCAAGAGACTATCTTCCTTAATTGAAAGCAAATCTAATCCAGATTCTACGTATCTTTGTAACACATATCAAAGCTTAACCTATTCCATACACAATCAACTCATATCAAAGTGTTCAACAATGAAATCTCTTTTCTATCATATCCAGATTATATTCCATAAATGTAACATGCTTGAGTCTTTACACATAGAAAAGGGAATGATAACTGAATTGAACTAAACTGCTAAAAACTTGACTATGCTACCATATATATCTCATCTTCCCCCTTACTATACAAAATGGAGAGAGAGCCTTATTTATTAATTAATTGACTCTGATCATTTACTGTGCCTAGATACTAGGTCTTGGAGTCAAGATCACATTCTTATTCTAACTAACTATAAGAAGAAGAATTCAAATCAAATTAGAAGTCTGATGCATGAACAATGTCCATAACCATATTTGAAACAAATCCACTCCTTAATTTATTACTATCCATGATGCTCCATAATTATCTTCAGCTGTCTCTACATTTTTAGCATTGAAACTCATACTTCTTGTAATAAGTGAGATTAAAATGAAGATTAATAACTAACCTAATGCATAAACAAAATGATTATACCTTCATTGAGACCTCACAAATCCATGCGGGAAGGAGATGCACCCAGGAGTTCTCCTCAAACTGTTCCCTTGATCAGAATGACTAAAGTGTAGAATGTGGATTGCTCAATTGCTCAACACAACACAAGATGAGATTAGATGATGGATTGGATGGGATTCAGACCAAACTTTGATAGAGGTTTGATAGGATTAGGAGATTTGTGGAGAGATTTGGGTAGAGATTTGATGCATGAAATGGTCTTATCAAATGGCTTAGAGAGGGGTCCTATTTATAGGATTTTGGAGATGAGGATGGAGGGTCAGGATTCATCTGATCAGATCAACGGCTAGGAATAAAAGTGAATCTTTTATTCCTAGAGGATGAATTAAAAATTCCCATTTTGGGAAGAGTGGAGGTGAGTGGGGGACAACTAAATTTTATATTCAGTGATTGGGAATGAGTGGAAGACATCTGAATATTAAATTCAGTGATTGGAGATGAGTGGGAGACAAGTGAATATTAAATTTAGTTTAGTGGATGAGTGGGGGACAAGGTTAATTAAGTGTTTCCTTAATTAACTTAAGCATGATTAATCTAATTAACAAGAATTAGAGAAATGGATAAATCAATTAAATGAATCTTAGGAATATTCATTCAATTAATAGGATAAGGTTGTAAGGTTAAATGGATTAATTAGGTGAATTAATTGATCACCAGGGATATGCAGATGGGGAGAGTGGATTAGTGCAGATGAACGAAAAATTGGTTTGCAAAGCAGTCCAATTTTAGGTGTCTACATTTGCCCCTCTTTGAGATGGTGTTGCGGCTAAGCCACATCATTTCAAAGAAGTTAAAACATAGAGACGGATTGGATAGAAAAAAGATTTTGGTTTGGAAGAATAGGGTAAGGTTTAGGGATAGTTGGTATGGATGATGCCCCCTCGAGAGGATAGGCGGGTTGCGAGAACACGGTTGTGCTCTCGAAATGGATGAGACAGATTGGTAGAACTGGTTAAAGGATAAGTGGTGGGATGAAAGGATGATGATGTTGGGAGACAATTGGTGGATGATCATTGTGCTGAAACTAAATTTGAGCAATCCTAGGTTTGATATAGCAAAGTGGATATGTTCACCAAGGTATAGAAGACCAGGGTGATGATGTTTATCTAACATTTGCATGGACTAGACATGCAGACAAAGGGATGATCCCATGCATGCCCAAGATAGTACAACCTTGTCAAGATGAGGGAAGGGGACTCATAGCATAAGCCCTTAGTACAAAAAAAAGGTATGATGAACCTTAGATGCATAAGGAGACCAATATGCTAGAACTGACCCTATGATCGATCAAGATATGAATACTAGCTTGGAGTAATGAGACCAGCCCATAAGCATAGCATACAAAAGCAAGACCATGCCCCATTCTAGATGTTTTCGCCACATACCATGATATAATAAGATCAAGGTAGCCTTGGTGTGATCTTCGAATAGGACAAAAGATAAAAATCAAAAAAATCAAAAGACCAATGAACCAAACAAGTAACCATTGTATCTTTTGCCAAAATGGATGATGATGTGATAGATTCTGCCTATCGTAGGAAAGATATATCCTAAGGCAGGAATTGATAGATGATTTGGTGATGTTGTAAAAGTGGCTCAAGATGTGATGGTGACAAGTTGTGATTGATGCTGATTTGATAGTTGATGATTTTGATTAAGGACAATGCTTTGATAGGTGATGCGATGCTTGGATCTAGTGTAAGTTTATTGAGGATAGATGTGATGATGATGTGGGAGTGTGATGGAGCAAGTTTTATTTATGTGATGGATAGAATATTTTTGGTATTTTGTGTGTTTTCTATTGTTTTGGGATTTTTTGATTTTGTGATGTTTTTCAATTTTTTATTTTGTAGAAAGGGCATGATTTATTATGATGGTTTTCTGGTTGAATTTCAAAATTCTGAAGCAAATGATATTTATGGAAGCTGCAAGGAAGTGCCAATAATAGAGGAGGACTTAAATGTTGATGATCAGGAGTGTAAGATGAGTAAAATCCATACTCTAAGAACACAACCAGAGATCTGTAAAGAGTGCATAGAGGACAGAGAAAGCTGTGAATTTATGCGTAAATTGGAATATAGAAATGAGGAGATTCGTATACATCTTTTTCGAGGTAAAGAACCTCCTAGGTCCATTTTAGCTTCCTCTAGGTCTTTATCTAATGTTGAATGGTGCACATCAAAGAGGTCTTGGAAGACATCGACAAATGGTAGCTCAATTAACTTGGAAATTTGTGGTAGGTGAATGGACAAGAGATAGGGATGCATGTTAGATAAATGGAAGATAGGGACGAGGGATAGGATAGGTATGCATGATATATGGATGGGGGATTGTAGGATTTTCTCCAAGGGCTAGGTTGCAAGGAATCATATGCCCTAATGTCTAAAGAATTTTGCATGATGGGCTCATGTGTGAATGGATGGTCTTTGCAATAGATGAATGGAGGATATACTTGGAAGGGAGTATGCCAAGAGGTCTCCAAAGCACATTGTTGATATTTGGCCCCTTGTCTTTATCAAGATCTAAGGTGGGAGATATAGTGGATAGAATGGATGGGGAATGATAGGATAAGGATAAGACAGTGGATAAGATGTGCAAGGAGATGATGGATGTGGATGAAGGATATGGTTTTGCCCCCAAGTGTAGGGATACAAAATGGATGGAGAAGGGATTACACATGACGCCCACAAGGGGTTTTCATCATGGTACTTGCCCAAGGCACCACGAGGAGTGATTTTCACCATTGGATGAATTTTTTTCTCTTTACTATTTTCTTGATTTTTTTGATTTTTTTTGCTATTTGGCTTTTTTGACTTTTTTTATGGAAGGGGGACTCTAGCATTTGTTTCCATAGCAAGGAGGAGATGGTCCCATGTTGGATAGCATTATGGATGATGATTGCATGTATGTTGGTAGATAGGAGAAGATGGAATGGATTATGGATAATGGTGGTGTATAATGTGGATTATGCAAAAGCATGGACCATAGGAATGTGATGGGGAAGATATGTAGGATAGTGAATGAAAGATGGAGAGATGGAGGTATGTGGGAATTGCAAGTGGTGGAGGGGAACGAAGACCAATGGTGGCACACACCTTGATCAGATTGACTAATGTGGATTGCTCAATGCCTACAAAACACTGTAAATGGGAGATAAGTGGCTTGATGCTTGATTTGGATGGAGATTGGGAATGATTGGAGTGGTTTTTGACAGAGGGTTGATGAGATGAAGAGATTGTGGAGAGATTTGGGTAGAGGTTTGATGCATAGACTTGGCTTCCTTGTTTGCACGATTTCGTCTCCGTTTGCAAAAGTTGTGCCAGTTTGAAAAAAATAGCCTCCTTTAGTGTGTAGAAAGCACCAAAGAGAAGCTTGACCGTTTGCAATAACCGCTAGTGGTTAGGAGATAGACTGGATTTTGGGGTGGATTGGGAGGTGGATGCCTCATTAGATTTGAGTGATCTTTGTTTGGGGACCCACACCATTTTTTTTTTGCTTGTTCTTGTGATGGTGTGGGATTTGATAGCCTTTTTGATTTTTCATTTTGATTGGAAGGGATAATATCCATAGGCTTTTGTGCTTTATGAGTTGATTCATTCAAGTATTTGAATCCCAAGGATTTGGTGGAAGCTTCATGTTTGAAATATGTGTGCTTGTGTTGGTCTTGATTGGGGATTTTATGGGGTTTATGGGTGGAGGGATAAAAAGTGGATTTTTGGATAAATAGATAAGGAGATTTGAGGATGGGGATATTAGGAGTTGGGAGGATGGGAGGATAAAAGGATTTGTGGATAGGGATGTTGGGAGTTGGTAGGATAGGAGGTAGAGTGGATTTGATAGGGATCTTTGGAGTTGGAAGTAGTGGAGGTAAATTGGATGGAGGGAGATGGATGGTCACATGCTTTTGCAAATGGTAGGATGATGGAGGAGGGATGGCAACATATGTTTTGGGAGTGTGATAAGATGCACCATGTTTGGGATTGGATGAATGGATTTTAGAAGGTGGATGGATGGTACCAACATGTTTAAGTTGTTTGCCTTGAGATGGATAGCCAAGGCCATGTGAGGATGGATGGAATGTGGTGTGAATGGGCTCCAAGATGCCTTGTTCATGAAGGCCTAAGCCTTTGCCTTGATAGTTCGTAAGTTGGAGCATGCGACATGCAATGGGATGTTTGGTGCTTTGGAAACAAGACACGAATCCATTATTTGTTGGAGATAGATAGGTGGTGGAAGGAAGTTGTTCACCTCCTACAAGGAAGTCACCATAGATGAAGGTGCTTGTGCCAAGTAGATAAGGGGATGGATTTGAGATGGTATTGGTAGATGGAGGTGAAGGATTAACGGGGGATGGTAAAGGGGTGGTAGAAGTTGATGGGGGATCAATAAGGTGACCAATAGATGGGAGGGGATCGGAGATGGGATTAGATGGGATGGTTAGATCTTGATTAGGAGAAGAGGTTGATGTTTCAACATGCTTGGGATTTGTTTCATGACATAGCTTGTGTGCTTGCATGGAAGTGGAAATGACTTGGATAGATGTGATGGGTGCTTGGATGGATGTGATAGGTGTGTGGATGGATTCTTGAACATGTTTGCATGATGTTTCTTGAGTTATGATAGGAGATTGTTCAAGCGGTTTGGTGGATGGTGGATTAGATGAGGGTGTTTGATTCCTTGTGACTAACCAATGGATGGTATCCTTCATGACTTTATGGGTTGAAGAGCAATATAATGGATGGATAATGATGGTGGATGGTGTAGGATTGGGATTGGATAGGTGGGTGATAGGATTAGGTAGTGATGGTTCGTGGATGGGTTCAAGGATAGGTGTGGGATTAGATGGTGGAGGGCACTCTAGATTGGTATCTCCCTTGTCAAAGGTGATTTGATCTTGCCTAGGATAACTTGGACTCATTTGATTTATGTACAAGGGACCACTTGGATTTACATGTGCGTCTTGTTGCAAAGGTGGATTTGGGCTCACTAGTGCTTGTTGGCGAGGCCATTGATAATCTTGGTTACCTTGTGTAATGGTAGGATGTGTAGACGAAAGGTTGCGGGGTTGGTATGAAGTTGAGGGTTGATATGAGGATGATGGAGGTTGATATGATGGAAGTTGATATGAGGTTGAAGGTTGATATGATGGAAATTGATATGAGGTTGAAGGTTGATATGATGGAAGTTGGTATGATGAAGGTTGATGGGAGGTTGATGGTGTGGATATGTAAGATGTAGGTTGGTATGAAGGTTGAAAGAATGACAATTGATATGATGTGGATGAGGATGAGGTGTAGGGTGTTTGTTGATATAATGAAGGTTGGCATGATGTCAATGGTGTGGATGTGTAAGATGTTGAAGGTTGATATGATGAGGGTTGATATGATGAAGATGGGGGAGGGGTTTGGGATTCTCCAATGATGAGGTGTGCTAAGGGATTATCTTTAATGTCATTTTTGAATTGTTCCTTAGCATTAGGATCCATGTTATCATAGACTCTTCTAAGTCTTTGTACTTTTTGTATTGCTGCATAAAGATCCATTTTGTTGGAGATAGTATGGGATGATGGGGGATGATGGATGATTGTGATGTTGGGAATCAAAAATTCAAGACCTTAAGATGATTTGGTTTGTTTTGATTGGATGGATGAGTGATTATCCTATTATGCTTAAGGTAGACTAATGACACTTAAGCAATAGGGTTGATTGGTTCTCTATGCTTTTGATAGACTAATGACCTTAAGCAAGAGGGTTGATTGGGTTGATTTGATTAGGTGATCAATTAAGGTCTTGGTTTTTTTGATTGGGTTGATTTGGATTTGGAGTTTGATAATGATGTTGGGGGATTTGGATAATGATGGGGATTGATGTTGATTTTGGATTGGATTTGAAATATGGTTTGGAAGATTATGGATTGATGTTGGTTGGATTTGATTTGGATGAGATGGGATTAGAATGTTGTTGATGAGTTGGATTAAGGGTGATGAGAGTGATTAGGATAAGATTAGATTGAATGATTTGGATGATGATGTGGATAAGATAGGTGATTAGGATGATTAAGATAGATGAGTGATTGGGTTTGAATGTGTTGGAAGAATGAGGTGGATGACTTATCTTATGTGTTTGATGTTTGGCTTGATTTGGCAATGTTTTATCAAATTATCACACATGCATAAACATGAATCACTCACACAAGACAAAGCAAATTTAAAATTTTGAATTGGAAGAATCTGATAATGATTAAACAAGCACACTTGCAAAATAAATCAACATGCCCTATTGTCTAGTTTGATGGGGTATGACCAGTTAGGCCAGGTCAATGTTTAGATGAGGTTGACTAATGATTTGAAAGTGAAATCCTGTCACACAACCGGGAGAAGGGGGTAACCCACCCTTCACCTTCACTTCCCAAAGGTAGAAAGTTCTTTGGGGCTTAGCCAAGAGTGACAGGATTCTGATTTCAAAGAGGGTGCCTTTCGATTCAACCTCGGATGAGGTCATCCCTAGTGGTGATGAAATCCCCTAGCAAGCCTCCTAGGAAAGGGTAAACAAAAGCGAATCAAGCGAGGTGTTTTTGATCTCCAAGATCACCTTGCGGTGCAAGGAGAGAGCATACACACACCCACTTGATTCACACTCACAGTTGATTAATTATCCCTTAAGAAAATGAAATGTGATGAAAAACACATCAAACAATGGTTCTTTTTAGCCCAATTTCAAGATGTGATTGAAGACACTGATTTGTTTTAAGCCTGATTTCAATGTGTGCTTAAAGACAATGTTCATTTTTTATTCCCAAACCGAAGTGTATTTTGTAAGCAATGATTGAGAGATAAAGGATGAAAATGGATGCATCTAATTAAATTGCTGTCCAAATTGATGTGTTCACTGCTCCTAATGTTGCTCTAGTCCCGAATGATCACCTGCAAGTCAAAAAAAATGAAAACGGAGCAAGCAGACTAGCCAAGGAGATTGTGATGCAAAAATTGATAATGTGAGAAAATTTGATGAAACAAGAATTGATGCAGGAAATCAGATTGCATAAACAGATTCTTCTGGAGATTCTATGCGATTTTTTAAAAAAATGCGAAAATTTGATCAAAAACGCAAAAGATATGACAATTTGAAGTTTGCAATGAAGTTTGACTTCGACTGGTAAAAAAGGTAGGAAAAAGGTACCATCACTTGATGAAAACCTCACAACTGTGTAGTTCGTCCTTCCAGGTTTCCAACGAGTCCAAGTTTGCAAAAATCTATCTCCGTATGACCAAGTTATGAGCGAGAGAAAAAAAAATGCCTCCTTTGGTGTAGAGGAAGCACCAGAGATAAACTTGATTGTTTGGGACTAACCGCTAGAGGTCAAGATGAAGAGTGGTCACACAGGGTGGTTTAGATTTTCTGGCGGTTATGTGACTATGATGGTTTATTGTAATAACTTGAAGTAGCCCCTGGTCGTTCATATGACCAGGGGCAAATAATATGCAAAAAAAAAGAAGGTGGGGCTAGCCACTGCCAACCCCTGGTCACTGATATGACCATTGCAACTCCTGCGTGTGGGGGCTTAAAGCACAACAAATAGTTTCTAATTTTTGAGCGAGAAGTTGAGATTGAAAGTGGCAGTCAAAGTATTTGCAAGTGGTTTCAAATGTTAATGGAGGTCGACGTTGAGGTTTTGGCGCTGGGGTTTGGGGGAGCTAGGTGTTGTGGGATGGTCGACTGGCTGGGGAAACCCGCGGGATTGGCAGAGGAAAGGGTGGCAGTAGGGATGTGGTCTGAATGCAGAGGTCGGTGGGTAGGGAGGCAGGGAGGGAGTGGCGCGGGGTCTGCAGGGAGGGTTCGCAGGAGAGGTGCGGCGCTGGAGGCGGTGGCTGGGGAAGCAGTCGGAGGTGGCTCTGTGGGTAGCGCACCGGCGGATGGGATGTGGGGGTGTCGACAGGAGAGGTGTGGTGGTGACTGGGCAGAAGGGGGTTGCGGAGAGAAGGGTCGGCGAGGATGGTGTCGAGAGACGGGGGTTTGGGCGCAGGGGTGTTAGGGTAGATAAGGTGTCGCGGGAGGCGGGAAGTGGAGGCGGGGGCGGCGAGGGAGGCTTGAGGGAAGGGTGTTGGCAAGAGTGGCAGGGCTGAGGGAAGGGTTGCGAGAGGAGGTGTCAGTGTTTGGAGGGGCAGGGTATATGGTAGGGCCGAAGGGGGGGCGCGGGGGCAGAGAATGGTTGGAGGGAGAAAGGCGCACTGGCCAGGAGATGGTGGTGATAGGTGTTGGGGAGGTTTCACAGGTGGCGGCGGGAGGATTCAGTGGTGGCGGTGACTGGTGGAACGGAGGTGACGGTGGCGACAAGGGATGTCGACTGGTGGCGGACAGCGGTTTCGACCTCAACCTGCAGCGGCCCACGAAAACCTTCAACTGTTAACTGTTACCTGCAACCAAAAACACATAAAACCTGTAAAACCAAACCTTCGTGAAAAATGTTAATTTGCAACAGAAACCAGAGATGAATACCCCAGGGGTTGTGGGATTCGTACGATACGGATCCGTATGGTACGTCCTATGGCCCCTAAAAATTTATCAAAAAATATATCAAAATTTATAGTCAAAATTCATGGAATCGACGTCCTGAGCGCGAAAAAATAGTTTGTTTTTGCGTAGGATGCAACCTGCAATACTTCCTCACCAAAACTTCATAAAATTTGTTAGAAAAAGAAGATTTTGACAAGAAAACTTGCATAAATTGACGATTGGATTCAAGACCGAGCATGCCAATGTAATAAGTGAAATCTGATGAAGATTAAGACTAATCTAATGCGTAAATACATGATTATACCTTCATCAAGACCTCACAAATCCATGCGGGAAGGAGATGCACCTATGTAGCTCTTCAGATGTTTCCCTTGATTAGAGTGTAGATGTGGAGAATGTGGATTGCTCAATGCCTACAACACAATGTGGATGAGAGACAAGTGATTTGATGACTGATTTGGGTGGAGATAGGGGATGATCAGAGTGATTTTGACAAGATTTTGGCAGAGGTTTGGTGAGATGAAGAGATTGTGGAGAGATTCGGGTAGAGGTCTGATGCATAGACTTGGCTTCCTAAAATGGCTTGGGAGAGGCTCTATTTATAGAGTTTTGGACAGATTTTTGATCCAAGGGTGGAGATTGATTGGAAAGATCAATGGTGGAGGATGGAGATGATATGGAGGGCTTAGATTTAATCTAGCAAAATGGATGGCTATGAATAAAAGTGATTCTTTTATTCATTTTGGGGAAGAGGAAATTATTAAATAAGTTATGGAGGGAAGATTATTTCTAAATAAAAGATTCATGGGAGGGAAATCCAAATGAATTAAAAAATTCATTTGGAGGGAAATAGAGGTATAGGTATGGGAAAAATATTTATTTATTATAATGTGGGATTTTAGGTGGATTTATTCCCATTTCTTTATTTGGAGAATGTGGGAAAGTGGGTTAAATTAACTTAAGTCTAGGTTAATTAGATAAACAGGATTTATCTAATTAATAGGGATTAGGGAAATGTATAAATCAATTAAATGAATATTAGGAATATTCATTCAATTAATAGGATAGGGTTGTAAGGTTAAATGGATTAATCAGGTGAATTAATTGATCACCAGGGATATGTAGATGGGGAGAGTGGATTAGTGCAAAGGTACGGAAAATTGGTTTACAGAGCAGTCCAATTTTAGGTGTCTACATTAAGAACATCAAGTCTAACTGCAACATGGAAACTCAACAACATGTTCAAACTCAAGAACATCAAGTCTAACTATAACAAGTAAACTCAACATCATGTAAGTTCTCAGAAACATCAAGTTTGACTGCAACATCATGAGAGTTTGGGAAAACATAACAAACAACATGAATGTTTAACTGCAACATCATGACTCATGCCTCCTATGTGTGGAATGGGCCTCACTCAACCCAGGACTAGAATGATGAGTTGAGCCATGTCTTGAGCCCTGTGTTGATCCCTATCCTAAACCCTATGTATCTAATCTCATCCATCTATGAATATCTGAGTTATGTGTAGATCCCTAAACATAAAAATTATCTCTATTCAATTAAATTTATATATTAAAAATATGGAATCTCAAGTACATGTGTTTAAATTTTATACAATTAAATACTTTACCTCGCATCCAGCCTCAACCACATCCGGTGTCTGCTGTATAGTGTCATGTCCTAGCACCACTCTAGTCGGTTCCTGATGTAAGATTGATTAAATAAGAGTCAACACACATGATGCACACTTGACTAAATTTTATAATTTAAATATATTATTTATTTAGCAAATAAATTACACTAGATTAAACACAAAATTTAATATATACCTCGTCATCAGCAACCTGTGTAGTTCCATGGATGACCCTCCCAATCCCACTAAGGTCAGATGAATTGAGGGTCATCACAATGTTTTCCTCAAACAAAAGTCCATGGAATGATCTTGATGGGTAACGTGGCACAATACCACTATCAGGCTATGATGGAATCTGCTGTGAAGGTGCTGTGTCAGTCATATGTGTAGCTCAGTGATCATTGTGCTGATTGATAAATGTTGCCACAGATTTGAGAGGGATCCCATATTCTGAACTGACAAACTGATATACTGACAATAGATCCTACGCTAGACATTTACTCAATCTGCATAGTGCACTCTCTCCAGAAGTATGCACCACATCACATGGTGAAACTATGTTAGTACGTATGTAAGGATCATAACTAGTGGAATTCAAATCAATTGATCCTATGTTGGTGTGTGGACACAACATATATCTACCAACACAATTTGATGCCAAGTGGTCAATGTCACTGGCAATAGAACCTAAACTCACAAAAATGCGCTGTCTTGATGATGCAACTACCGACTCAGCTGATCGTCCTAGATTCAACCTTTTAGGAAGTACAAAAGGTTGGGACCCACTAATGCCCGCTTATCAATGAGTGGATCTTGATCAGGATGTTGGTATTGAGGTTTATCTAAAAACCTCCCAAGACCCCATCCTGCATGAGGAGGGATAGATGTGAAATCAACATCAAGTCGTAAATGAACTGCAGCATATAATTGTTTGCAAAACTATAATGGCAACTCATCATTGTGTGGCCATCTATGATGTTCTGCTAACCACTTAGGATATATAAGTGGTGCAACAACAGCATCTGTATACCTGGTAACAGAATAGCCCCAAACTCTATCCCGTCCCTGATAATGTGGAAACATAGAATGCACCATATCTAATGAAATGACCCTATTAACCACTGACCATTTCACTATCCTAGTAACAATAGTAGCAAGTGATAGATAGAAATCCTCAATACTCAAATCATCATATGGATTATAGGATTTGACAATGTCAATCATCTGGGCAAACTATACTCTAATTCCCACCAACATGTCTCTATTAGACAAGTTTGGTGTACTACGGTTCATCTGATCTAAATGTGTCAAAGCATTATTCAATCTATCAAAAGTGCCAGCATATAAGTCACTCCTAGCACTATGTGCATCAGCAGTATTATGCTCACTATCATGTGTATGAGTCCCATCACTACGATGAGATGCCATATCATCCATGTGATCTATATGAAAAAAATATGTACACGTGTGTGTATGCAAATCTGCATTTTAAAAAAATTGAACATACATTTAATTTATAAAATGAAAATACATTCAATTTTTACATTTAAATTAACAAAACTAAAAACATTTAAAATCTAATCTAATTAAATACACACGAACAATCTACACATTAAATTAGTTACAAAACTATAAACATTTAAAATTAAAAAATTAAATACATTCAATCTAAACATTTATATTAACAAAACTAAAAAAATATAATTGACGTATGTCTCGTAAGGATAAAGAAATATAATTATACTTTTTTATTAAATATATTAAAGTATTCAAGATAATAATTCTTAGCATATGATTAAAAACGAAGACCTCTTTTAAGTCTTGAATGGAACATGTTGTAACACATATTGAAGATTGGTAAACTAGAAAACCTAAGCGTATTTAAAGATCTATTTTGTAGATCCTGTTTTAATCTTGGGAGATGTATGACCAATGGCCATACAATGATTTAAATTATGAGGATGTAAACAACTTATTGAACAATTATTAAGATAAATTATACATAAGGGTGGTCCCTATAAATTATTATCTAAAGGCCATTCAAGACTATTGGACATTGTCTAAGGCTTCTCTAAAATATGCTAAAATAAGATGTGAATCATCGAATGACACGATTTAATTCTAAAGAAGAAAAAATAACATGACAACAAATATGATTAACTTGAAACATAAGAACAAAATCAAGAATGATTGTTAGACATGTATAAGGTATTGACATAGGACCAAGTCCATATATTAGTAGGATTAATATTCTAGATATACATTTAAATCTATACATTTGATTGGCAATAAATTATTGAAACGTCATGGTCTTTAGTTATTTATAATTTTCTACACACATTTAAGTCTACATGAAAGAATCTTGATTCTAAAACATGATCTCTAACATAGAAGGATTGATGTTACATCCATAAATATCTTCATAATTTCTATATCTAGGAGGTGATAATGTATTTTTCTTAATATAGATTCATAGCATAAGATAAAGTCACTAACCTTTTCTCGGTGACTTTTCTTGAAATGTATGAGGTGAGTGAAGCTTACTTTGAGTGAAATCTATTTTTGATTTAATGGATGATAGGATTTTATAATCATGTCAAATGTGTCTAGATGTACCAACAAGGAGTTGAATAAAACCACTCAATTGCATGTTATTTGAATGAACATATTCAAACAATTTGCATATGTAGGATGTGATTGTCATATACATACTCTAGGCATAAGAAATAGAATGTGCCTACAAGATGAAATTCTAGATCTATCTCTTCAATAGTTCTCCTTGAGGAGTACTAGCTCTAAATCCCATTGTATTTAATTCTCTTCTTGGATAATATTTTGAAGTTTTTAGACTTGTTCAAGTTAATGACTTCAAAAATTGATTGATATATCCTTAGCTCACTCAAGATTGTCTATGTGGACACAAGTTTCAAGAGTGTGAGGATAAAGGATTTTAGTTTAGTTTGCATAGCACTTTGTTGAAGGGTCACTTTAGGCTTAGAAATGGACTAAATGGACCCTAAAACATGTCTAATGGAATGGATACTAAAATGAGTGTACCACATAAAGTGAAAACTATGAAGTATACATAATTTTTGACTCTACAATTAGACCCCATATTTACCTTCAATTTATCTTCCTTGCAATTTTATATTTCTTATAAAGGAAACATGCGAACACAGGTAGAAAAGATCTATAGAAAGAAGAAAATATCTAAAACCCAAAAATATAATTGTGATAATTATTGTTCACAATTAATCAATTATAAATATATTATGACATCATCTTGTTCAATGTAGATACAATAAATTAGACACATGACAAATTTATGTTGTGTCCTTTAAAGAAAAGCATTAAGATCTATATAGGTTACTAGGTATCATGTTATGGATTTAAAGAGAATAAAATCTAGAACAATCATTCTAGTTGATACGTATCATGCTATAGAGTTTTAACAAGCCAATTCATCTTGTGTTTCTATCAATTTCCAATTTATTAGTGTATTCCATCCAAATAAAAAGGAGAATATAAGTGAAAAGTAAAAGTCAACATATATTTGTATTTTGTAACAATAAAAGTTAAAGCTAATAAAGTAGATGTTTACAATAAATACTAAAAGTAATAGTTCATATTTTGAGCTATTTCAAAGCTAATAAAGTACATACTTACAATTTATACTAAATGCTAAAGTGAAAGTTATTAAATGCAATAAACTAAATCTTAATCCTATTTTTTGTGTTTTTCTAGTTACAAGGTGCACATCTAATGATTTGAAAATCAATGGTCCACTGAAATAGCATGTTGTTTCATTTACATTGCTGATAAAGTTCTCTTTGGCTGAAGCAACTAGTGTTCTCATTGAAACCAATATTTACTTACTTGAATCAAGAATTATGGCAGGCTAATTGACAACCATTATTTTAGCAAAACCTTACATAGAAATTGTTAATGACATGGTGTGGCTTATGGTTTCCAAATACTGGGTGTTGGACATGTCGATAGCAAAGTTTCGTTAAGTTTGGACAAAATTTTGTTCATTAGTAAAAGGAGGGGTTTGTGAAGCTACAGGAGATATAATTCATAATTGGTTAACTGTGAAGTGGAATCTCCACATTGCTTGCTCTATTGATGATGGACTAGCAATGTGATGTCTTACATTTCTCGCCGGTGATAAAGAATAGGGAACTTCATTCAATATGAAAGCTTAAATTTTAAATGGTCTTCTACTATTCTAAGTGAGATTTCATTTAATGATGTGAAAGAATTAAGGTTCTGATTAACACTATTTGTTTGAAAACTTTAGTATAATTGCTAATTTTTGTGAGTAACAAAATAGACAGTGTAATCAAATTATGATATTAAAATGTTATTGCAGTGGATTTATAAACTACAATATTGACCTCTTTAACTAGAACAAGTGGAGAAATTTAGGAGATTCTAGAGTAGTTTGTTTTTTTTGTTTTAGAGCCTCTCTATTGTATTTGACTTTGTGTAGAGTTTTGCTCTGATGATTGGGTGGTAGGATCTCGCTCCGTCCTCATTGCGCATCAAACCAAAGATGCAAGGATTTTGACTTATATTATATGAACAGAGATGAGATATACATAACATATTACCAGATTCATTGTGCCATGCAATACTTAGGGTTGAGAAATTTATAATTACAGAGGCCTTCTACAAGCCTATATGTTGAATCTTACAAGGACTTTTCTGTTCTTCAGGCCTACGAGTTAGCCAGGGTTGATGTCTCACCCTCCTTACCATCCCCATCTCTCCATTGTAGGAAATAGAAGATTGTGTCTTGTTGTATTTCGCACAATGCCTGCACTTCTAGGTTATTCTCTTACATTTGTTAAGATTCAATGGTGTTAAGGGTTGTCTAAATTCGACGGGGATTAGTCATTCATTTTCTTTTAGCTACACGATTTTTTGTTGTTTCCATTACATTTCTTAAATTTCTAAAAACCCTTGAAGGGGCTTCATTGGTATTGTTGTAGGCTGAATGGTATATTGTTGTAGGCTAAATTTTCTTTTACCTATTTACTATTTTATGAAAGAATATTTTTTCCTTAAAATTTACGTTGGTGGAAATTTGAATGAATGCGAAAGGAGGGGTGATGGAAAATTCTCGTACCTAGAGGTGGTGGTCAGTAGGCCTGTGTGCTCGCTGGGTGCTGTGGGCTCTAGGTAGAATTCTTTACACCGATAGAAATCTAGGTGAAAATGACATTTTTGCCCCTTTTTTTAATTTTTATTTTATATGGTTCCGCCCAGAACCTTACTGGGCGTAAAGGTACCGCTCGATACCTTTCCGTACAGAAACATATAACCACATAGGTGCCATATAGGCACCATGTGGTTCTGGGTAGAACGAAACTAGAAAAAATTTTACCGCTTGAAAACTATCCGCTCAGAACTATTTAATTGGCTGAAAGTGGGACACAGCTCCAAACTTTCACCCTATAAGAACCTTAGATAACATTAGTGTAAACAAAATATGGTCTCATAAGGAAAATTAATTTGTTCAAGTTAAACATGAATAAATGCACGTGTAAATGTACAACAATGGTCCATAAAATACTAAAATTAATAAAGTCCATGAAAATACTAAAACATATATATAGATCTAGTCCACATGTGAAATACTGAAATACAGAAACATGTACATATACAGTCCATGAAATACTGAAACATATATAGATCTAGTCCATGAAATACTAAAATACTGAAACATGTATGAAGAGTACATATGCAATATGTATTGAAACTTGAAATCAGATTTAAAATGTTTAAAATTGATTATTTAATTCATTTTAATTTATAAAATCATAAAAAATACCATATCAGGTTGCTCATCTCCTCTGACAACCTGCTCTGCTACATGACCTATCTCATGCTATAGAAGAAAAAGAATTTAACACATCTCAACATATATTCTATTGAAATGTACTTTAAGTTCACAATGTACATTATAATTGACTTTAAATATAATCTAAATTTTAAATTATACCATATAAGGTTGTTCTTCTCCTCCGTTATCCTGCTCTGCATGTGTTGTTGTAGGTGGTATGGCATTAGCAGGATGAAACATGTCACTAATAAGGTCCTACAAGGTCATTTATAAAACGCATGTGTAAAAATTAGGTTAAAACATATATATTCACTTGTGTACCCTATTTTTGTTTTAATCTATTTAAAATACCTACATATTGCACGTACACAGATAATTTTTCAACAACCTGAAATGTAGCTGACTCCTGAAATTGACTTGGATCATCCAGGAGTGCAACAATACCCATCCTCATTGTTGTGTCAACCTACATAGACATATATTTTTAATATAAGTACATGCGCATTTGATATAGTAAATTCAAAATACAAAAATCTAAGTATAGTTTTTAAAACAATATACATACAAGTGCCTCATGTGAGACACCAGACAATGGAGGAGTATTTGACATACCCTCTAGAGGATCTGATGTGGAAGTCAGATTACTTCCTTGAACTAGCATAAATATTTAATACATGTTCAAGACTGAATTACAAATTAAAATCAAGTTAAAATTATTATATATATATTTAAAAAATAATCAAAATACCCCAAATGGGGCCAACATGAACAGGTGTCGATGCAAGACAAAATTGATCAAAAGAAATCATTGTGCCTATGGCCATCATCTACACCAAACAATTTGATTGTTAAAATATTACAATTTAATTGATCTATATGTTCATTAAAAACACATGCTTAAAATTTTTATAAATTCAACATGTGTACCTATATATATATATATATATACATGTGTTGAATGATAAGTGAGGTGATCCTTAGCAATTAGAAAATCAACAAATGAACCAATATCATCAGATGCTCCACATGTAGCTGAAATGGGTGCTACCTGATTAAGTACATAACATAACTGATTACAACTCGTACACATGAGGCATCAACACATGTGGAGTGGTACTAGGACCAACTCTACCATCAACTCCTCCATGGTCTTGCCCACTAGCCCTAGCTACCATCTCAGAAGTCTGCTCATCGAGGCTAGTCAAGAGCGCACTCAATGCTCCTAGTGCTGATACCACCACATGATGTTGGATGGGTGCAGGAATGGAAGTAAAAGGAGGGTCGACAAGAGGTTGAGCAGGCATGGGTCATTGGGGATCAACTCGTACCCCTAACCTCTATTGTGGGATGCCTCCACCAACACCCTGGAATGATCTGAAATCAAAATAATTGGGTTTCCTATTCATCACAAACTCTGCATATAATTTTCTCAAAAAGTACAGGGAAACCTCACAATTTGGATGAGATGGATAATCAAATACCATCCACCACCAATCCTAAAAATTAGCAGACATGTCTGCATGTCTACACCACATAATTGATATTCTTTTCTTGTTTGGGGAATTGGTTCATTGGTGATGGGGTGCCTAAAATATTGAGCTAAATGGGCTTTTGTGATTTTCAAATCTAGGATATCCCTATAAGAGAGGCCATCAGAATAAAAATGGTGCCTCTCCTCTCTCCATAATCTAAAACTATCTAAGTCAGAATCAATGGACCTAACAAAATCTACAACATTTTGCATCAAGTGAGGTGGCATAAATTGTTCATTTAGAATGTCATTGATTTTTTCTTCGATGGAATTGATATTCTCAGTAATTCTAGCTCTCAAGCGAGCCTCATCAGATCTAGGTGGGGATGGAGGTGGGGGATTTTGAGGTGGAGATGGAGGTTGCTCAGGGTGTTCAGGTGATGGGGGTGGAGGTAGTGTATTGAGGAAATCCTCAATATCAAACTGAATATCCATGATATAAAAACTATGAACCTACATATACATAAATATACAAACAAGTACAAAATTAACTTTCAGAAATCTATATATATATATAAATTATAAATAAACATATTGAAAAAACTAGATATTATACATGTTGAGAAATTTTACAAGAAATATTTAAATTAAACGTACATGACTACATTTAAAATAAAAATTAGGATGTACATACACATACATACATCACTCAACTTGAGCATACATACAAATTTCAAAATTTAAGAGATTCTAACTATGTAATTTTAATACATGTACATACTAAAAAATAAACTAAAAACATACACAAAAAGGGTAAATTTCTAACAAAATGTCTAAGGCTCATTTATGTCTAAGGCATATAAACTTTTGTGGCTTGATACATAATTTAAAGTGTTTACAAAGAATACTAAAGTTTCCCCTTAAATCCTATTTTATTAAATCCCCTTAATCCACATGTCATCTTTCCTAGGTCCATAAACCATGCTAGTGGAATGATTTTGTCCATAGTTGACCAAGTTTAATATATATATCTTCAATAAGTTTATAAAAACTTCAAGCATTTAACATTATACAAATTGATCAAATGTGAATGATCAATTTGACTATTATTAGTGGCTTAAGGGGATTAATGAGTAGATTTCAAGTTGTACCATCTACATCCTCTTAGGATGGGCCTTAATAAATTTTCTTAAATCCCCTAAACCCTAAACCCTAAAGCCTTAACCCTAAACCCTAAACCATAAACCCTAAACCCTTAACCCTAAACCATAAACCCTAAACATTTAACACTAAACCCTAAACCCTAAACTGTAAACCCTAAATCCTTAAACCTAAACCCTAAACCCTAAACCCTAAATCCTCAACCATCTACATCCTCTTAGGACGGGCCTGAAGCAATTTTCTTAAATCCCCTTAATCCATGTCATCTTTCCTAGGTCCATAAACCATGCTAATGGAATGATTTTGTCTTAAGTTGACCAAGTTTTATATATATATATATATATATAACAAGTTAGCAAATACTTAAAGTATCTAACATTATACAAATTGATCAAATGTGAATGATCAATTTGACTATTATTAGTGGCTCAAGGGGATTAATGAGTAGATTTCAAGAGGATTATTGCTATTATTAGTGGCTCAAGGGAATTTTATGATCATCCCTTGACAATGAGATGTGGTTTGTCTACCTTCGAAAAACAAATAATTGTTAATGTCAATGTGAAATCTAGTTTTGTAGGGCCACATTTTGATGAACTATTGTTGTCGATTAATTATTGGTTGTTTCAACCCCTACCTATAATTAATTGATATTACAATTTTCATTTTACATATCCTATTTTTTAAAATGTATTTAGGAGGTAACTAATAACATATGATGGCCTCCTATTGTTAATTAATAACTATAAACTTACCATTTTGATGAGATATTATTGATTTCTATTCATTTATGTCTAAGGCATATAAAATTTTGTGGCTTGATATAAAATGAGTAGATTTCAAGTTGTATCATCTACATCCTCTTAGGATAGGCCTTACGCAATTTTCTTAAATCCCCTTAATCCACATGTCATCTTTCTTAGGTCCACAAACCCTAAACCCTTAACCCTAAACTATAAACCCTTAATCCTTAACCCTTAACCCTAAACCCTAAACCCTAAACATTTAACCCTAAACCCTTAACCCTTAACCCTTAACCCTAAACCCTAAACCCTAAACCCTTAACCCTTAACCCTAAATCCTTAACCATCTACATCCTCTTAGGATGGGCCTTAAGCAATTTTCTTAAATCCCCTTAATCCACATCATCTTTCCTAGGTCCATAAACCATGCTAATGGAATGATTTTGTCTTAAGTTGACCAAGTTTAATATATATATCTTTAACCTATTTGTAAAAACTTCAAGCATCTAACTATAGACGTAAAAAAATTGACCGCAGATCGCATTCATATCCATCCCTAAATCATCCCCTGATTATCAATCAATTCCCTATGTTAGGAAATTTAATTAATTTTAATTAATCAATTAAATATCCCTTAATCCCTCCTGTAAATAATAAGTTTAAATTAATAAATTTAATTTATTATTTAATCCACCTTAATCTTAAGGTTTAATTTATTTTAATTAATTAAATCTTTTTCATTTGTTTTTTACCCTCCCCAAAATAATAAATTAATAAATTTAATTTATTATTTAAATTAAACCTAACCTAAATCCATTTGGAAAAATAAATTAAAAATATTGAAAACCCTAACTACCTTTTACCTACCCTTTTGTCATTCAACCGCTCGAACCACTTTTGCCCAAACTTTATAAAATCCACCTTGTTTTTCACAAAATTTACAAAGGAGTTATGTGAATACTTTGAGCAACCACATTCAAAGTTGTTTGGTAACATTTGCATTTATCTAATTCTATAGTTTCCGTGTTGCATCTAGATTTCAAGAAAATTTATATTTTGATGCAACATTAAATGGTGAACCCAACGTGAACATGCTCCTGATAATCCTTTGTTTGGTCAAGATCGTGTGTTGAGGGTTTTGCAGGTGTGAAGAGGGCATAAAAGTTTGAATTTTTTTTATTTTTTGGGCCTTTTAGTCCTTTGTTTGATTTATTTTCTATACACTTTGGTCATTAACATCCTTTTGGGATAGTATTTTCTTTTTACAAGATAAAAGCCTATACTTAGAGGGTTTTCATTCAAGATTTATGCTTGGTCTTTTTGTATGGGTTATATGATTACACGATTCCATCATAAAACTGCTTATTCAATTTAATGTGATTGTTTGTTAAATGTTGGCTGATATTTGCAACTGACCCTTGTTCTTTGTTCTTAGCAGGTGAGAACAAACCCCCATAACAACTGCATTGCTTTGAAGGAACTGAAGTTCATTGAAAAAGGGAATTTGCCTTGACAGGCCTACTTTTGGTTGTGCAAATGCAAGCTTTTGAATATTTTTCTTAAGATCTTCCTTATATATCCCAATAGTATTTTCTTTATTGCTTTGATCTTGTAGCAATATTTCAAATTTTCTAATCGGTTGATGCTCGCGAAGGGCAAAGGGGGAAAGAGGAACCTACAAGAGCTGCGAAGTTTGAGGTAAAATTATTGTATTGAATGTTGTAAATTTCACACTGTAAAAGAATTCACACATCAAGTTTTTTAAAAATCCATTGGCTATTGGTGTATTCCTTGACGTCTTTTATATGTGAGTATTATAGTATTGGAAAATTCTTTTCATGCTATACAAAACAATTCACCTAGTGAAATTCTTCTAAACTCTTTGGCTATTTCTATTTGCATAGTTTTATATATATAAGCATTATAGTGTTTGGAAAATTATCTAAGGCCATAACATTCACATTGTTCTTTTATATATCCTAAAAACTATCTCACACCATACACAAGAACTCATGCTAGCAAATTTTCTAAACTCATCTATCATCCCTATTGGCATATTTCTTGAATGGTTGCAAATCAAATAGTTGTATCTATATGCCAATTTTTTTTAAAAAAATTGTTGGTTGATCCTATCAGCATATTCCTTGAGCATCATATGGGTGTGCTAGTTTAACTTCATATGGGTGCAATTGCTAGTAGCCAAAAAAACTCGTATTACTAAGTTGATACCCTGTATGATCTAAAAGTGAGTTGATTATGATGGCAATACATAGGGATAGTCTCATTTCTCTTCTATGTCTATGATAATTCTCAATATGTCATAAATCTACCTTAATGTTGGAAAATTAATCTTCTATTAGTGCATTACCTCTAGCCTACCCCCACATCAAACTTGGGGATTTCCAAATCTGCCCCCAGCACTGTTTGTACCTGCCAGCATTTACTTCTACTAGGTAAGTTTGAATTTTGAATGGCTGAGCACTAGTTTTCTGGCAAGAAAATAGAAGAGACAAACAGGAGGGAAAAACAATTGACTGTAAGAAGGGAGAGAACCTGCAGTAGCAAAAGGAATGTGAAGGAGGAGAATAACAGAGAGAACAGCAGAGAGAATATAGCAGAAGGGAATGTTGTAGCAACATTGATCTACAGGTAGCTACGGAGTTTCTAGATAGCGCTCTAGATTTGAATTAGTTTGCAGCTCTAGAGATTGGAGCAAATCAGAGGAACAGAGCAGCAGCTCTACATCAATTTTGTAACAAAGTTTGAATGCATTTTATAGTGGAAAATATAAATATATTTTGTTGTCATTGTCCATTGTCTCTCTCTCTCTCTTGTGTTTGTTTTTCTATGGTGTCCACACTGCTATAGCTTTGTTTTGGATAGCAAGCAAAGTCCCTCCCCTACCTGCCAACAAGTGGTATCAAAGCCCTATTTTTCTGGGTAGTTAGAAACTTTTGTGGGTGTTTTATATAAGCCCTAGTTTGTCTAGGCATTATCAGCCTTCTCATATTTGAGAAGCATGGCAGGTGGGAATAGCAAAGGATGGCAGTAGCCACCTACATTTGATTGGTAGAACTATGACATATGGGCTAAGAAGATGAAGACAATATTGGTTTCTAATGACCTATGTGATTTGGTCATCAATGGGTTCACAGACACCACAGACCCAGCAGCTTATGCAGCCCTATCTAATGCTCAAAGAAACCAATTAAAGGAAACAAGAATGAAGGATGTAAAAGCCCTCAGTCTAATTGAGGTAGCCTTGATAGAGGCTATTTTCCCCCACATTGCAGTAGTAAACTACTCAAAACAGGCATGGGAAATATTGCAGAACAACTATAAGGGAACTGACAAGGTGAGATCAGTGAAACTCCAGCTGTTTAGGAGAGATTTTGAGACCCTACAGATGAAGGAGAGTGAGTCTATTTCAGACTTTCACACCAGGGTTTCTACCATGATAAATTAGCTAAGGATAAATGGAGAAACCATGGATGATCAAAGGATTGTTGAGAAAATCCTAAGGAGTCTACCTTCTAGATTTGATGCTATTGTCATAACCATTGAAGAGACAAAGGACCTGTCCAAGATGATAGTGGATGAGTTGATGGGCTCTCTACAAAGCCATGAGCAACGGTTGAATAGATCTACTCCTTCCCTTGAGCAAGCCTTTAAGGCTCAAACCAATGCAAGAGGTAGGGGAAGAGGAAGAAATAGTAAAGGTAGAGGTCAAAGAGGTAGAGGAAGAAGTAACTTTGGAAGAGGAGTTCCAAACAGCCAAGAAGAGGCAAGCAGCTCACAACCAAGCTATCAAGAAAAGAAGAAGAACAACAGTTCTAATCAGAGGCATGACAAAAGTAATGTTCAATGTTATTACTGTCATAAGTCTAGTCATTATGCTAGTGAGTGTAGAAAGAAACAACGTGATCATGGAGGCCAAAATGCTAATGTAGCAAATGAGAACAAGGCTGAAAATGAAAAATAGTCAAATGTTTTTATTGTTTGCAACCTTGCTGAGAGGAGTAGTGATGAAGTATGGTACTTAGACAGTAGTTGTAGCAACCACATGAGTGGAAATAAAAACTTCTTTGCCTCCATAGATAGTAGCATTAAGACTGAAATAAAAATGGGAAACAATGAGAAAGTTCCCATCATGGGAAAAGGTACAGTCAATATTTAGTCCAAGAATGGTGAAAGGAGGAAGATCCAGGATGTATATTATGCCCCTGGCATAAAACATAACCTATTGAGCATTGGATAGATGGTCCAAAATGGTTATAAAATCCTGATGAAAAATGGAGAGTGCACAATATTTGATAAAGGAGGCAGTAAGAAAGTGATTGCAGAAGTGTAGATGACAAGAAATAGAATGTTTCCTCTTAGGATACACATAGAGTCTCTGGCACCGTCTCCGGCGCTATCTTTGACACAGTTTCCAGGACTATCTCTAGCGCTCACAGCAGTGGGACAACAATCTGCCTTTAGGACAGTCATCAAAGACCCATCCAAATTGTGGCATTCAAGGTATGGGCACTTAAGTTTTTCTGGTTTGAGTTAATTGTCCAAGAAAGGCATGGTTAGAGGGATACCAAACATTTTAGAGCCTGATGGAAAATGTGAAGCCTGTATTTTAGGAAAGCTGCATAGATAACCCTTCCATTCAGGGTATTCTAGGAGAGCAAAAGCACCATTGGAGTTGGTGCACTCAGATTTGTGTGGTCCCATGAAAACCCACACCTTGGCTGGAAATACTTATTTTATGACATTCATAGATGATTATAGTAGAAAAATCTGGGTTTATTTTTTGAAGAACAAGTCAAAAGCCTTCAAGAAATTCAAGTGGTTTAAGGCATCAACTGAAAAAAAAAGTGGCCGCTATATCAAAGTCCTAAGAACAGATAGAGGGGGAGAGTATATCTCTAAAGAATTTCTGAATTTCTGCAGGAATGAAGGCATAGAAAAACAATTTACAACTAGGTATACTCCACAGCAAAATGGAGTGGTTGGAAGGAAAAATAGAACCATTCAATAGATGGTAGCAAGCATGCTGAAAGCAAAAGGACTATCACATGATTTTTGGGGTGAAGCTGTAGTAACAATAGTTTACCTATTAGATAGGTGTCCTACAAAGGCCGTTCATGATAGAATTCCACAAGAGGCATGGACAAACAACAAATGGAGTTTTGAACACCTAAGAATCTTTGGGTGTGTAGCATATGCATTTGTGCCTAAAGAGAAGAGGCAAAAATTTGATGATAGAGGTGAGAAATGTATCTTCATAGGCTATAGTGAAGAGTCAAAAGCCTACAAATTGTATAATCCCATCACCAAAAAGGTTGTGATTAGCAGGGATGTTGAGTTCATTGAGAATGAAGCATGGGATGGAACGGTGGATAGCACCACAGGTATTTTAGTTACAATACCACTTGAAGATGAAGAAGCTCCGGAGGATAGCAACTCTAGAGGAGCTACAGAGAGTAGCAGCTCAGGGAGAAACTATTGTAGAGCATTGGAGAATAGTAGTTCTAGAGGTGGATAACATCACAACAACTCTGGAGATCAGCAGCTCCAGAGTTCTGCAACTCTAGAGATCTGTAGCTCTAGAGTTTAGTAGAGCAGCAGCTCCGGAGGTCAGTAATACAATAGCTCTGGAGGTCAGAATAGCAGTAGCTCCAGAGGTAATTCAGACCCTACACTCACATCATTGATGCCATGGAGGATAAGGAGTGTGAAGGAGATTTACGATAGCACAAGGTATGCTAATATGGATGACAATTTGGATTTTGCATTATTTTCTTGTAGTGATCCAATGTACTTTAAAAAAATTGAAAGAAGAGAAATGGTGTAAGTCCATGGATGAAGAGTTGGATGCCATAGAGAGGAATAACACATGGCAGCTAACTAATTTACCCAAGGGTAAACAAGTGATTGGAGTTAAGTGGGTCTATAAGACCAAGTCTACTGCTGAAGGAAAGATTGAAAGACAAAAGGCAAGGCTAGTTGTCAAAGGGTACAAACAAAAGCCTAGAAGAGATTATGATGAGACATATGCACCAGTTACAAGGCTAGAAACAATTCGGGCAGTCATAGCTATAGCAGCCCAACACAAGTGGAAGATGTTTCAAATGGATGCAAAGTCAGCCTTCTTGAATGAAGTGCTGAAAGAGGAAGTGTATGTGGAGAAGCCACCTGGCTATGAAGTCCCAGGGCAACAGGACAAAGTTTATAGGCTCTAGAAAGCCCTCTATGGGCTAAAACAAGCACCTAGGGCATGGTACAATAGAATAGACTCATATTTAGTGAGTAATGGCTTTAGCAAAAGCAGCAGTGAGCCCACTCTTTACATCAAAGCAGCTGAAGGTAATATTTTGATTACTATTTTGTATGTAGATGATCTAATTTTTACTGGCAATAGTGATCTTTTCATTGTTGATTTCAAAGCAGCAATGAAGAATGAGTTTGAGATGATAGACTTAGGTCTGCTAAAGTATTCTCTTAGCATTGAGGTCAAACAAACAGAGTATGGCATATTTATTTCGTAAACTAACTATGCCAAACATATTGGGAAGAGATTTAAAATTGAGAATAGTAAACCTACCCCTACACTAATAGCTACAGGTCTAAAATTGAGTAAAGAGGATAGCAACAAGGAAGTAAACCCAACCCTCTACAAGAGCATGGTTGGAAGCCTCATGTACTTGATAGCCACTAGGCATGATTTGATGTATGCAGTAAGCTTGATTTCTAGATTCATGGAGAAACCTAAGGACACACATTGGCAAGCAGGAAAGAGGATCCTGAGATATGTGAATGGTACAACAGGTTATGGCATCTTGTATGGTGTTTCTAATAAGTTGGCTGGTTTCATGGATAGTGATTGGGCAGGTAATGTAGATGACCGGAAGAGCACATCTGACTATGTATTTCACATGGGTTCAGGTGTGATATCATGGGCATCCAAGAAGCAGCCCATTGTCTCTCTCTCTCTCTCTACAACAGAAGCTGAGTATATTGCAGTAAATGTAGCAGCTTGTTAGGCTATTTGGTTGAGAAGGATCCTTGCAGACTTGAAAGAGAAGCAAGAAGATGGTACAACCATTCATTGTGACAATGTTTCATCAATAGCCTAGACAAAGAATCTAGTCTTCCACGGATGAAGCAATCACATTGAGATTCGTTATCATTTTATAAGGGAGTTGGTAGAATGAGGAGAAATTGAGTTACAGTATTGTAGATCTGAGTAGCAGCTCGCTGACATTTTTACAAAGGCATTGCCAAAAGATTCTTTTGAACGCCTAAGAGATAGGCTTGGCATTGTTGACAGCTTCGGAGGTGTGCAACCCCAGAAAGTAGACAGCTCTAGAGGTTTAGCTCCAGAAAGATAGTTATATCAGGGCTCCAGAGGTTCAACCCTGGAAAGTCTGTGTAGCTCTAGAGATGCTCCGGAGATGTAGAAACAGAGCTCCGAAGATGGAGGGAGTCAGCTCCAGAGATGCAGACAGAGTGCTCCGGAGATGCAGGAAAGAGCTTCAGAGGTGATCAAGAATGGTAGAAATAGCTCTGGAGATCTATTCTAGAAAGGCAAATGCAAAGGTATAACTCTGGAGATTAGTTCCAGAAAGAAATTTGTTGAATGACATCTGACTTCAGATTAAGGGGGAGTGTTGGAAAATTAATCTTCCGTCAGTGCATTAACTCCAGCCTGCCCCCGCGTCAAACTTGGGGATTTCCAAATCTGCCCCCAGCACCATTTGTACCTACTAGCATTTACTTATGGTAGGTAAGTTTGACTTTTGAATGGTTGAGCACCAATTTTCTAGCAAGGAAATAGAAGAGACAAATAGGAGGGAAAAATAGTTGATCGTAAGAAGGGAGTGAGAACATGTAGTAGCAGAAGGAATGTGAAGGAGGAGAATAATAGAGAGAACAATAGAGAGAATATAGCAGAAGGGAATGTTGCAGCAACAACAGTGATCTACAGGCAACTACGGAGTTTCTGGACAATGCTCCAGATTTGAATTAGTTTGTAGCTCCAGAGATTGGAGCAATTCAGAGAAGCAGAGCAGCAGCTCTGCATCAAGTTTGTAACAAAGTTTGAATGTATTTTATAGTGGAAAATATAAATATATTTTGTTGTCATTGTCTATTGTCTCTCTCTCTCTCTCTTGTGTTTGTTTTTCTATGGTGTCCACATGTTGTAGCTTTGTTTTGGACAGCAAGCAAAGTCCCTCCCCTACCTGCCAACACTTAAGACATAATTTTTCAAAAGAAGATTTGTTAATTATTTAGAGAAGCCCATATGGAGATTGTCTCACGTAGTAAAATAAATTCATGCTAGAAAGTTTTTTGAATGTGTTGGCTATTCATATCTACATATTCCTTGAGCTTCATTCATGCATGAGCCCTATCATTTTGGGTTTATTGTTAGTATCATAATTTATTTTTTCTTTTTTATTACGATCTTGTTCATTGATAACTGCCAACATCATTTTGAATTTATTCATCTGTAGCTTTAAGATATCTAGAATTGTAGTTGGTTATGGCAATAAAACATTCACATTATATCATAGGTCTTTTGAACAATGTTTATATTTAAATCATGTTGTGGCATAACTTTTCTTGTGGTTATAGTCAACAAAAAATGGTTCTTGTTAGGTTATGGTCATCTCAGTTAATAGCAAATTGTTGTTAGGGTTAGCTCTAACATTGTTTAAAACTTTTTCACTAATGTCTAGTATCAGCATTTTTTTTAAGGTTAATCACTAACAATTTGTCATTAACTATCTTGACTCGTATGTGATAGGTGCAGTTTTAATTGCCAAGAGAGAAATGTTGACACTGTATGTCATCATAATTACTCGAGACTATTTTTTTTTCCTCTAACCAATCATTGTAAACTACATCAAGTTTGAAATCATCAGATTTTGTCAATTATCAACGGTCAAGTTAATCTCTAGAGTGCCTATTTTAACCCTCAAAGGCTGTTTCACTCAAACTAGCATAACTTTCTCACTTTTTATCAGAATTTTCATTTTACAAGTGATGAAAAGGTGACTCAGAGTGCCACATCATCATGAAGGTCATTTGTCCAGAAACATCTCAAATTTGTAGGTATAATCATTTGAAATTCATACTTTCATTTTGCAACATCAAACATTTGGCTTTCTTCCTATGCATTTAAGATTTTTTGGGTTTTTGCAATATCATTTGTATTGTCCTAACATTTGTCTTGTAGCTTTATGCCTGTCCAAGACATAAAATTTTGCAAACTAATAATACAATTGTTGCAGGATCCTTTCGTGTGTTTACATTTTTTTAACATAGGAACATTTCAATTAGTGCTTTAAAAAGAATCTAAGTGCTTGACGTGTCTGGTGCATTTGCACATTCTGTTAGTAGATCCTAAGGTAGAACAAAAGTATCCTCTCCCTCTCAATAGATCTTGGATGTAAGAGAAATTGTTCTATCTTCTTTTTCTTTTTAGGAGAGCCTACATTGGTGGGAAAAGAGGTACTCACCCCAAGGGATGACTCTAGGCAGTGCTTTTAATTCGGTCTGTTGTATAAATGGTTTAGGCAAAAGTTGAAGATTGGTTGGTGACGTATTCTTATTCTGATAGTTCCCCAGTATCTATACACTTGTGTCTGAGATACATTAACCCCATTCTTTCCTCTTGAAGGATTGATGTAAGTGGCTAGGATAGGCTCTTAAGTGAGTCACTGCAGCATGAAAAAGTATCAAGTCCCTGAATTCTTACTAGACACCTTAAGTTAGAATCCTACCATGTTGATTGAGTTGTTGGTGTCTTGTTCAATGCAAGAGAATACATTCTCTGAAGATACTCACCGTATGGCACTCCTGAGATGACATAGAAATCCTCGGCTTAGCATAAGCTACTTGTTGGCTTTTTGAGGAGAGGGTGATAGGGTTATCCTTCCAGTCCTGGAGGCCCCTACTCATCCTCTGTTGCAAAGACAAAAGTATATACACCCACATTAGGTGTTCCAACATTAGCATCGAAGAAGTTTCCAAGTTGTGGGCTTGAACAAGCTGCCATTGGCCATTGACCTTAGGTAGATTAAGCATTATTTTCAAATGTATTTGATTATGTCGAGACCTGTGGAAATTTGGCCTTAAGGGGCTATTGAACATACACATTACACCTATACTACTTCCTATTAGACATCTAGACATTGTGTTTTTATACTTGAAGTGCATTCTTGTTACCATTTGTCATTGTGAATCCTAAGAAGCTATTTAATTGATCAAATCATTCAATCCATCCATTTCCCACCTAATTCATTTATCATCATCTTACTCATATTTGCATCCTTGAACCTAGTCCAATCCTTATTCGTCAAAATGGTTGTGATCATCAACAAATCTAGGTCAAATCCAAAACCATATATACTCCGAGAAGGCCCTCCTCCTATCTCTAATAATGATGAGAACCTTGTAGATTTTGAGGCATACTTGGAGGAACAAGCCAAAATACAAAGACTTCCACATATGTGTAACACCATCCCAACACTAGAGCAAAAGATCCTAGCACAAGAACTACAAGACACCATCCAAGCACTCCACCAACAAATCATACAATGACTACAAACCATCATCCAACCACTTCAACAAAAACAATCACCACAAATACACCTTTTAGTTGAAATCCAACAACTCATAGCCATCTACCAATCCCAAACCCAACAAACACAACCACAACATCAACAACTTCAACTTGAATTATTTGAGTCACCCACATCATTATGCCAACCTAGTCCCTCCACATCAACCAATCTCATGACTATTCCTCAATATTCATCTCCAAATCTTCCACAACATGAGCATACTAGTACTAGTCACTCCTCACACCAAGATCATGAATCCTTAAGCCATCTTAATGATACTCTTGACAAGGGAAATACCACCTCAAGTTTGGAATCATACACCAACCCATCTACTAGCTGCCCTCATCCATCCATCCATATGGAACCTCCATCATATAATCCTAATTCATTAAGCCAATCCCCAACACACTTAAAGCCTAAACCATCAAATCTTCCACCTAAGTCTAATCCTATCATCCCTCCATCACCATCTAATAGAATGCCTATACCAAAGCTAAACAATTTTCTCCAAAGATTCTTTGCAAAATCTAAAAGAAAAAGAAAAGCTCTGGAGAAATCCAAATCCACTCATCCAGTTTCATCCCCATCTAGTACAAGCAATCCTACTCTTAAACATAAGCCTACACCATCTACCATTATTCTCCATTCATTATATTGTCCATCTACCCATATACTTATGAAGGATGTGATCCATTGGATACTAGCAAGGAATCAACCATTACCCTCATGTCATCAAACATCTATCCTTGAGCCTACCAAAGAACCTTCAAACATCATGCCTCTAGTCTTCCAAATCCATCATGTAGTCCACAATCCATTGAACTCATTGAAGAGTCTCCCACCATGAGTCTAAGTCAAGATTCACTATACCCTCATGTTGTTGACCATCTAGAACCTCGCAAGCACATCCAAGAGTCTCCGACTTCCATTCCTATCTAAACTCAAGATTTATGTCAAGAGTCAAATCCAAAGAATGATCAACCTTGCTCCTCCCCAAATCAAGATCAAAGCCCTTCTATCCAACCCATCCACAATCTATACCTTCTTTATGATCAAGATAGTATCTATGATGATGAGCCTATCCATGAGCAAAATTATCCCATCCATAGCACACTTAATCCTATTTATGATCAAGCTCCTATATATGATTGAGATCCTATCTATGACCAAGAAAACCATGATGATCCTCTTAGTCAACTTTATACATTCCAGGATCAAGAGCTTGTCACTCCTTCCACTCATGGTCCCAATATTATCCATGATCAAGAAACCTCCACCACTCCTATCCATCATCCCACAACATCCACTTCCTTTGATGAGATGCTTGGTCCCCACAAGCACATAGATGATCAAAAAAATACATTGGATCGTAATAAGCATAATGATAATCAAGATCCTATTACTCCTTCACCATCTCATATTGATCCCATTTTAAATCCACCATCATATCCTATCAGTCTTACTACCTCCCTTCATGAATGTTCTTTCCTAGGAGAGCAGCAACCATTGTCTACCACCTCACCTTCTTCATCCAATAAGGGACTCATGTCTTGTATCCTAAAAAATAAGCATCCCATTGTACATCGTATATTCAAAAAATGAATTATCAAGGTAAAGGCTTAGGCCTTTATGAGAAAGGTAACTTGGAACCCATCCATGTCAAAGTCTCTCCAAAATTGTATAGTATTGGTTATATATCTCAAGGAAGTCAATTCAAAGATGTTGGTACCACATCCCCACCTCCTATATCCACTCCATCCAAGCCCAAGCTAGATGCATCTCATCGCACCCCTAAAACATATGTTGCCATCCACTTTACCTCCACTTCTTCCAACTCCTAACATTCTTCCATCCACTTTACCTCCACTTCTTCCAACTACTAACATCCCTCGATCCACTTTACCTCCACTCCTTCCAAATCCTAATATTCCCATTCTCAAATTCCCTTATCACTTTAGCCACAAATCTATTAATCCCTCCATTCATACATCCTGTTCCTATAAATCCCCTACAATTCCTAATCATGATCAACAAATGCACACATCGAATAACCAAGAAGCTATCACAAGCACCCCCATGGGATTCAAAAATAAAAATTTGGATGCCTTGACCCATAAAGAAAAAAATCCTAATAATCCTCATGCCATATGGCACAAATGCAAAGAATCAAAGAAAAATCAAAACTCAAAAAAGATACCCAAGTCCACATCTCAAAAAGACAATTTCAAATTCAAAATGGTTTGGGTCCCCAAGCAAAAAGTGCCTAATTCAAATGAAGCATCTACACTCCTAAAATCCCAAACATCCCACTCCCCATCACAAAATCCTAAAATTTATAAGTTCATTTGGGTCCCTAAAGACCTAAATAGGCAATCTTCTAAGAAAACATCTCCGTTACTCCCAACTCCCCCTTCCAATAAAAATCTTCAAAATCTAATTTGGTGTGTGCAACTATTGGCCTCAGTTCCATTCCTCTCCACAACATTCCCACATATCTCAATCTCCCCATCTTCTATCTACTATCCCACTAATCTCTTCCATCATATCCCTATGGTCCATGCTTTTTCATAAGTCCTTCTATCTATCTATTTATCTCCATCCTAATCCACTATCCCCTATCGATCCTTGCATGAACCTTTCATAATCCACATCGAAAACCCATTATCCACTTAATTTGTTTCTCTCTCATGCAATCTCCTACCAACATCCATGAGCATAATACCACTTGAAATGGTCTATGAGTGACTTTTATCCATTAGGGGACATTACTATCTTGCTATGGGAACAAAATCTTGAATCCCTGCCTATTCAATCCAACTATCCCTTATAAAAAAATAGTAAATCTATAAATCTTTCATCCAATGGTGAAAACCATTTTTATGGCACCTTAGATAAATACCATGATGAAAACTTGGCAAACAGGCATTAGGCATAGGTGATTATCTATGTGATTTACACCTGGGGGCATGTTGTTGCATCTATCCCATCCTATATATCCTATCACATCTATCCTATCTTATCTACCCATCTCATATCCTATCCTATCATTTTCCATCCTATCTTGCCATCCTTGTCTATCATATCTATCATACCTTCCTCATTGCACCATCCATCTTCCCTTCCTCCTTTTTGATCTTGATGAGGATGGGGACAAAATGTTGCAAAATGCTTTTGACACCTCTTGTCATACTCCAAATTCCATCCATCCATTTCTAAGAGTATCCTCCATACATCCTAAGTCCATTCATCCCTTCTAAGCATTATCCCTATCATGCATCCTAATAAGCATCACCTTGTCAAATTTTAAGGCATAATATCTAGGATGGGAGTAGGTTATTCCTATGTAACGTAGTCCTTCGAGATCACATCCTAGACTCTCTCCATCCATCTATCCTATATCTCCCATCCATTATCCTTCTATCCATCCATACTCCTACCTTTATCCTATTGTCCATCCTTTTTATCCACCCATCCAATCCTGCAGTTATCCCATTACCAATCTTTTTATTGCCCATCCTCTTATCCATCCATCCATAATCCTACCTTTATCTTGTCGCCAATCCTTTTACCTATCCTATCCATTTTTGCTCATCTTTGCCTTTTGGCTTGGTTTTCCCTTGTCATTTGTATCTATCCAAAGGCTATCCATCACAATCCAAGGCTAAACATCCAAAACAAACCAAAGATTAAAAAAATCAAAACAGCAAAAAACCCAAGCAATAAAAATTAAATCAAATTAAACAATCCATCAACTCAATCAATCAAATCATTCCAAACAACACTGATCCAAATGCAAGTCATCCTTAATCCATACCAATCAAGTCAAACAATCTAGCCAAATTATCCAATCACATCCATGGTCTTGTTCCAAGCCTTGTTGTAAACCTGGTCGATCAATCACATCATCATCATCATCAATGGGATATATCATTCCCAATCCTAGTGTTGTTCTCGGGATATATCATTCCCATATCAACAACACAATCATCGCATTGTTCTTGGGATAAATCGTTCCCACATCAACAATGCTATCAATCAATCATATCAATTGTCTTATAAAAGATGTTGCATCGTCGAAACCAGACCAGACGTCTTATACGACATGTTTCATTTCTTGAAACTAGACACTATCAATCATCAATCACTATCAATTATCAATCAATCCAATCAATCATCAATTTTTAGCTTGACTCGTGCAATCACCTTATTTGTTTTTGAATCATTTGTGCATGCTTTGCTTGTCTTGTTTGTGTGTGCTATGTCATTGCTGTCTTGCATCTGTCTCTGTCTTTGTAACATACCTACCACTTTGTCATCATGATCTTTCATATCATAGTGGCTTAGGCATATGTTTGCTAGTGACTTTCTATCTTTTCCACACTTGACACATCGTCACCCTGGTCCTTATACCTTGGTGCATAATGTCTGATGCTATATCAAACATCAGGTTGCTCAAACTAAATCAACATAACTTTATCTCCTTCCCTTCATTTCCTTTTTCAAGAGCATATCCATCTCCTTCATCCCTGCATATCCTCTTAAGGGGGCATTATTCTACCAATCCTTCATTTTTCTGAGCCCCATCCAATACAATCCAACCCAAAATCTAAATCCAAAACCTATGTTTTAATCTTCTTTGAAATGACATTGCTTCACAACATCATCTCAAAGAGGGGCAAAATGTAGATGTCAAAAAATTAACCACAAATCGCATTCCTATCCATCCCTAAATCATCCCCTGATTATCAATCAATTCCCTAAGTCAGGAAATTTAATTAATTAAATAACCCTTAATCCCTCCCGTAAATAATAAATTAAAATTAATAAATTTAATTTATTATTTAATCCACCCTAATCCTAAGGTTTAATTAATTTTAATCAATTAAATTTTTTGAATTTGTTTTTTACCCTCCCGAAAATAATAAATTAATCAATTTAATTTATTATTTAAATTAAACCTAACATAAATCCATTTGCAAAAATAAATTAAAAATCTTGAAAACCCTAACTACCTTTTACCTACCTTTTTGTCGTTCAACCACTCGAACCACTTTTGCCCAAACTTTATAAAATCCACCTCATTTTTCATTTACCGGTCTCTAGCAAAATTTACAGAGTTATGCGAATACTTTGAACAATCACATTTAAAGTTGTTTAGTAACATTTGCATTTATCTAATTCTATAGTTTTTCTGTTGCATCTAGATTTCAAGAAAATTTATATTTTGACACAACACTAACATTTTACAAATTGATCAAATCTGAATGATCAATTTGACTATTATTGGTGGCTTAAGGGGATTAATGAGTATATTTTAAGTTGTAGGTCATCTACATCCTCTTAGATCATCCCTTGAAAATGAGTAGATTTCAAGGGGATTAGTGCTATTATTAGTGGTTTAAGGGGATTTTATGATCATCCCTTGACAATGAGATGTGGCTTGTCTACCCTTGAAAAACAAATAATTGTTAATGTCAATGTGAAATCTAGTTTTTTAGGGCCACATTTTGGTGAACTATTGTTTTAGGTTAATTATTGGTTGTTTCAACCCCCTACCTATAATTAATTCATAGTACACATTTCATTTTACATATCCTATTTTTTAAAATGTATTTAGAAGGTAATTAATAACATATGATGGCCTCCTATTGTTAATTAATAACTATAAACTTACCATTTTGATGAGATATTATTGATTTCTATTGATACTTGTGTATGGACTCCTATTGATAAATTTTATAGAAAAAATTAAAAAAAATTGATACTTCTTCCTTAATCTCTATAGCCATTTAAAGAACTATTCTAAATGATTCTTTACTTACATGCACTACCAAATTGAAAGCCTCCTTAGTATCCTTTTAAATTCCTACTCAAGTTATCTATGAGATAAATTATATGATGAGAATTTAATTTATAGATATGCCCTAAGAATTAAATCACTTAAATCAAATTGTGGATTTTGCAAAGAGGATAGCTATATTTTGAATGTTCACTCCTAGTCAATGTTATTAATATCTAGTATTATTTTGTTGGTTGTTGCATATTTAGGATGAATGTTTCCTTATCTAGTAATTGCAATTATAGGTAGAAATATTCAAGTCAAAAAAAAATATGATTCCTAGAGCGGATACAACTTTTATAAATACATTATAGTTGCTCATTTAAGATGAAATTTAGTTAGCCATGGATTGACATTTTATTTCTATAATTCAATTGAACCACATGGATATATTACATTAATGACATGGAATAAAATATCTCACAATTCTAATTGTATGTGGCTAGATTAAATAATTAATAATAAGTGCTAAATAATGCAATGAAATAAACTTACACAAATCTAGATTTTTTCTCAAAGAAATTAAGTATTATCTAATTTTGAAATATTTGCATGTGCAGATTTAAAACATAAAACAATTTGTAAATGAAACAACTTGTTTTTCATTGTACCATTAAATGGTAACAAAAACTTCTTTTTCTATTTGCAGGCATGATTGAATCTCATTTTAGGGTTTAGATTTTTGTTTGAAGGGTAAATATTTTTGTTTCAATTCAGTTTAGGGTCTTTTTTTTGTGTGTAGGATAATTGTTTTTAGTTTCAATTGAATGTAGGGTTTATACAGTTTTGTCAGAAGATTTACAAAAATACAAAAAGTAAACTTAAAATGTAAATTACAAAATACAAAAAATGAAAAAAAGGGGAAAAAATAACTGACCTGGGCTTTTGGATGGCTGGAAATAGTGCTCTGCAACTCAAGATCCCATTCTAAATGGGATCTCGTTTCATGGTCCTAGGCTCAGGATCCCGCTATGGAATGGGATCTTGTTTTGAATATAGGCTTGGGATCTCGATCCATAACGAGATCTCATTTTATAAATAATGGGATCCCATTTTATTTTTCCCGATTTTGGGTTTTTGTCTAAGTCCAAAACTTCCACAAGAAGTGGACTCAACTTCATGCTTTTACCCTAAATGGGTAGTACCCTAAGCTACTAACACTATGTATGTGTGACCCAAGTAAGATATAGTCACATTGCATACAAAGAATGTATGCTTGAGCCTGTCACTATATTTGAACAATTAATGTTTATATGAGCTGGTCATTATGTGGTTTTGTGTGTTTTCATACAGTGATGTTGACATTGAACTAACTTTTGAATGGATTGCATTTTCTATCATACCATTGCATATGAATTGAAATGGGAATCATAGGACTTACATAAAAGCTATGATTTAAGAGTGAGATCAAAGATCTCATGTCAAAGGAGAGGATGAAGCCTCTCTGTTGTTGATGTACAAACTATGGAGCCTCTGATTCCCATGAGGGGATACATAGGCAGGGCCATTACAAATGAACCCTCGAGGTTTAGGTTTGGGTCTAGGGATGACCCTGACCCTAGGAGCTTACCATACTGTAGTACGAGTATATTAGTTGTGGCATAGCGTTGTTGCCATGACTATGGTTGGTAAGTCTCTAATGTTGGCACTTCTAAATTAGATAGAAGATGCTTGGACTATTAAGTTAGCACTTGGTAAAAAAAATAGTAGTAACCAAGGGTGGTTATTACACGTCTCCCTTCCTAGTCCTTGTTTTGAATTTATAGGCTTTTTTTTCAGATGACCATAAATGACCTAGGGAGTCATTTTTTTACATTTTTATAGGCAACTAAAAGCTAACTTCATCACCTTCATTATAGGATAGGCTTTTTTTCCCCATTCAACCATACACACTAGTTATCTCAATTTGAATTATAATTTTGTATATTTTCTTGTAACATATGTTACTAACATTTTGTTTGCATCATTTTTCATATGTCGAAGACATTTTTATCAAACTACGAACCTTTTGTGGGTGCAACACGCTTGTCGAAGATCTTATTTTTATCACTAGCATTGCTGTACACTCATATGTTAAGGTGAAATAACTTTTTTTTCTTGTGTATTTTCTTGGGTATGCATGCTCTCCCCTTACATCAAAAGGTGACATTGGTGATAAAAACACCCTTGTCATTCACCTTTTGCTTCAATCCCAAGAACCCAAGTTGTGTATGCTCCTCCCTCACACCACAAGGAAATATTGAGAATCAAAAGCACTTAGGCTTCTTTCCTCATAGTGGGCCTACCTAAGTATCTCATCACATTAGGGGATGACCTAAACCACATGCTCTAGCATGGTATATAAAGTGGTAAGAATGAAATCTATACCTCAAAGTAGGACCATCCTGTTTGGCTCATCCTTGTTGCCTCTTTTTTTGTTAGGAGATACAGTGAAGTGGAACAAGAATTGTCCATAAAGACATGCTTGTAGATGGAATTTGGTTCATGCACTTAGATCTCACGTACCTTCATGTATATTGAGAATATCCCCTAGTAAACTCATATATCCTAGATAGGAACCTATCAGTCATATATACTTGTGATCCATTGGTAATAAGTTAGCTCCATGAAGTCACTCACTTTGTATCCCTAGAAATAAATGTGTATGTCATGTATCCTCTCCCCTCATGCCATTGAGTGATCTTGGGTGATCAAAAGTGGTTAGCTCCTCATCATGGGACTTACACGTTAGGACTAGACAAGGCATATTGGTGGGATTACAAGTATATCCACTCCCACATGTATAATCTAGGGTGTTCATGTGCTTGGTGTGTTCAGTTATGTGAAACCCATGCATCATACCTTAAAATGTAAAACATTTGAAAATCTATAAAAATAATCCCCTCAAGTCAAAGCTGAAATTAATCAAATCCACATCTTGAATCCAAATCCTTCCCTCTTTCATCCACCCATAAAAAAATCAACATCTCCTTAAATCCCAAACCAAAATAGTCCTTAATCAATCCAATCCCAATCAAATCATCTACCAAAATATTAATCTTATCCAAATCCACAACCTTCATTCTAATAAAATCAAAGCAATCTTCTTCCAATCAACCCTCATCCACCCCATCTCAAACCAAATCCTAATCCATACAATACTAAACTCCTAGCCTATCCAATCCTCAGATCACATCCTCATCCATCTAATAAACTCCTTAATCCATATCAATTCCCTCTCAATCTTCATACCATAATCCCAAAGTCAACTCCCCATAGAGGTAAGCCTAATCCACAAACAACAAATCATCCCTCATCCAGTCAAAATACAATCAACTTAATCCATCCCATCCTAATCAAATCACATTTGAAATCTAATCATCTCAAAATTCAACTATCCACACTCAAAATTAAAATCCAACCCATCACCCCAACCAAAATCAACTTAATATTAATCCACTCCAATCCTGATCAAATCATCCCCAAATCACCAAACTCCAATTGTCATAACCAATCTAAAGTCAATCATCAATTTCCTAGACCTTATCATATAGGTCAAATTCCAAACACCCTTCATTCCATCATCCAACTCCCAATCCCATCCAATCTTAATCCAAACCAACACCACTTAATACTACTCTAATGCCACATCTAATCTACCATCCATACTAAATCAACTCCACTCTAATATAAATCCTTAATTCCATCTCAATAAATTTTCATCCAACCAATCCTGATCATATCCAATCCCAAATCAAATCATGTCACATCCTAATCTCATCCCAATCAGTCCCACCAAACCATAATCAACCTTTCATCCAAAATTCATTATCCTTCCATAAACCCAAATCAATAATAAAAATCTTCAAATCCTTAGTCCCAAAACCATCCATTATAAAATCATAATCAATTAAGGACCTTAAGCCATTCAACCCCATCAACCATCATTTAGGGTCCTTGACCTAATGCGTCAAATCCCAAATCCTAAGTCAATCATCAACCCACATTGAATTCCATCGCCCATTAATAAAACCTCAATCCAACTCAACAATATAGAGAAAACATCAAAGGGACCTTGGCCTAATCCAAATCCACCCACTTATCAAGTGTCATATATCGTTGACCTTGATCAACTATATCAATCTAATTGAGCATCAAGTGTCATGAATGCTTGACCTTGATCAATCTACGAATCAACTTACCTAACTCCTCAAAACAAAAATCAAAAATCCTTTTGATATCAAAGAAAATATTACAGTTCAAGCATTATTAATCACAAGTCATCATGTTGAATATAAAAATTGCTTCATCCAAAAATCAAGCAATCCAATCATCAAGAATCCAAATAAAAAAATTATGGGTCCATTTTATTTTGATGAGTCCCCTTGTAATAAACATCCCAAAAATCTTTTTGAAGCTAATGATGATGATAGTATTGTTGATCAAGATAAGTATGAACTTGATCCCCTTAATGGAATCATTGCAAGAAAGCTTTCCATAAGCTTCCATCACCTAACCAATCAAGTGCCTTTTGACCAAGAATCAATTAGCACAAGATATTCCTCCAATCCTACACACATATTTATTAGTCATTTGATAAGGGAAATCCAACCTACCACCCATCTATACCTATATGTGAAACCAATCTAGCCTCCTCCCATCCAAATCCTTCATTCTAAAAATCCTTGTAATCTCACTCCTCCCATCAATCAATCTAAACCTCTAATTGACAATCCAATCCTACCACATCAAAATCATCCTTTTCAAATTTTCTCCAAGGACTCCTAGAAAAGGATCTTAAGTAAAATAAAAAAACCTATGGAGTCATGCCACCCACTAATCCAATACCATCCAAGTGTATCATCAATGATGCCACCATCAACTCCAATCCCATCAAAGCCATCCCATCCTCCCAATCTATCAACATTAATCAAGAATCCCTCACCCATCCATATGCACCACTAGAGGATTTTATCCAAATACCTAGAAAATATAAACAATCCTCTTCAATTGTATCATCCAAACAAGTTTGGCTATGTCAAGAGCTTGTTCTAAAGCATGCTAAAACATCCCCCATCCAAATCAAGGTCCAAGCATTCACACTAATCTCTTTGAGGATCCCCTCCCATATGATGGGCTGCAGAATTAGTCTCTTTTATATTACTTTTTATACTCCAAAAACTTCTTTCATGGAATCCTTTAAGACATTTATCTATGTTTGCACCATGATATGTTGACCTTGTTTATACTTCTAAGACCTGAACTTATAGTATTAACGTGGAATGTGATGATCATATTATCTAATGAATGAATTAGATATAGATATGTATAAAAGTATAAATAAGATGTTTTTATGGTTAGTTATGGAGAATGCTTGTGGTATATGCTTTTGGAAACTAATTCTATATGCAGAATTGGACATGTCACGATGAGATCGAGCATTTGTAGCAGGTTGTAGACAAAGGAGTTAATAGAAGTGTGATAAGTGAAATCTGAAATGAAGATAATAACTAATCTAATGCAAACATACACGATTATACCTTCATAAATGACCTCACAAATCCATGCGGGAAGGAGATGCACCCAAGAGAACTCCTCAGATTGTTCCCATGATTAGTGTGACTAATGTGGAGAATGTGGATTGCTCAATGCCTACAACACAATGTAAATGGGAGATAAGTGACTTGATGCCTAATTTGGATGGAGATGGGAAATGATTGGAGTGGTTTTGACAGAGGTTTGATGAGATGAAGAGATTGTCGAGAGATTCGGGTAGAGGTCTGATGCATAGACTTGGCTTTTTAAAATGGCTTGGGAGAGGCTCTATTTATAGAGTTTTGGAGGGATTTTTAATCCAAGGGTGGAGATTGATTGGAAAGATCAATGGTGGAGGATGGAGATGATATGGAGGGCTCAGATTTAATCTAGCAAAATGGATGGTTATGAATAAAAGTGATTCTTTTATTCATTTTGGGGAAGAGGAAATCATTAAATAAGTTATGGAGGGAAGATTATTTCTAAATAAAAGATTCATGGGAGGGAAATCCAAATGAATTAAAAAATTCATTTGGAGGGAAATAGAGGTATAGGTATGGGAAAAATATTTATTTATTATAATGTGGGATTTTAGGTGGATTTATTCTCATTTATTTATTTGGAGAATGTGGGAAAGTGGGTTAAATTAACTTAAGTCTAGGTTAATTAGATAAACAAGATTTATCTAATTAACAGGGATTAGGGAAATGGATAAATCAATTAAATGAATATTAGGAATATTCATTCAATTAATAGGATAGGGTTGTAAGGTTAAATGGATTAATTAGGTGAATTAATTGATCACCAGGGATATGCAGATGGGGAGAGTGGATGAGTGTAGAGGTATAGAAAATTGGTTTGTAGAGCAGTCCAATTTTAGGTGTCTACATTTGCCCCTCTTTGAGATGGTGTTGCGGCTAACCTAATGCATAAACAAAATGATTATACCTTCATTGAGACCTCACGAATCCATGCGGGAAGGAGATGCACCCATGAGTTCTCCTTAGACTGTTCCCTTGATCAGAATGACTAAAGTGTAGAATGTGCATTGCTCAATTGCTCAACACAACACAAGATGAGATTAGATGATGGATTCGATGGGATTGAGACCAGATTTTGACAGAGGTTTGATAGGATTACGAGATTTGTGGAGAGATTTGGGCAGAGATTTGATGCATGAAATGGTCTTATCAAATGGCTTAGAGAGGGGTCCTATTTATAGGATTTTGGAGATGAGGATGGAGGGTCAGGATTCATCTGATCAGATCAAGGGCTACGAATAAAAGTGAATCTTTTATTCCTAGAGGATGAATTAAAAATTCCCATTTTGGGAAGAGTGGAGGTGAGTGGGGGACAACTGAATTTTATATTTAGTGATTGGGAATGAGTGGGAGACATCCGAATAGTAAATTCAGTGATTGGAGATGAGTGGGAGACAAGTGAATATTAAATTCAGTTTAGTGGATGAGTGGGGGACAAGGTTAATTAAGTGTTTCCTTAATTAACTTAAGCATGATTTATCTAATTAACAGGAATTAGAGAAATGGATAAATCAATTAAATGAATATTAGGAATATTCATTCAATTAATAGGATAAGGTTGTAAGGTTAAAATGAAGATAATAACTAATCTAATGCAAACATACATGATTATACCTTCATGAAGACCTCATGAATTCATGTGGGAAGGAGATGCGTCATGTAGCTCCTTAGATGTTTCCCTTGATCAGATTGACTAATGTGGATTGCACAATGCCTACAACACACTGTAAATGGGAGATAAGTGGCTTGATGCTTGATTTGGATGGAGGTTGGGAATGATTGGAGTGGTTTTTGATAGAGGTTTGATGAGATGAAGAGATTGTGGAGAGATTTGGGTAGAGGTCTAATGCATAGACTTGGCTTCCTCAAATGGCTTGGGAGAGGCTCTATTTATAGAGTTTTGGAGGGATTTTTGATCCAAGGGTGGAGATTGATTGGAAAGATCAATGGTGGAGGATGGAGATGATATGGAGGTCTCAGATTTAATCTAGCAAAATGGATGGCTATGAGTAAAAGTGATTCTTTTATTCATTTTGGGGAAGAGGAAATTATTAAATAAGTTATGGAGGGAAGATTATTTCTAAATAAAAGATTCATGGGAGGGAAATCCAAATGAATTAAAAAAATTCATTTGGAGGGAAATAGAGGTATAGGTATGGGAAAAATATTTATTTATTATAATGTGGGATTTTAGGTGGATTTATTCCCATTTCTTTATTTGGAGAATGTGGGAAAGTGGGTTAAATTAACTTAAGTCTAGGTTAATTAAATAAACAAGATTTATCTAATTAACAAGGATTAGGGAAATGTATAAATCAATTAAATGAATATTAGGAATATTCATTCAATTAATAGGATAGGGTTGTAAGGTTAAATGGATTAATTAGGTGAATTAATTGATCACCAGGGATATGCAGATTGGGGGAATGGATTAGTGCGAGATATAGAAAATTGGTTTGCAGAAGCAGTCCAATTTTAGGTGTCTACATTTGCCCCTCTTTGAGATGGTGTTGTGGCTAAGTAACATCGTTTCAAACCAATTTTCCATTCATCTGCACTAATCCACTCTCCCCATCTGCATATCCCTGGTGATCAATTAATTCACCTAATTAATCCATTTAACCTTACAACCTTATCCTATTAATTGAATGAATATTCCTAATATTCATTTAATTGATTTATCCATTTCTCTAATTCCTGTTAATTGGATAAATCATGCTTAAGTTAATTAAGGAAACACTTAATTAACCTTGTTCCCCACTCATCCACTAAACTGAATTTAATATTCACTTGTCTCCCACTCATCTCCAATCACTGAGTTTAATATTCAGATGTCTCCCACTCATTCCCAATCAATGAATATAAAATTCAGTTGTCCCCCACTCACCTCCACTCTTTCCAAAATGGGAATTTTTAATTCATCCTCTAGGAATAAAAGATTCACTTTTATTCCTAGCCCTTGATCTGATCAGATGAATCCTGACCCTCCATCCTCATCTCCAAAATCCTATAAATAGGACCCCTCTCTAAGCCATTTGATAAGACCATTTCATGCATCAAATCTCTGCCCAAATCTCTCCACAAATCTCCTAATCCTATCAAACCTCTGTCAAAATCTGGTCTCAATCCCATCCAATCCATCATCTAATTTCATCTTGTGTTGTGTTGAGCACTTGAGCAATCCACATTCTACACTTTAGTCATTCTGATCAAGGGAACAGTCTGAGGAGAAGTCCTGGGTGCATCTCCTTCCCGCATGGATTCATGAGGTCTCAATGAAGGTATAATCATTTTGTTAATGCATTAGATTAGTTATTAAGTTTTTTGTTTCTTCTTTCAAACTTTAGACTATTCAGTTAGGTTTTTTTTTTTTTTAAATTTTTGCCCTCGCTGGACCCCTGGTCACATGGATGACCAGGGGCAAGGCTAACCTAAACTGCCAAACAAACCCTAACCACCAAAACAAACCACATCATGTGGCCAAAATCTTCAACACAGTTAACTTTTTCACAAACAGTCAAGTAACCTCCTAGTACCTTCTACACACCGAAGGAGGCATTTTTTTTTCTCTCACTCATAACTTGGCCATACAGAGGCAAATTTTTGCAAACGAATAGTCGTCGGAAAGAGGACTCTGAGCACTTTGCAATTGTGAGGTTTTCATTAGGTGACTATACTTTTTTCTCACCTTTTTATCAGTCGAAGTCAAACTTGCTTAAAAAACTTCAAATCGTCATATCTTTTGCGTTTTTTATCAAATTTTCGCAATTTTTTTTTTGAAATCACATAGAATCTCCTGAAGAATCTGTTTATGCAATCTGATTTCCTGCATTAGTTCATTTTTCATCAAATTTTCTTGGATTATCAATTTTTGCATCACAATCTATTTGGCTAGTCTACTTGCTTCGTTGTCATTTTTTTTGACTTGCAGGTGATCATTCGGGACTGAAGCAACATCCAGGGCAGCATCTACACCAATTTGGATAGCAAATTAATGAGGTGCACTCACCCTATTTCTCATTCCATCATAATCTTGGTTTCATCACACATTTCAATTTGGGCCTCTAAAACAAACATTTGTCTTCATCACATATCAAAATTGGGCTTAAAATGAACATGTCTTCAATCACACCTTGAAATTGGGCTAAAAAGAATCACTGCTTGATGTGTCTTCATCACATTTCATTTTTCTAAGGGCAATTAATCAACTGTGAGTGTGAATCCCGTGGGTGTGTGTATGCTCTCTCCTCGCACCGCAAGGTGATCTTAGAGATCAAAAACACCTCACCTGATTCACTTTTGTTTACCCTATCCTAGGAGGCCTACTAGGGGATTTCATCACCCCTAGGGACAACCTCATCCGAGGCTGAATCGAAAGACACCCTCTTTGAAATCAAAATCTTGTCACTCTTGGCTAAGCCCCAAAGAACTTTCTACCTTTGGGAAGTGAAGGTGAAGGGTGGGTTACCCCCTTCTCCCAGCTATGTGATAGGATTTCCCTTTCAAATCATTAGTCAACCTCGTCTAAACATTGACCAAACCTAACTGGCCATACCCCATCAAACTAGACATTAGGGCATGTTGATTTGTTTTGCAAGTGTGCTTGTTTAATCATTATCAAATTCTTCCAATTCAAAATTTCAAATTTGCTTTGTCTTGTGTGAGTGATTCATGTTTATGCATGTGTGATAATTTGATTGAACATTGCCAAATCAAGCTAAACATCAAACACATAAGACAAGTCATTCACCTTCATCCTAATCAACTTCATCCAAACAATCCACATTATCATCCAATCATAACCAAGCACTTGCCAAAAAGGACTTAAGATTTAACCACATGTGTGACATCATGGCAACCTTAGAGGACTTCCAAAAGCTCCTTCATATGCTTCACCACATACATGCAAGCCAATCCCCTTTAGAGCAGTGAACCTTTCAAAGCATTCAATATTTGATTCAAATAGGTCAAACAAGCCAATCCTCACACATACAATACCTCTCAGAAGCAATCCAACACCTCTTGGCCACTTGCAAAGTCAAACAACCATCATATCTAGCACCTACCACATCATATCCATCTACACATCAAACCAATTCTACATCAACTTATCCCCTTCATATCCACCCAATTCATCCACATGTCCTATCAACCCTTTCTCAACTTATCACAACCCTTATCTACATCAATGCATATCACAACACTCATTATCCTATGCAACCCCTCCATCATCATCACATCAACACATTTACCAACATCAACAACAAATCATATCACAACAAGAAGTCCAAACACCATCTTCAACCTCATATCAACTTCCATCATCCTTATATCAACCTTCAACCTCCTATCAACTTCCATCATATCAATCTCCATCATCCCCATATCAACCTCCATCATCCTCATATCAACCCTCAACTTCATACCAACCCCAAAACCTTTCGTCTACATATCCTACCATTACACCTATCACATCAATCCAAGCACTAGTGAGCCCAAATCCACCTTTGCAACAAGAAGCACCTACAAGTCCAAGTGGTCCCTTGTACACAAATCAAATGAGTCCAAGTTATCATAGGCAAGATCTAATCACCTTTGAAAAGGGAGATACCAATCTAGAGTGCCCTCAAAGACCACCATCTAGTCCAACACCTATCCTTGAATCTATCCACGAACCATCATTACATAATCCTATCACCCCCCTATCCAATCCCCATCCTAATCCCACACCAACCACCATCATTATCCATCCATTATATTGCCCTTCAACCCATCAACTCATGAAGGATACCATCCATTGGCTATTAGCAAGGAATCAAACACCCTCATGCAATCCAACACCCACCAAACCGTTTGAACAATCTCTTATCATAACTCAAGAATCATCACGCAAGCATGTTCAAGAACCCATCCAAGCACCTATCACCTCCATCCAAGCACCCACCCCATCTATCCAAGTCACTCCCACTTCTATCCAAGCACATGATCTATGCCAAGAAATAAATCCAAAGCATGTTGAAACATCAACCTCTTCTCCTAATCAAGATCTACCCATCCCATCTAATCCCATCCCTGATCCCCTCCCATCTATTGGTCAACTTATTGATCCCACACCTTCTTCTACCACCCCTTTACCATCCCCCATGAACCCTTTACCTCCATCTACCAATCCCATCCCAAATACATCCCCTTATCCACTTGGCACAAGCACTTTCATCCGTGGTGACTTCCTTGTAGGAGGCGAACAACTTCCTTCTATCACCTATTCTTCTCCAACAAATAATGGATTCGCATCTTATTTCCATAGCAACAAACATCCCATTGCATGTCGCATGCTCCAACACATGAATTATCAAGGCAAAGGCTTAGGCCTTCATGAACAAGGCATCTTGGAGCCCATCCACACCACATTCCATCCATCCTCGCATGGCCTCAGCTATACATCCCAAGACAAACAAAATGAAAATGTTGGTACCACCCACGCACCTTCCAAAATCCATTCATCCAATCCCAAACATGGTGCATCTCATCGCACTTCCAAAACATATGTCGCCATCCCTCCTCCATCATCCTATCATTTGCAAAAGCATGTGACCATCCATCTCCCTCCATCCAATTTACCTCCACTACTTCCAACTCCAAAGATCCCTATCAAATCCACTCTACCTCCTATCCTACCAACTCCCAACATCCCTATCCACAAATCCTTTTATCCTCCCATCCTCCCAACTCCTAATATCCCCATCCTCAAATCTCCTTATCCATTTATCCAAAAATCCACTTTTTATCCCTTCACCCATAAACCCTATAAAATCCCCAATCAAGACCAACACAAGCACACATCTTTCAAACATGAAGCTTCCACCAAATCCTTGGGATTCAAATACTTGAATGCCTCAACTCATAAAGCACAAAAGCCTACGGATATTATCCCTTCCAATCAAAATGAAAAATCAAAAAGGCTATCAAATCCCACACCATCACAAGAACAAGCAAAAACAAAAATGGTGTGGGTCCCCAAACAAAGATCACTCAAATCTAATGAGGCATCCACCTCCCAATCCACCCCAAAATCCCAAATATCCCCCTCCTTATCTAAAAATCCCATAATTCTTAAGTCCATTTGGGTCCCTAAAACCCCAAATCGACCATCCTAATATCCCCCATCCCAATCCCCATTACTCCCAACTCCACATCCAAAATACAAGCTTCTAAATACATCACGGTGTGTGCCACCATTGGTCTTGGTTCCCCTCCACCACTTACAATTCCCACATAGCTCCATCTCTCCATCTTTCATTCACTATCCTACATATCTTTTCCATCACATTCCTATGGTCCATGCTTTTGAATAATCCACATTATACACCACCATTATCCATAATCCATTCCATCTTCTCCTATCTACCAACATCCATGCAATCATCATCCATAATGCTATCCAACATGGGACCATCTCCTCCTTGCTATGGAAACAAACACTAGAGTCCCCCTTCCATCAAAAAAGCCAAATAGCAAAAAAAATCAAAAAAATCAAGAAAATAGTAAAGAGAAAAAAATTTGTCCAATGGTGAAAACCAGTCCTTGTGGCGCCTTGGGCAAGTACCATGATGAAAACCCCTTGTTGGCATCATGCGTAATCCCTTCTCCATCCATTTTGTATCCCTACACTTGGGGGCAAAATTGTATCCTTCATCCACATCCATCATCTCCTTGCACATCTTATCCACTGTCTTATCCTTATCCTATCATTCCCCATCCATTCTATCCACTATATCTCCCACCTTAGATCTTGATAAAGACAAGGGGCAAAATATCAACAACATGCTTTGGAGACCTCTTGGCATACTCCCTTCCAAGTATATCCTCCATTCATCTATTGCAAAGACCATCCATTCACACATGAGCCCATCATGCAAAATTCTTTAGACATTAGGGCATATGATTCCTTGCAACCTAGCCCTTGGAGAAAATCCTGCAATCCCCCATCCATATATCATGCATACCTATCCTATCCCTCGTCCCTATCTTCCATCTATCTAACATGCATCCATATCGCTTGTCCATTCAGCTACCACAAATATCCAAGTTAATTGAGCTACCATTTGTCGATCTCTTCCGAGACCTCTTTGATGTGCGCCGTTTAACATCAGATGAAGACCCAGAGGAAGCTAAAATGGACCTAAGAGGTTCTTTACCTCGAAAAAGATGTATACAAATCTCCTCATTTCTATATTCCAATTTATGCATAAATTCACAGCTTTCTCTGTCCTCTATGCACTCTTTATAGATCTCTAGTTGTGTTCTTAGAGTATGGATTTTACTCATCTTACACTCCTAATCATCAGCATTTAAGTCCTCCTCTATTATTGGCACTTCCTTGCAGCTTCCATAAATATCATTTGCTTCAGAATTTTGAAATTCAACCAGAAAACCATCATAATAAATCATGCCCTTTCTACAAAATCAAAAATTCAAAAACATCACAAAATCAAAAACTTAAAAACATCACAAAATCAAAAAATTCAAAAACATCACAAAATCAAAAAATCCCAAAACAATAGAAAACACACAAAATTCCAAAAATATTCTATCCATCACACAAATAAAACTTGCTCCATCACACTCCCACATCATCATCACATCTATCCTCAATAAACATACACTAGATCCAAGCATTGCATCACCTATCAAAGCATTGTCCTTAATCAAAATCATCAACTATCAAATCAGTATCAATCACAAGTTGTCACCATCACATCTTGAGCCACTTTTACAACATCACCAAATCATCTATCAATTCCTGCCTTAGGATATATCTTTCCTACGATAGGCAGAATCTATCACATCATCATCCATTTTGGCAAAAGATACAATGGTTACTTGTTTGGTTCGTTGGTCTTTTGATTTTTTTAATTTTTATCTTTTGTCCTATTCGAAGATCACATCAAAGCTACCTTGATCTTATTATATCATGGTATGTGGTGAAAACATCTAGAATGGGGCATGGTCTTGCTTTTGTATATTGTGCTTGTGGGCTGGTCTCATTACTCCAAGCTAGTATTCATATCTTGATCGATCATAGGGTCGGTTCTAGCATATTGGTCTCCTTATGCATCTAAGGTTCATCATACCTTTTTTTGTACTAAGGGCTTATGCTATGAGTCCCCTTCCCTCGTCTTGACAAGGTTGTACTATCTTGGGCATGCATGGGATCATCCCTTTGTCTACGTGTCTAGTCCATGCAAATGTTGGATAAACATCATCACCCTGGTCTTCTATACCTTGGTGAACATATCCACTTTGCTATATCAAACCTAGGATTGCTCAAATTCAGTTTCAGCACAATGATCATCCACCAATCATCTCCCAACATCATCATCCTTTCATCCCACCACTTATCCTCTGACCAGTTCAACTAATCTGTCCCATCCATTTCGAGAGCACAACCGTGTTCTCACAACCTGCCTATCCTCTCGAGGGGTCATCACCCTTACCAATTATCCCCAAACCTTACCCTATTCTTCCAAACCAAAATATTTTTTCTATCCAATCCATTCTATGTTTTAACTTTATTGAAATGGTGTTGCTTAGCCGCAACACCATCTCAAAGAGGGGGAAATGTAGACACCTTAAATTGGACTGCTTTGCAAACCAATTTTCTGTACCTCTACACTAATCCACTCTCCCCATCTGCATATCCCTGGTGATCAATTAATTCACCTGATTAATCCATTTAACCTTACAACCCTATCCTATTAATTGAATGAATATTCCTAATATTCATTTAATTGATTTATCCATTTCCCTAATCCCTGTTAATTAGATAAATCCTGTTTATCTAATTAACCTAGACTTAAGTTAATTTAACCCACTTTCCCACATTCTCCAAATAAAGAAATGGGAATAAATCCACCTAAAATCCCACATTATAATAAATAAATATTTTTCCCATACCTATACCTCTATTTCCTTCCAAATGAATTTTTTAATTCATTTGGATTTCCCTCCCATGAATCTTTTATTTAGAAATAATCTTCCCTCCATAACTTATTTAATAATTTCCTCTTCCCCAAAATGAATAAAAGAATCACTTTTATTCATAGCCATCCATTTTGCTAGATTAAATCTGTGCCCTCCATATCATCTCCATCCTCCACCATTGATCTTTCCAATCAATCTCCACCCTTGGATCAAAAATCCCTCCAAAACTCTATAAATAGAGCCTCTCCCAAGCCATTTTAGGAAGCCAAGTCTATGCATCAGACCTCTACCCGAATCTCTCCACAATCTCTTCATCTCACCAAACCTCTGCCAAAATATTGTCAAAATCACTCTAATCATCCCCTATCTCCACCCAAATCAGTCATCAAATCACTTGTCTCTCATCCACATTGTGTTGTAGGCATTGAGCAATCCACATTCTCCACATTTACACTCTAATCAAGGGAAACATCTGAAGAGCTACATAGGCGCATCTGCTTCCCGCATGGATTTGTGAGGTCTTCATGAAGGTATAATTGTGTATTTATGCATTAGATTAGTCTTAATCTTCATTAGATTTCACTTATTACACTTAAGTTTACATCTTTAGTTATTTCTTTATATATATGATATGTCTATGCAAATTTAGATGTTTAGTTATAGATGTATGGATGTTTTCCTTCATATACGAGTCTTAATTTGGATAAAATCAAGTTTTAGTTAACTTATAGTTTAAATGTGTATATATGTTTACTTGTAGATGCATATAAAATTACTTATACCTATGGAAAAATATCAATGTACTTTTGAAATGTTTCTTATTTTTTTCTTTTTTAATGTGAATTAAAAGGAAATTATTTTTGTATATTCAACATTAAACATATAAATAAGTTACATAAACATTAAACATTTAAACAATATTATGATGACCAAGAATGTTCAATAAGATACCTTTAAGCTCAATATGTGTGATACTGCAACCAAGTAGAAGAGATTTAAACTCAAAATGTGTGACACTTACAAACATGTTAATTTGTTGATAGGTTTTAAAATATAGTCTTTGTAGACACCTAAAAATGTCTTCTACCATCTAACCGACTCTGACATCCCTAAACACACCAATTTCCCTTCTAACCAATTAATTAAACTTTCATTTAATTAATTACCCCTCTCGTTTTCCAAATTCACACCGTTTTATCCCCAAAATTGAATTAATTTCATTAATTCAATAGTCCAAACCTTAGCCAATTGATTTAATAAATATGCAATATTTATTAAATCAATTTCCCCTTTTCCACTAAATCCAATTAATTAGTTAAAACCATGGTTAACTAATTAATTCATCCTATAATTGACCTATCCCTACCCTAAACAATTAAATAGCTATTATTTAATTACCTACCCTAGCCTACCTCATCCTAGCCCTAGGATTAATTAAATAAAACCTCTGTTTAATTAATCCTAACCCCTTCATTTGGGTGGTCAAACCTTGTTTAACACCCTTCCCCACATCCTCCAAATAAAAAATTGAATTAAATCCACATAAGTCAATTTTTTATTTAAAAACATCCCACATCACATTTATTTCTCTTTACAACCCCATACTCATTTATTTTCTCTCTTCCCCAAATGAATTTTTAATTCATTTACATTCTCCATATGAATCTTTTATTCCAAAATAATCTTTCACCCCCATGCTCATTAAATAACCCCTTTTCCCAAAATAAATAAAAGAATCACTTTTATTCCTAGCCCTCCATTCATTCAAGATTCAATCTAGGCCCTCCACATCACTTTTATCCTCCACCATCGATCTTCCAAATCAATCTCCACCATTGGATCAAAATCCCTTCCAAAAGTCTATAAATAGAACCTCTCACAATCCATTTTCATCATCCAAGTTTATGCAAAGTTACCATGTCAAAATCACTCTTGAGCTATAATAGTGAGTTGCAACTTAGAGTAGCATTTCACATTTCAATCCATTTGTCTAGGGATCATCTTTGTTAAGGAGCTTGTTTTGGGTGCAAAGGCTCCTTCCTCCCTTGATGGGATTGGGTTTGCTTGTGAGGTATAACTTTGTGTTTATTGCATTTTGTTAAGTCTTTCCACCTTATTTGCATATCTAATCTACAGTCTTCAAACCCATATTGACATAGCAATTACTGCAACCAATATAGTAAATAATGAAACTAAATTGTATAGCATAGTGCCTCAAATTACATGGTTCAAATTCAATTACATGGACTAATTAATACAACTATTACATATAATAATCAAAGAGCTTCAATGAACTTGTGCATGTGTACGAACCTCTAGAAATTGTAACATTTTATTGTGAACATATTTCATACAAATTGATGCATGTGCAACATGTAATTTAAATACATTTAACTTAGTTCTTGGTACATAAAATCTAGATCCTCTCTATCCTTTATTATCTCTAAAATTCTTTCATGGTCTTCAATACTCAACTTCCATTTTTGTTGTCTACGTCCCATTTTTTGTAAATTTTCCAAATTTAACCATGTTGCTATAACTAAATGATTGTAATGTAGAACCTTTTGTCCTGGCAAATAATCAACAAATATAATACCACTTTTATTTATCTTCATTTGTTTATAATAAGTACCTTCAACCACTACAGATCCAATGGGATACTCTTGTCCATCACCATCTATCACAGATTCTGTCAACTTGCATTTTGGTTGCGTGCATCTAAGTAGATAGTAATCTACACCTTCGGTATTATCAGGATCTGCAATCACAGCAAAGATATCTCCTACAACAAATACATAGATTCAAAAGTCAATTCAAATACAAGTAGTTACTTAGACAATTTAGACAAAATTTCACTATTTAAATAATCAATATACATGTAAATTCACTATTTGAATAACAATATACATGTAAATAGTTTATTTACCTGCAACAACTAGATCGGATACACGTTCAAAATTAGCTGAATATAAAGGATCATGGAGATCTATATTATCATCTTCATAAGGAGACATTGAAACTAATTGTTTCATCTCCTATTCTGAAACATATCCATCAATAATATGTTGACATTCTAGAACATTTGCATTGTTCTCAATGCAATCAACACAAAAACATAATTTTTCTCTAATTTGGATTGCAAGTGGTTTACTACGTCTAGTCATCATCACTTGATGAAGTCTTCTAATATTGACAATCTTTTGATAATTATAGAGATTTGATTGATCGATATCTACAATCATGGAAATTTAAATTTGTATGAACAAAAAATGTACATGTACTAAACATAAATAAATGTAGATCTGTAAGAATTACAAGAAATACCTATGACTTCCCAAAAATAGCGTTTGGTACTTATTGAGCCACTTTTTCCTTCATGATCCCTAAAATGAGTCTTAGACCATTCAAAAATTTCTTTTGCACTATGAATGGTGTTACCAGCAAGCTCATGTTGGCGAAGTGCACGCTTCACACATGTACCAGTGGTGTAGGAGCACCTATGTTGTAAATAAGGTCAAATGTTGAGTTTTGTGTGTTGAGTCATGTTTTTAGTTGTAATAAGGTCTATGTAGACCATGTTTAATGTAATTAGTCATGTGGGGTCAATTTAAACAAAAGATGTCAAGTTTTGCACAAGTTACAATGCAATTTTGCATTTTTTGGTCTTGTATGGGAAGTTAAAGAGTCAAATAGGTGAAAAGTTGGTGGGAAACAATGGGACATGAGTAAAAATGGTTAATATGCCTTGTTTGGTTCGAGGCAACTATTCTAAAGACATTTTGGAGGTAAAACAATAAGAATATACTCTATTTTCTACAATTTTCACTATTTTTTCCACTGTTACAACATACTGTACGGACTATGAACGAACCAAAAGTGACTGAAGTTGATAGAGGGGTGAGTAACCTATCTTTTAGCTTTGGTTTGGATCGATTACATTGGAATAGGAGTGAGTTATAGTCATTTTTTCTGAAAATAGTCAAGAAACCCTATTTTGAGGGTTTGAGAGTGTAAAAAATGGATTTGTGACTCATTCCACTAGTAGAATTACTTGAAAATTGGTGGAATGGGTGCATTTAGATAGGGGTAAATGTTCATGAAGGTTTCAGGAGCAGGGAATAGGGTTTGATGACATTTTGTTGATGCCCTAGTTGATATTTCATGTTTTTTTGGCTTAAATTGATGGCCAGGGGTTAGGGTTTGATGAAAAAGCATTTGTAAAGAGTGGGAGTTGCTTTGGGAAGCATGTGTAGGCCCTAAATGAAGTGTTTAAGGTGTTTATGAAGAGAGGTAGAGTTTTGAAGAAAAGTGACTTGGAAAATTGTTCCAGTTGGCCAAATTGGTAGATACAGACCCCATGTGATGTGAGGGAATCCTTGAAGTGGAGTTTTGCAGTTTGGTGTTTGAAGATCATAGAGTTGCTTTGTAAAAGTGGCCTAATTTAGCCTAGTTGTAGCAGAACAGTGAATTATTGAGGGTGTTGATCCAAAACAACCACATCCCAAATATAGATATGTTATCAAACAACTAAATGGGTATCTGAAATGATGTTTATTTTCTAGGTTTGAAGTCTTGTTGGAAAGTTATGGTAGGAAAACCCTTTTGAAGGGCTACTAGGACAAGGGGACATATATGAATGAATGGTTATTGTTTGATGATTCTAGACTCAAAAGGTGAATAATTTGAGTTTGTTTAAGTGTTCTAAGCTTCTCTGCATCAACCAACTCCGTCATGCTCACCTTTTCCATGTCCACTTTCAAAAAAAATCCACACAAGTTTTATGGAAGGTCTCGCATGTTGTTGGCTCAATGAATTAAATGCTTTATAGGATTTGAATTGTCCTATAAAGTAAACAAATGAACATTAAAATTTGTTTAAAATTTGGAAATAATTTTAAAAATTTGAAATATTTAATAAATTCAACACTTACCAACACATCCATTTGACCAAATCCAGTGACTTGAAGCATGTATGCCACATTGTCTCAAATCATCAAAAAACATTCCAAAACAATGGGCTACATAGCTTCTATCATGACCCGTATCATCACTAATATATAAAAATGAACCTCTTTGATAATATTTCATTCATGTGGGCTACTTTGTACACCATCCAATTGCAACTCAGCATGTCTATAACAAACATGTACGAAGTTTGCAACCTGCTCTGAATGATAATACTTACTCTGACTCTTTGTTTGAGGACTAAATGTATAGTTCTCAACAAAATCCATAACTGAAAGAATACAACTTTGTGGAAAATAATTCTTTGACTCACGAAACTGATTTGCCTGCCATCTTGGACCATGACAATGTTGGATTTGCAGATATATGAGACTATAAAATTTATTCAAAAACTCATTGCAGGGCAATTCACTTTCTTTCATAGCAATTTTTTTTATTCCACTTCTAACCTGGTTGTGTATTTTTCATATTCAAATCTCTTCCATATAATTTCCATTGATTGATCAATATTTTCGATTAGAGGAAGCTTCTTCAAATCTCCACAATTTTCACAACTATTTTTGATACATTACACATTGAATTCATTGAAACCTTCTATTTTTTCACATAAGAGGGACTTCATAAATTGTGTTATACTTGCATGGATGATAACATTTGGATGAGTCATTGCCATCAATTTTTTATATGATTGAAGATGTAGATGAAATTCCACGTGATTTCGACAAGTTTCACACACTTTATTTATGCGTACAAAATAGGGACGCAACTTTTCAAACACCCTTTGAGATATCTTTACCTATGGAGATTCTTGTTTGAATTCTTCAAAACATTCACTCTGTGTTGTATCTATAAAATGTTTTGCATGAGTATACTTTTTTCCATCTTCACCTATTACTTGTATAGTATCCCTTCTATTAAAGGAAACACAAGAGTGGTTGATCCAATATTCAATGACTTGTTTCTTCACATCTTCTAGGATTCTGGGAACCCTGACAATATTTACCCAATTTTTTCATTTTCATTAAGCTTATTTCTCTTTGAAATATATTTGTGAACAGTTTTCCTGGATATATGGAGTAACTTTCCAATTGCTTTCACCTGTGTCATCAATGATAGTTTTTTACTTGAAATCACACTCAACAATGCCCTATGCTGCACTTAAGTCACTTGTTCTACTTGTACTTTGAATATATTTTAAAGCTTCTTGCAAGTTTTCAACTATTATGTTTTTTGCTAGATTTGTTTTTTTCTCCCTATTATGAACCCCTAGCAACTCCAAAACAGAGGTCATTTCTTTTCACCTAAATAACTTAGCACATAATTGTGCTCTTCCAATTAGAGATTTGTCTTCAAAAAATTGATCCCAAATTCTTTTGGAATGGAGTTTTATTGTACTATCAGGTAACATTTCTTGGGGTGAAATCTTACTAAAAAGCACATCTTCATCTAAATCTAAATCTGCTAGATTTTCCATATCCTTAAAATATGCTCTGTTCTCAATTTCCTCCTCGATCACAATGTTTTCTGCACCTTGTTCAATTTCTTCTTCAATTTGATCAAACCCAAGATGTTCTTCCTCTTGTTCATTAGTAATTTGATCTTGTGCTTCTTGACTATGTTCAACTAATCCTTCTAAGGTTGAATTTCTCTCAATTCTTGTTCTTACATTTTTATCTTCATTAGATCTTCTTCAATCAAAAATCCTTGACCAATTCCTTTTGTTCCCCATCACAAATTACCTTTTAATATGAGCTTGCACAAATATGTATAAACCCTAATTAACAAATAATCAATGAAACCACACCATTTCTGATTTCCAAGATCGTCTTATGACACGAGGAGAGAGCATACTCAGATATGGATAAGGAAGTTCACATAAACCACACCGTTTCTAATTTCCAAGATCACCTTATGATGCGAGGAAAGAGCATACATGGATATAGATGGAGAAGTTCACATAAATTTAAGTTTATTTTTTGTTAATTTGTATTGATTTTTTTGTATAATATTTGTCAATTTTTAGAAACCCTAATTAACAAATAATCAATGAAACCACACCGTTTTTTTATTTCCAAGATTGTCTTACGATGCGAGGAAAGGGCATACGCGGATATGGATAGGGAAGTTCACATAAATTTAAGTTTATTTTTTGTTAATTTGTATTAATTTTTTGTTATTAATTTAGGAGTTTTTTTGTATAGTATTTGTCAATTTTAGAAACCCTAATTAACAAATAATCAATGAAACCACATTGTTTTTTATTTCCAAGATTATCTTACGACGTGAGGAAAGAGCATACACGGATATGGATGGGGAAGTTCACATAAATTTAAGTTCTAAGTGTTTATTTATATAGTATTTGTCAATTTTTAGAAACCATAATTAACAAATAATCAATGAAACCACATCATTTTTTATTTCCAAGATTGTCTTACAACAAGAGGAAAGAGCATATGCGGATATGGATGGGGAAGTTCACATAAATTTAAGTTTATTTTTTGTTAATTTGTATTGATTTTTTTGTTATTAATCTAGGTGTTTATTTGTATAGTATTTGTCAATTTTTAGAAATCCTAATTAACAAATAATAATCAATGAAACCCTACTTTAAATCAATTAAACCCTAATAAAAAAATTCAATTAAAACCCTAAAATAGTATTTTAAAAAATTTAAACCCAAATAAAAATTGAATTAAACCCTAAAATATAATTTAAAAAAAATTAAACCCTACTTAAATAAAAATATAAACCTAACTTAAATAAAAGATTAAACCCTAATAAAATTAAATCAATTATAAAATAATAAACTTTATTATTGTTTATTAAAAAAAATTTACCCTTGTTTGTAAATTTTTGTCTTGTATTTGCCCTGTAAATTCTCTCTATCTACATTAAAAAATAATTATTTATAAAACTTTAATTAAAAAAGCAATTCCGGGCAATAAGGTTTCACCCTCATTTAACTCACCCCGCAAAGTTACGGGTATAACCTTACCGGGCGGAACCGTACCACCCAGTAAAGTTACACCCAGAACTACTTATGTGGCACTCCACCCCCCTTTCCCACAATTTTCAAAAAAATCATCTTCTGCTATTAATTTCTACCATTAAAATACACTTTTTAAAAAATTGACGAATACCCTTTTGTAGTACTCGGAACGTAGATTGTAGATATATGTTTTTATTCATATTTTGATTTTTTTATTATATTTTTCTTAAATTTATTGTAAGTAGGTTTTTCCCATCGAACATGAAGCTGATTAGAAAATAGATATCAATAGGAAAAACATATTAAAAAAATTGAAAATTATATGGTTCACTAGAGAATGGAATCTTCTCCAAGAGGGTATTTTTGTTTTTTTTTAAAAAAAATTAATGTAAAAAAGTTGATGTCCCATGGAAACTGCTATGTTCTGATTAAAATCGACTTTAAAAAAAAATTTTAAAAAATATTTATCAAAAATTAATTTTTTTTCCATACGCTAGATATTTGAGTTGACTAATTAAGAAAAAAAATTTCTATATTTTTCTCGACGTCCGATCAATGTCACTTTTTTTTAATTTTTATTTATTTATTTTAATTTTTTTAGTTTTTTTATTATTTTTTTTGTTTGTTTAAAAATGCGACAAAAATATGGAGGTCTTTTATAGAAGATCTCTGCATTCACAACAGAGTTTGTTTATCGAAGCAACTAGGGCAAGAAGGCGTCCATCTTTTCAGGAGACTAGAGGTTTAGGGTTTTGTAGTTCTTTCCGAAATTCTGGACAATATCATTTTCCATCCTAATATGGCTCTTTTGGCTTTCATAATATTGGTTCTTTTGGTTTCTACAATAATAGACGGTTCAATGTTCAAAAGCTGCTCTTCGCAAATGATCAAGCTACGACTTCACGAAAGGTAGAACCTGGAAGTGGCATTCATCAGGTATGGAAGGAAAAAATAGTTCCTCTTAATCCTAACACTCGTGAAGAAGTTTCTAAAACTGATGTTAGGGTTTCTACGGAAATTGTTAATATTCAAATTCCAGATGATATGGTGAATCCCTATATCCAAGATCTTGCTTCATGGGCCATTATTGGTAAGGTGTGTAATTCCACATTTAATTTTGATATCTTTCTTAATTGGATTAGGGTTTCTTAGAAAGGGGTTTCAGATGTTTTTTTCTTGCATAAAGATTTATGTGTTTTTACTGTAATTTTTTAGAATGGCTTTTTGCATGATGAAACCCTAAATCAAAAGCTGTGGTTTTACCAAGGTAAAGGGATTTGTATTCAGAAATGGGAGCCTAATTTTGACCCAATTAAAGCTAACATGAATTTTGTCCCATTTTGGATGACATTGCCGAATTTACCTCTTGAATATAGAGATCTCAACATTATTGAATTCTGTGCTAAGAAAATGGGTTTTTTATTAAGCATGATTTGTCTAATTTTCAAAAACCAAAGTTGCTGGTAAGGTTTTCCATAATTTTAAACACTTCGTTTCCTTTTCCTAAATTTATGGAATTCCATTCTAAATTTGGGTCTTGGAAATAATCAGTTGTTTTTGAAAATCCTATGACTATGGAAAAGCCAGAGCTTTTTGAATCAAAATGGGTTGGTGAGGATTTGAAAAAAGATAAATTTTCAAGGGAAGATCTTGATTTTGTTAATATTGGGGAAGCATCTTTAAATCACCTAGTCAATTCCTCTATTTCAGAAGAAGGGCAACATTCTGTTAAGGATCTATCGGAAGAGTGTTCTTTTGAGTTTGATATTGGTAAAAACGAAGAATTAGATACCCCTAATTTTTCTCAAAATGATAAAGTAAAGAAAAATTTACTCTCGTCTTTTAATAAGGAGGAAGATAACAATATTTTAAATGAAGATCAACAGGATGTTTCATGTTTGGCTAATTTTTCTCTTTCTGAGGAGGAAGCAAAAGCCTTTGTTGATAAGACCATCTAAAAAGTTGCTTCTGATCTCATTGATGAACTAGTGGAAGAGGTAATTGCAGAAGATTCTCATATTTCTACTATTAATAATATTTCTGATCCAAGCTTGGTGAGTGATAACCAATTAAACCTGGGGAAATCTGACTGGAAGGTTTTGCTAGGAGATGGAATTGGCAGTGAGGTTTTTGATTTTGCTACAAAAATGTCTATTTCTCAATCCTTAAGTCAGGATTCTCCTACCAAATCTAGTTCTATTTCTCCCTCCAAGAGAGGACGTAAACCAAAATCATTCAAAACTCAGGAAGAAATTAAGGCTGGGTTGCAGACTACCCTTGAAACTTGTTTGAGATCGGGGAGAGTGAGAAACTCTCCCCGAGAACAATAAAGATCCTATCTTGGAATGTTAGGGGCATTAATGCCCCTAACAAGAGACGCTTGATTAAGTGTCAGTTAGATTCCTCAGGTATGGACATTGTTCTGCTTCAGGAATCAAAATTATCCCAATCTCAAGCTGATATTATCTTTCCAAACTGGTTCAAATGGAATTTTCTTCATTCTCCTTCTCAAGGGGCATTAGGAGGCCTAGTTATTCTTTGGGACAATAAAAGCTGTGATGTAGATTTAATTTGTCCTACTCAAAACTTTTTATTGGTTAAAATAACTTCCCCATCGTTAAATTTTTGGTTATTTAATATTTATGGACCAATCTCGACTAGTGAAAAAAAAAGGTGTTGGAATATTTTAACAGCACTCTTAGAAAAGCTATTTGGAGAAAAAGTTATCCTAGGGGGAGATTTTAATTCGATCACTTGTTTATTAGAGAAGTCAGGAGGTATTTGCCCTCCACAGAGGGTAATTGATGATTTTACTGATTTTATCTCAAATAATGCATTAGTTGATAGTCCTTTATTGAACGGCAGATTCACTTGGTCAAATAGGAGAAAGGGTTTTCTAAATATTGCAAAAAGGTTGGATAGATTTTTGTTTTCTTCTGAATGGTCTCTTGACTCTACAATTTTTGGTACCTCTGTTCTTCCTCTCTCTGCATCAGATCACTTTCCCATTTCCCTTCACTTGGATTTGGAGAGGATTAGAAAGAAATATAGATCTTCTTTTAAGTTTCAAGCTATATGGTTTAGAGATAAAAACTTCTTACCCTTATTGGAATCTTAGTGGAAGAATGCTCCTTTTGTGAAAGGTTCTCGCATGTTTTGGCTTAATGAAAAGTTGAAATTTATAAGGGGAAAAATTAAGGAATGGAATAAATTTTTGTTTGGTAACATTTTTTTCCCAAAAATTAGCATTGCAATCTCAATTAGAACAGATGAATGAAGCCATTATAAAAAAGGGCATGGGTATTGCATCCTTTAAATGTGTAAAAGCCCTTCAATCTAATTTAGAGGAAGTTTTAGCCTGGGAAGAAATTTTTTGGAGGCAAAAATCAAGGGAGACCTGGTTGAGAGAAGGAGACTGAAATACAAAATTTTTTCATGTATCGGCTATGGTAAGAAGACATAAGAATTCTATTTATGCAATTAAAGACTCTATGGGGAATATTTTGCAAGATGATGTTCTTATTCAAAAAGGAGTTAATTTTTTTCAGAAGCTCCTTTCAAAAGAAAATAATACGGTCTCCACTTCGACTATGCGAGAAGTTATAAATCATATTCCTACTTTGATTTCTTGGGAAGATAATTTGGAATTGATGAAACATTTTACATTAGAAGAAGTTAAGGCAGTAGTTTTTTCCTTAGACCTAGACAAATCTCTTGGTCCAGATGGCTTTACCCCTCTTTTCTTTCAAAATTGTTGGGAATTTGTAGGTAAGGATGTATGGCTGGCAGTGGAAGAAGCTCGTAGAAATAGAAATATTTTGAAAGAGATTAATTCTACTTTCATTGCTCTGATTCCTAAAGTTGCTTCTCCCTCCTCCTATACTGATTTCAGATCCATTTCTCTTTGTAATACATTATATAAAATCATTTCCAAAGCAATTACTTTGAGACTTGCAATTTTTATTCCAAAAATTGTTTCCGATGAACAAGGAGGTTTTGTTCTAGGCAAGGAAACCTTTGAAGGTGCTCTGGTAGCCCATGAGGTTTTGCATTCAATTCATCAACATAAACTTCCTGCTATGTTGGTTAAGTTGGATATGTTAAAAGCATATGATAGAGTATCTTGGGAGTTTTTGTTTCAAGTTCTCCTTAAATTTGGATTCTCTCCTAAATGGTGTAAATGGATTTCATCTTGTATTACTGGTGTAAGCTTTTCAGTTTTGATTAATGGTTCTCAATTTGAATTTTTTAAGTCCTCTCAAGGGATAAGGCAAGGTGATCCTTTGTCTCCTTTCCTCTTTATATTAAATGCTGAAGGTCTGAGCAGATTAATTATGAGGCAAAATTCCTTGGGTAATTGGAAGGGGATTAAAATTCCTAGAGTTCCTTTTGCTATTACTCATGCTTTGTTTGTAGATGATACTTTATTGTTTGGGCAGCCTATGATGTTAGAAGCTAAAATTTTGAAGGATGTTATTTCTAAATATTGCTTAGTTTTGGGTTAGAAAGTAAATCTGAACAAGTCTAAATTTTTTTTTTCTTCTCCCTTGGTGCAACAAAGGATTGCTAAATTTCTGGGTTTTCAAGTGGATATTCTCCCTTCAAGATATTTGGGAATTCCTCTTTTTTTGGGTTCAATTAAAAACATGTTTTGGGATAAACTTATTACAAGTATAAAAGCTAAAATCTCTTCTTGGAAAGGTAAATGGTTAACATTGGCGGGAAAATTTCTTATGATTAAAACAGTCCTATCAATAGTGCCTATTTATATGCTTTCTGTGCTTATGGTTCCCAAGTCTATCCTCTCTTGCCTTGTGAGTATTTTGAGAAAATTTTTGTGGAATGGCTCTAATCTAAATGGGAAAAAGATCCCTCTAATTTCTTGGGACAAAATTAGTATTCCGAAGCAGATAGGAGGAACTGGGATTCATAACATTGAAGCACAAAATAAATCTCTTGGAGCCAAATTGGTCTGGAATTTATATGAAAAGTCAGAATCCAATGGGGAAAAATAATGTTTGCTAAATATTTAGATTCATTCACTCCTGAAAGAATCTTTACTATTCTTAATCCAAAGAAGGGTTCTCATATTTGGAACTTTTTGATAAAATGTAGAGAGGTGATTTCCTCTTTTTTATCTTGGGTTATTCATGATGGTAATTCTGCTCTTTTTTGGGATGATTCTTGGAATAATCATCCACCTTTGTCTAAAATAGAAGGCCTTCAAGGGATTAAACTAATTTTGTGCCAAGTCTGGGGAATAAAAGTTAAAGACTATATTGAAATTGATTATAATTCAAAAATTAATAAAGTCAAGTGGAGAAATTTTGATGATATTCTGATTCCCCAAGATCATAAGGTTTTGCTTAAGAATATTTTGTAGGAAAGGAAAATTTTTATTTCAGGAGAAAAGGATAAACTTATTTGGGTCCCCTCAAAGTCTGGGCGTTATCCAGTTAAGCAAGGATATCTAAGTATCATTAGTAAGGATTCTAATTCAACTATTAATTGGCCTTATAAGCTTTGTTGGAGTGGTCCTTGCCTGCCTAAAGCAGGAGCTTTTGCCTGGTTAGCTCTGAATTATAGAATCCTTACTAGTGATAGGTTAGTTAAGCTTGGGGTTGCCAACCCTTTCTTATGTCCTTTCTATTATGAAGTGGAGGAAACAGTGGATCATTTACTGCTGAATTGTAACTTTTCTTCAAAAGTTTGGTATTGGCTTCTCTCAAAATTGATTTGGCAAGGCCCCCTTCCTTTTTCTCTTCTTCAAGTTTTTCAAAGCTGGCCTATTCTATTCACAAATTCTACCTTTCTGCATTATGGTTGGTCTCGCCAAGTATTGTTATTTGGTCACTATGGCTAGAAAGAAATTGTAGAATATTTTAAAAAATGAGCAATCCCTTTGATGTAGTTATTGGAAAATTTGAGAAAATAATTTTAGAAGTAGTTTCAACCTTGCTATTTTCAAGAAAGGAAGGTTCTTTAGTTTTTACATCTTGGGATGATTTGATGTTAAAAAATTGGAAGCTATTAAATTTGCCTAATTCAAATTGTTTTAGTGCTGATGTCAAGGTTGATAGATCCTCTATCAAATGGATTCCACCACCTGAATCTTTTATAAAGTTAAACTTTGACAATGCAAGTAGAGGTAATCTTGGTAACTCTAGTGCTGGTTGTGTTTTGAGAAATCATAATGGTTTAATCCTTAGAGCTTTGTCAGTTAAACTTGGTTTATGCACAAATAATGAGGCAGAGGCATTGGCTTTAATAGCTGGTTTAAACTTAGCTTTAAAATGTGGCATTACAAATATTATCTAATGGAAGGGGATTCATTGAATATTATTAGAGCTTTTTCTAGTAATTTGTCTCCCAGTTGGAAAATTGATTATATTTTAAAGTTTGGAAGGAATCTACTTGATCACTTCCAATCTTTTAAAATAGTTCATACATACAAAGAAGACAACTTATTAGCAGACTTCTTGGCTAATTTTGCTTTTAGCCTTAATGACTCTTCTAAAGAATGGGATTCTAACTCATTTTTGCTTATCCCTGGAGTTAGTAACATCTGTTAGACTTAGGGCACACAACTGAGAGGGGAGGTGAGTCAATTGTGCAAAACTTTCTCCAATTTACACACTTAAATCTTCTTGGTGATTAGCAGTATATTAAACATGAAACATAATTCATTCAAATCAAAAGCAGAAACTCATCAACTCATAAGACACCAAGATTTTGACCTGGAAAAGATGTTAAGGGAAAAACCACGGGGTGATTAACCCAAAATTGTATTCTCTATTAGAAGAATAGAAAGAACAAAATGGCACATGCCAATTAGGGCTCACTGCCTGAGCACACTACTCACAAGAGGCTCACTGCCTACAAGAGACACACTGCCTACAAAGAAATAAGTATCACCTTCATGAATTGGAGAATAGCATCTTCACCATGCTTGAATCAGTTCCATTTAAGCCCAATACTTCTGCTCTACCTTTTGCACTCCTCCTCGCTACCACACACTCATCACCACAATCTACACAATCTGAAATGACTTAACAATCCCTTATTTATACATGACATCAACTTAGGAACAATCATCTAAGTCGGCAAACACCTACAAGAACATCCGCAAGATGTGTAATACTTTTGGTCAGCCAGTCTCAGGAAGAACACCAACATCTGGTGGTAATTCTTCAAATACAAATTTTAACTTCAATGCGGACCACCAACATGAATGGGAAATGATCCACAGTTCACCACAAGCTTTCCTGAATCACCAAGGACATCCGCACTTCATCTGTTTACTAGAATCCTTCTCTCCTTCATCCGGAACCTCAAGAACATAGTGTATCATCACTGTCACAAAGGAATAGATTCTTCCAGACCTTCAAACCATGAACCAATCTACTTGACACTTCACAAGGATGTCCTGAACACTTCCGTAAATCTACAAAATGGGATAATGCATTTCCGGACCTTACCGGACCTATCTGTGTCAGTCTGTCACCTCTGAACACCTGCCGGAACTGATTCTACTTGAGCAACCATAACTTCTTCATATCTTCATACGGACCTCTGAAAACTTGACTGGATCATCTCAAGACTCATATATACAAACCCTTTAAACCGCATCCTCTGATCCTCAACCTATCTTGGACTTTTACCTTGTTGTCATCACTGTTCTTCACTATTACTGATTGAGACTAATTTTCTCAATATCCTCAGCACATATCTCATCCAATCCTTCTCATTAATGCAACATGAGTATGTTGACATCAATGACAACATCGGTTAGACCCATACTTGCAACAATCTCCCCCTTTTTCATTGATGGCAACATATGATGTGAAAAACCATCAAGACAAGAACTTCTCCTTACTGTCACAACTCCCCCTATCAGCAACAACTATTCACATGTCTTCTCTTCCTTTACTACTCCCCCTTTCATCATCAACCACTTATTTTTCACATGTCTTCTCTCCCCCTTTGACATCAATGGCAAAGGGCTCATACTTGCAACTCCAATACTTCAGAATCATACCTACTGCTCCCCCTGAGTAGCAGTTCCCCATCATCAATCTGGATCACAAGATATGACTGTGATATCCACCAGACTGATGCACATTAGTACATCCTAGTTCATCACCGGAGGGGCAATAAACCCTAACTTCTCCCTGAGATACTCAAAAGAGTCCTTAGGAAGAGGTTTAGTAAAGATATCTACAATCTGATCCTTGGAGGGCAAAAACTCCAGTCTGACTTCATCCTTGTTCACTTGCTCTCTCAGAAAGTGAAACTTGATAGATATATGCTTAGTCTTAGAATGCAACACCGGATTCTTAGAAATATTTATTGCACTTGAATTATCACAGAAGATTGTGATAGGCTCCTTATACTCTATTTTAATATCTCTTAGTATCTGCTTCATCCACAAAACTTGAGTGCAACTACCTATTGCTGCAATGTATTCTGCTTTAGTTGTAGATAGAGATATTGCCTCTTGTTTCTTGCTTAGCCAAGAAACCAATCTCTTTCCCAAAAAGAATGCTCCACCACTGGTACTCTTCCGGTCATCCACATCTCCTGCCCAGTCTGCATCTGTATATGCATGAAGAGAGAAATCATGATCTCTAAGATACCACAAACCATACTCAACTATTCCTTTTAGATACCTAAAAATCCTTTTGATTGCCATGACATGAGATTCTCTGGGATCAGCTTGGAATCTCGCAACAAGACCAACAGCCTGCATTATATCTAGTCTAGTTTGAGTGAGATACAACAATCCTCCAATCATTGATCTGTACTTTGTCTGGTCTGCCATAGGACAGTCATCATCTTTGCTCAACTTACATCCGGTTGCTATGGGAGTATTCATTGGCTTTTAATCTTCCATTCCAAATTTCCTCAACAATTCTTTCACATATTTGGTCTAAGAAATAAAGATTCCTTTCTTTGTTTGAGTAATTTACAGACCCAAGAAGAAATTCATTTCACCAAGCATTGACATCTCAAACTCACTTTTCATTTGATTTACAAAAGTTTTACACATACTGTCTCTTCCTCCAAAGATGATATCATCAACAAATACTTCAACAATCAAGATGTTTTCATGATCAATTTTGAAATATAAGTTACTGTCAACAGTACCTTTGTTGAAACCAATCTTCAAAAGATGTTTGTCCAATCTTTCATACTAGGCTCTTGGGGCTTGCTTTAGTCCATACAGTGCCTTCTTCAACTTGCAGACCATATCACCATGCTCAGATAATTGAAATCCATCCGGTTGTTCAATGTACACTTCTTCTAAGTCACCATTCAAGAAAGCAGACTTGACATCCATCTGATACACCTTGAAATCCTTGAAGGCAGCAAATGCAAAAAATAATCTGACTGCTTCAATTCTTGCCACTGGAGCAAAAGTTTCTTCAAAATCAATTCCTTCTATTTGAGAGTAGCCCTTGCATACCAATCTGTCTTTATTTCTGATTACTTCACCAACTTCATTTAGTTTGTTCTGGAAGACCCATTTGGTTCCAATCACATTCTTGTTTCTAGGTCTGGGAACAAGATCCCAAGTGTGATTTTTCTCAATTTGCATCAACTCTTCCTCCATTGCTTTGGTCTACTTTTCATCATTGCAAGCTTCATTTATTGTCTTAGGTTCAATCTTTGAAATCAGACAATATTCATCTAAATTTTGAGCAATTTTCCTTCTAGTTTGCACACCTTTGCTTTTGTCACCTATGATCTGATCTTCAGAGTGGTTCAGTCTTACATACCTTGGAACTTTGGGAGTTTCTTACACTTCTGCTTCTTGATCAGGCTCATTCAGACCTATCTCTTCTTCCTAATTTACCGGATCAGTTTGAATCTATCTTTCAGAAGAGGATTAAACTCCTTGAACTAGAGCACCATTCTGATCATCTTCATCATATTCATAAAACCTTGAGGGTTTCTCTATTCCCTCATCAACCTTCACATTTGTACTTTCTATCATCTTTCTTAGTCTCTTGTTATAACACCAATATGCTTTGCTTTGAGTAGAGTAACCCAAGAGTATTCCTTCATCACTTCTAGCATCAAACTTGCCTAGATCTTCATCTCTTTTGATGTAACATTTGCTACCAAAGACTCTGAAATATCTTACAGTAGGATTAATGCCAAACTAGAGTTCATAAGGGGTCTTACTAGTATTGCTTCTGATTTGAACTCGATTGAGAGTATAGACTACAGTACTGATAGCTTCTCTCCAATAGATATGAGGAACATTAGCTTCCATCATCATGGTCCTAGAAGCTTCCTGTATGGTCCGGTTCTTTCTTTTGACTACTCCATTCTGCTGTGGAGTCCTAGGAGCAGACAACTGTCTCTTTATTCCATGTTTCTCACAGAACTTTATGAACTCACCGGATGTGAATTCTCCACCTCTATTAGACCTCAGACATTTCAACTTCAATCCAGTTTCATTCTCTACCATAGCCTTGAATATTTTGAATTTCTCAAAAGCTTCTGATTTCTCTTTCAGAAAAGTTACCCACATCATCTGGGAATAGTCATCAATTAGCAGCATGAAGTATCTATCACCTTGAATACTCCTGGTTCTTGCCAGACCACAAAGATCAGTGTGAACTAAGTCCAATAATCTAGTAGAAGACAATTCCTTGCTTTTAAATGTGACTCTGCTTAGCTTACCCAACTGACATTCCTTGCACAAGCTGTTAGTAGGTTTCACCAATTTTGGATGATCTCTTAGAGCCTGAGTATTGCTTATCTTGATGATATTATCAAAATTCACATGACACATCCTTCTATGCCATAACCAACTCTGATCAACTTGAACAAATAAGCAGCTTTTACTAGTACCAACTAAGTGGAAGATATTACCTTTAGTTTGAGCACTGGTTGCAATCTCTGTTCTGGAACTTTCAAAGATTTTGCATTTTCTATCCTTGAATCGGAGATCATAGCCTTTGTCCACCAACTGTCCAACATTGAGAAGATTGTGCTTCAAACCTTCAACATACAGTACATTACCAGTTTTGTTTCTTCCATCAAAAGAAATAGTTCCTCTTCCTCTGATTCTACCAGCAGAATTATCACCAAACTTCACCACTCCTCCTTCATACCTTTCCAAATCTATGAACTTATTTTTGTCACCTGTCATATGGTGAGAGCAACCACTATCAATGACCCAATCATCCTTTGCTTCAACTTGGGCAGCCAGAGCTCTTTCTACAACTTTATGATTGATTGATACAGAGGATATTGGTTCTTCTTCCTTGATGGCAATAAACACCCATTCATTTCTTGATTTGTTTCCAGTCTCTGATTCAACATATGTTACTCCTTCATTATCATCTTCTTCATGAACATAGTAACAATTCTTTTGGAACCTTGATCTGTTAGGATTTGGCTTTGAAAATCTTTCCAGACATCTTGAGGCAAAATGACCAATCTTATTGCAGTTAAAACACTTAAAAGGCAATTTTCCTTCGTACTTACTTGATCCTCTTGGCAGTCTCTTTGCAATCAGGGCTTCAAGTTGAGTAGTTTCTACTTCTTCTTCTTCCAGGTTTTTTCTTGCTTTTTCATACCATGACAGTTTCCTTGATGAGTTCTCTCCCAGATCGAATCTTTGTTTACCTTTCACAGAGGTACTAGCTTTGAATGTAGATTCAGTCTTGGGGGGATCATCTCCAAACTCAGGCATTTCAAATGCAACCAATTGGTCTCTTGTGACAGTTGTATGGGCTCTGAATTCATCAATGGCAGCAACCTTGATTTTGTAAGAGGCAGGAAGAGATCTGAGAATTTTGCCAACAATCTCATTTTATCCAAGACTCCATCAACATTTCTAATTCCACAAACCAGCTCATTCACTCTTGGCATAAAAGTGGTAATATTTTCATCATCTCTCATCTTCAGTTTTTCAAATTTCCCTTTTAGACTCTATAACCTTGCACATTTAACATGCTGGTCTCCTTCATGCAAAAGTTCCAGTTTATTCCAAATCTCAAAAGTAGTTGGTAGGTCAATAACATTTGAGAGCTCTGAGTCAGCTAATGCACTTAGAAGAGCCTCTTTGGTCTGCCGATTATTTTCAGCATCTGTGATTTCATTTAGAGTTGTCGGACCACCCTATGGAGGTACATACGCTTTTGTAACCATGGACCAGTACGCCATTCCCATACACTACAAGTGACATTTCATGCGACCTTTCCAAAGAGCAAAGTTGGTTCCATCAAACTTCAAACTATCCTTCTTGTAAGACGACATCCTAGATCTCCTCAAGTGGTTAAGCTCTTTTTAGAGGAACTTGGCTCTGATACCAATTGTTAGACTTAGGGCACACAAGTAAGAGGGGGGGTGAATCAGTTGTGCAAAACTTTCTCCAATTTACACACTTAAATCTTCTTGGTGATTAGCAGTATATTAAACATGAAATATAATGCATTCAAATCAAAAGTAGAAACTCATCAACTCATACGACACTAAGATTTTGACGTGGAAAACCTGATTAAGGGAAAAACCATGGGGTGATTAACCCAAGATTGTATTCTCTGTTAGAAGAATAGAAAGAACAAAATGGTATATGCCAATTAGGGCTCACTGCCTACAAGAGACACACTATCTACAAAGAAATAAGTATCACCTTCATGAACTAGAGAATAGCATCTTCACCATGCTTGAATCAGTTCCATTTAAGCCCAATACTTTTGCTCTACCTTTTGCACTCCTCCTCGCTACCACACACTCATCACCACAAGACACAATCTGAAATGACTTCACAATCCCTTATTTATACACGACATTGACTTAGGAACAATCATCTAAGTCAGAAAACACCTACAAGAACATCTGCAAGATGTGTAATACATCCGGTCAGCTAGTCTCAAGAAGAACATCAACATCTGGTGGTAATTCTTCAAATACAAATTTTAACTTCAATGCGGACCACCAACATGAACAGGAAACAATCCACAAATCACCACAAGCTTTCCTGAATCACCAAGGACATCCGCACTTCATCTGCTTACTAGAATCCTTCTCTCCTTCATTCGGAACCTCAAGAACATAGTCTGTCATCACTGTCACAAAGGAATAGATTCTTCCAGACCTTCAAACCATGAACCAATCTACTTGACACTTCACAAGGACGTCCTCAACACTTCCGTAAATCTAAAGAATGGGATAATGCATTTCCAGACCTTACCAGACCTATATGTGTCACTCTATCACCTCTGAACACCTGCTAGAACCGGTTCTACTTGAGCGACCATAACTTCTTCATATCTTCATCCGGACCTCTGAAAACTTGACTAGATCATCTCAAGACTCATATATACAAACCCTTTAAACCGCATCCTCTGATCCTCAACCTATCTTGGACTTTTACCTTGTTGTCATCACTGTTCTTCACTGTTCCTGATTGAGACTAATTTTTTCAACATCCTTATCACACAGCTCATCCAATCCTTCTCATTAATGCAACATGAGTATGTTGACATCAATGACAACACCGATTAGACCCATACTTGCAACAACATCTTGGTTAAGGATACTCATAATTAATTTGGTTAGCATTTGTTATAGATTTTTAGCAGATTTTTGATCATTAAAAGCTACATCCATCTTTATTTGAGTGGCACCTTATGTTCTGACAGCTGACATTGTTTAGTGCTTTGAGGATAATTTTATCTGGTGTGTAGTACTTCGGTGTATTACTTGGGTGTAGGATGCCAGTTCTCACACATTGGTATATCTGACAGGAATGATTTCATTCATCATTTTCGATGTTATTCACTTTTATATTCTTATTGATTGTTATGACATTTTCAATCTATTGTAAATCTTGCTCCTTCTTAGTTCTATCTTTTATTTGGAAAATTTTAATGATCTCTACCATTGAACTCTAGTATGGGTTCTGATTAACGAAACAACAGAATCCTTTTGCCTATCTGGAATTGGGAACGGCCCTCTCTTGGTTTTCTTAATCTGAATTCTATGGAGGAAGTCTTTAAGATTTATGAAGATGCAGTAGAAAGAGCTATCACTCAGGTTTGTGGATTGCATGTTTTACACTCTCCTAGGTCTATTTATCCATCTGAAGTAGTATCTCATTTTCTTTCTAATGTTATGGATCTTGTGCAAAGCCATGGTAGGGTAAGGAATTTGGGTATTATGTTTGTTCAAGATGTTCATTTTTCAGTAGACATTTTCAATGATGCTTTAGAGGATTATGATTTGCATTCGGGTACTTCTCTTGTGGGAGGTTTGTTTGATTGCAGGAATCTCTTCCACTGCCCTGAACTTCACTGCCTTTTCAATGCATTTATGCATGGCCTCCAAAACAACTGTGTCGTGTCCTTCCAGAATTCCATTCACTGCCATAGGCGACAACTAGGGAATCAACTGGTAGATGTTGCTATAAAAAATTTTAATGCTTTGAATTTTTTACTGCACTAAGCTCCTCCTCCTCCACCTCCTCCTCCTCAGCCAACAAAAGTAGAGGTTCGTGATCCGCAGGGTTTTGACGGTGAAGAATTGTAGGGGGACTTCTAATTTTTGTGTCAATAGAAAGTTTTAGTTTTGATATTCATTGTTACTATCAGGCGTTTAGTTTGTAATTTTGTTGTTTTGACACATAATTAATCTTGTAAGGTTTTGAGTCACAGGTTTTTTTTGGATTGACTCATCCTTTTGAGTCGATTTTGTTTGTAATTGTCTAAAAAGGGGCTACAACCAGAGGTTTTCTTTGCCGATTCTTTCCTGCTGGTATGCCTTCCTAAATCTGGCATTTTGTAAATTTTATTATATTTAATTTAATTTTAGTGGTTTTACCACTTTTTCAAAAATCAAAAAATAAAAAAAAATCATCAATTAAATTTAAAAAATATATATATGATCCAACTATTTTTAAAAAAAATTAAAAAATTATAAGCATAAACTACATTAAAAATTCCACATTTCATTAATTTAGGTAATTTTAAAATTCATAACATACATATGACTTTTTTGACATTTAAGTTGGAAAAATATGTTTGTGTTGGTCGTTCTCTTATAAAAGTGGGACACATTTCTGAACTTTCACCCTATAGTTAGATTTATGAAATTTAATTACTTATAACTTAGTCATAACAATAATAAAATATTCACAAGTTAGCAAAAACATAAGCATTTCAAATATTTTTACTTTACAAATTTGATTCATGTAGTCAAAACATTCAATAGTATTAGAATAGGAATAGGGAATTATACAAATGTGAAGAACATGTTATATATCATTGCTTTTGATGCTATTCAAGATCATGAAAATCAACAATATACAAGAATTCAAAATTTTCTTAAGGGGATCAAAGAATTCAAAATTTGCTTAAGGGGATCAAAGAATTCAATGTATGTCTCATGTTCAATCACAATTGATATAATTAATTAGGATATATATATGAATTAAGGGGTCCTAATAGGATGTCTTATGGGGATTAAAGAATTCAAAGTATGTCTCATGTTCAATCACAATTGATATAATTAATTAGAATATATATAAATTTGGTGAAGTTGCCCAAGGCAACCAAATTTAATAGTAATATACATGACAAAGTGATTATGATAAATGATGGCTTAAGGGGTCATCATAGGATAGCTTAAGGGGTCCTAATAGGATCTCTTAATGGGATCAAAGAGTTCAAAGTATGTCTCATATTCAATCGTAATTGATATAATTATTGTCAATTAGGATTGCACTTGTGCTGCAAAGTTGTGATACTCAGCAATCCTTCAAAACATGGGATCAAACTCAAGCTATGGGTGACCTATGTCGAGTTTGAACCTCTAGATTATGGGTTGGTTCCCTTAAAATATTCAATTGGATCTATGAATTTGATGTGGAAAAGGGTAAAAAGGATCTTTCTAAAAGCAATAAAACTGTAAAAATATGGTGATGCACCTAATAATGATGAAAACTTGGCAATCTAACTCACAATAGATCTCAAAAAATCTATCCACACAAACCACTTTCAGCAAATTTATCACAAAAATGTTTCTAAGGAAGGCTGGAAAATATTTCTGTTTGAAGGAAAAGGGGTTTTTTCACAACATAAAAGAAAGGTTTTCCAATTGCATAGCCTAAGACCTATGATTTTCAATGCTATCTAACACATGCAAGTACAAATGAGATAATGATTTTAAAAGGTTCTAATGTTAAACACAATAAAATATCATCAAATCACTCATACAAGTTGCATTAACGGAAGGTAGATACTTGATCAAACTAAAAAATAAAGGAAATAATTGCATAGAACAAAGTATAGAACCTGTAACCTACTGTAATCTCTATAAATTTGCAAATAAGTGAGTTACAAAATGATACAGAAGTAGGAGGATCACAATTCAACTCAACCAATCATTTAAGGCAATGTTACAAAATCCTTTCTCTTAAGCATGCTTTGCTTACTTTTCAATAACACAAACTATGAAATCATCAACAAAACAACTCAACCATGCCAACTAATGCAAGAGGTAGGAGATCAAACCAATAACTTCTCTCTCAATCACTTTACTCATCCAAAGCATAAACTCATAAGCATGGTATTTTGGCACATCTCATGTAGATAAAAGGCTCAAACACTTATGATTTTTAACAAATGCACATTGAAAGGGGTCCCAAGGATCCTTTAACACCATTTCCAATCCCTTATATTTACAAGGAACCTTTTATTTCAACAACTAAACACAAGAACTCCCACTGTTACTGTCATAACCGTCTACAAACACATTGAAAACAGTCCTAGGGCATCATTGCTTTGATAGAAAACTTCATTCTTTTTATCTGCAACTTTGGAATATAAAAATATATGTTAAAATGAACCTTTTCACCAATTTTTAGACCATTCCACTGTGCCAATTGAGAGAAACACAATTTTGACTACTTGCTGTCCACCCTAAGAGGGTTTCAGACCTACACTTACAAAAATGATCATAACTTCTGCAAATCTTCATGAAATTGAACCAAAAAAAAAAAAATGAAACTAGATTCATTTATACTTCTTTTCCCATTGGTTTCAAGCAAATACTAGTCCGTACAAGTACGTACAACACGCTGCTACAGGACTGTTACAGGGAAAATCTGGGAATTGCAGCCACACAAGCATTCATAACTTTCATTCTACTCCATGAAATGAAGTGAAACAAAGACCAAAATAAACTAGATTCATTACACTTTCAAACCAAACCAATTTTAGGCTAATTTATGGTCCATACAGACCATACCATATCAAAGAACAGGGATAACAGTGTTCAAACTCAGAATTTTCATTAGTCTCTTACCTTCATTTCATTACATATTCATTTTTCCCAATCCTCTCCCCCAATATTCGACCATAAAAGGGTATTTAAACCATTTCTAAGCCCAACCAACCACCTACAACTGTCTAACTTCCTCATATGACCTTTCATCTTCTTATTTTTGCATTTTTGCAATTTTAACAATATGACAATATGACAACTTTGACAATTTTTACAATTTTTGACAAAATGAACTCCTAATCTCCTAATAACCTATTTAATGACTCAAACATGTTAAATATGGTCTAAATAACCTTATGACATGACCCCAACACCATGTAAAATAAATATTTACAAAAATGGCCTCATGGAGGCATGAATTCCACTAGGTGCTCCTGCACCATACTCTCGGAGAAAAGAAAATTCAAGTCCCATTGAATGTTGGGCTGCTCCTTCTTTCTGATCTTCCAGTTCTTTTACAACTTGTCCTTCCTTTTTGTAACTCTTCCTAGGTCCTTCTTCCTTTTCTTCTTCTTGTGCCATCTTTTATCCATCATCTTTGTAACTTGTAGATTCCAAAACTCCATTTCTTGTACATATGGTTCAGTATCACTACTTATGTCTTCATACACCTCTTCTTGTTTCTTATAGCCTGCACATACATAATCCAATGAAAAGTTAGAAACAGAATATTGAGACCTTGAGGTCTCCTCCTTGTCTCCATGCATTACAAACTCCTCTTCAACCATGTCCTTCAAGACCAACTTCTGTAACTTGCTACCATTAACAACTTCATTGTTTCCACCTACAACAAATTCTCCACTCATTCCAACCTCACTCTCAATGGCTGCAAACTTTTCCCATAAATCCTCTTCTTCATCCATCTTAACATTATCATCCTTTTCATCATCAATCTCTTCCTCTATTGCTGCTTGCCTTGTTTGTCTTCTTCTTCTTCTTTGCATAATCTTTCTAATGGGCCATTGCACCATTCTACTTAATGGCAAATGCCAACTGCTCCACTGATGTAGTTCCCTTTCCATTCTTTCTATGGTTTGTTTCAATTCTCTAATCTTTTGGTCAAATTCCTCTTGCCTTGCCTTCTCTTTTTCCTTCTTTCTCATTTCTTTTACTGTCTTCTCATCTTTTCTCTTTTTCATCTCTTGCTTCATATTTGATACCTCCTTACCTTGCAAACTACCATTCACTACTCTCCTAAACCAATCCATTTTCACTTTACTCAAGCAAGCTTCTCCTTGCTTCAACTTCTCTTGCCTCACCTAGGTCTTTCCTTTACCTAGTCTTTTGGCCAACAACCAGGTTCTTTCTTAACCTACACACAACCACAAAACACAAAACCAACTCTCTGCCCAGACCTTTTTGGGCTCTGATACCACTTTGATGCAGAGGTAGGAGGATCACAATTCAACTCAACTAATCATTTAAGGCAATGTTACAAAATCCTTTCTCTTAAGCATGCTTTGCTTACTTTTCAATAACACAAACTATGAAATCATCAACAAAACAACTCAACCATGCCAACTAATGCAAGAGGTAGGAGATCAAACCAATAACTTCTCTCTCAATCACTTTACTCATCCAAAGCATAAACTCATAAGCATGGTATTTTGGCACATCTCATGTAGATAAAAGGCTCAAACACTTATGATTTTTAACAAATGCACATTGAAAGGTGTCCCAAGGATCCTTTAACACCATTTCCAATCCCTTATATTTACAATGAACCTTTTATTTCAACAACTAAACACAAGAACTCCCACTGTTACTGTCATAACCGTCTACAAACACATTGAAAACAGTCCTAGGGCATCATTGCTTTGATAGAAAACTTCATTCTTTTTATCTACAACTTTGGAATATAAAAATATATGTTAAAATGAACCTTTTCACCAATTTTTAGACCATTCCACCGTGCCAATTGAGAGAAACACAATTTTGACTACTTGCTGTCCACCCTAAGAGGGTTTCAGACCTACACTTACAAAAATGATCATAACTTCTGCAAATCTTTATGAAATTGAACCAAACAAAAAATAAATGAAACTAGATTCATTTATACTTCTTTTCCCATTGGTTTCAAGCAAATACTAGTCCGTACAAGTATGTACAACACGCTGCTACAGGACTGTTACAGGGAAAATCTGGGAATTGCAGCCACAAAAGCATTCATAACTTTCATTCTACTCCATGAAATGAAGTGAAACAAAGACCAAAATAAACTAGATTCATTAAAATTTCAAACCAAACCAATTTTAGGCTAATTTATGGTCCATACAGACCGTACCATATCAAAGAATAGGGATAATAGTGTTCAAACTCAGAATTTTCATTAGTCTCTTACCTTCATTTCATTACATATTCATTTTTCCCAATCCTCTCCCCCAATATTCGACCATAAAAGGGTATTTAAACCATTTCTAAGCCCAACCAACCACCTACAACTGTCTAACTTCCTCATATGACCTTTCATCTTCTTATTTTTGCATTTTTGCAATTTTAACAATATGACAATATGACAACTTTGACAATTTTTACAATTTTTGACAAAATGAACTCCTAATCACCTAATAACCTATTTAATGACTCAAACATGTTAAATATGGTCTAAATAACCTTATGACATGACCCAAACACCATGTAAAATAAATATTTACAAAAATGGCCTCATGGAGGCATGAATTCCACTAGGTGCTCGTGCACCACAAAACCTGTTTCTCTCTCAAAGTGTAAAGAGCAAAAAGGCAAGAACTAAAAAAACCCAAGTTTTTCTTAAAATATATCATTTTCTCTCTCCAAGAGGCCTAGAAAAAATCAACTGCAGTCAACTGCCTCTAAAAATAAGCTCTCTAATTTGATCCACGAGCAAACAATGAAATCCCTAAAAATAAGGGTCAAAACTACCTCAAAATGAGCAAAAATAGCTCAAAACTACTAGTCTCCATGTGTTTGACCCAAGAGTTGACCAAAATCTCCCAATTTGTCCTCCAAATCATGCAAAAAGACTCCAAAGTCTTTAGTTAACTCAACTCCTCCATTTTTGCATGATTTTGCATGTGTAGATAATGTGAACAAGAAATAAAGTAATATTTTGCATGATTACTCTATTATGAGTTTCAATTTGTCTAATATCTTTAATTTTACAACTTGTGACAAATTAATAAAGTAATTTATAAAACATTACTTTATTAATTGTTTACATTATTTATGGTTGTTAAATCATGCAAGAAAGGAAAAAATAAAAATAACACCTTATCTCTCCTTTTACATTTACACAATTTGCATGATTTCATTAACAATGATGCCAAAAAGAAAAAGGTCATCATGCATGAAAAATAAAGAATATTCTCTCCTTATGCCTCCCATGCAAATACTTAACTTCATTACGTGCAAAAATAAATCTGCATTATTAAAAAGAATGATAACTACATTTACACTTCCTTGTTATTCCACCACCATGCATCATCACAACTATACCATCCTTGTCTTCATATTGCATTTCTTCATAATGCATATCATTTCTATCCATATCTCTGCCTTGACTTCAACTTCTCCATGCATGTATTATTACATTAGAATCACTTTTGACATGATTTTATTTCACAATGCAATATCATCTTATTTATTTACCTTATTACTACCTTGCCTTTGAATGATTTCTTTGTTTTAACTTTACATGCACATGCATTTTGAAAGGCATAATGCATAAGGTAGTTTCGACCATCATTTGATCTCTATGTTTAAATAATGCATAAGGTGTTTTTGGCTCCTCCTTATGTTTGTCGACCCTCATGGAAAAGGAACAAAAGGCATTAAGCCTTACCTTGTGATGATTTGCATCCTTTGACTTTAGCAAAACATGAATGAAAAAGAAATGAGTATTTAGGCCCACGGCCCCCCTGTGCACAATCATTAGGTAACACAAGACATAAGTCTTGACCTCAGATTTGGACAAGGCAATGATCTTGAGTTTTCTTAAGTCAAAAAAGAAAAGTGAGAAAAGGAAAAGATACCATCGATCAAAAGAGGAGTCAAAAACCCTAAAAGTCATTTTGATCTTTCATTTTACTTGCACTCTATCTCTACAACTCAGCTGGCGGCTAGGGTTTGATAGACATATGCTTCTCTTCTAGTTTTTCTTGCCATTTTGATAGCCTTTCTGAGTCTTGACTATGGCATTTTGATACAAAGAAAAAGGTGAGTATGGTTGAGTTTTCATTGGGTAATTTTTTGTCATTTTTCCTCATTTTTGATACTCAGGCCACAACTTGTATGGCTATTTTTTTAGCGAACATCGACACTTTCTTACCATGGCTCCTTTGTCTCTGTGCATTCTTTATTTGGCAATTGTAACTTCATCATTTTTGAGAGGCTTCAAAGAATAAAAGTCATGGCCTCTGAAGCTTTTCTTTTTACTGCAAAATACAAAGTGAGCTCTTTATTCAGCCTTCTATATCTTCATTCTTTTTCAGTGTGTCTTTATTACTGATAAGGGTTTCAAAAGCAAAGTGGGTATCTATATTTTTTGATTTAAAACCCCCCTCTCCAACGACTATGCTTGTATCTTCATTTTTCTCCTTTGCTCGACTTCTCTGTAGATAAGAAACTTGTAAAGGTTTTAAGAGATATGTAGAGGGTTTTGACATTTTGCAGAAAAAGGCTTTTTCTAGACATGGCCTTGATTGTATATTGTTTCTTGTGACTTCATTTCTCTCTACAGATGCAAAAAATGCAAGGGTTCGAAAAGAAACCTGAGGTTTTCACTTTTTAGAAAAGAAACAAAAAAAAGCCCTTTGTTACAGCATGCATTGTTATCTTCTCTGTATCATTTCTTTCTTCGTAGACAAGAAATATATAAGGGTTTGAAAAATAGAACGTGGGTTTTGATTTTTGAAACAAAATCCTTCTAGCTTTGGCCTATAACAACATACTCTTGCATTTTTTATGTCACAAACCCATATGGGTTATTCTGTATTGGCTTTCTTTACCTTACTTTTGACTGTGGATTCATCTTGCAAAATGATGATAAGGGTTTTATCATTCTTCTCCATTATGACATGATGAACTCTTCTTTGTATCAACTGTTCCTATAGCTTTACCATTCTTTATCTCCTATATGACATGAACATTTAGAAATTGATCCTCTTCTTGTATCTATGATTGTAACTCCATTGCATGATATGAACATCCTGATATGCTTCTTTGCTCCTTGCTACCTCCTGTAGCTTTACCATTCATAGATGTATCTTTCATACTAGTTTAAAATAGCATAAGGATGCTATGACTGTATGTTGTTCTAGTTTCTAACCTGGTTGTTTCTGATTACTATATTAATTTGCATTTGCTCTTCTATCTTCTGTACATATCACAGTTACTCTTCAGTCTAGGAGATTGTCATGATGATTTTTTACATGATGAACTCTTTTAGGGTAAGATTCATGACGAACTCTGGTTGTATGCATGTCATGTAATTTTCATTGAGGGATGCCATATTTCCATCTCCATGAGGCATTGTTTATGGTTTACATGGCTTTAATGACGGTACTCACTTCTTTGATCATTGTACTTTTGTACCTGCATAACAATCTCTATTCATCATGTAACATGTGATAAAGTATTTTGAACATGACTAATCTAGTTTTAACGAGCTATTCCTTGAAGTGGGCATAGTTTATAGGAGCAACTATTCCTCTTCACTTCTATGATGATGACTTCACTCTATTTGCATGTTTGACTGTTCTAATGCAAAGTATCTCTTTGAATAATGCATTATGTCTATTACAATTTGATATCCTTTTCAAAATGAATAAAATAGAAACATGCTAGGCTCTACCCTTGTGGGAGCCACATTTTCTCCACATGTTTTAATGTCTTCAAATTAGCAACATTACTTTTCCTATACCTGCACAGTGAACAAACAAGTTAGCATAAAAACATACCTCTTGAAGTTAATTGATATTTCTCATGATGATCTAATTTATTGCACATGTCTGATTTGATATAATCACATAAAATGCATAATGTTTGCAATTTTTATACATCTGATGATAAAGCATATGAAGAATCTGCATATCTGGAGCTTCTAACGAGGCTTTTCTCCAACTTTGCAAGTACACTGTCCTGATCAGGAGCTAAAGATGAAGACATGAAGATCAAGTTGCTAATCAAGAAGATCAACCTCTAAAAAGGCAATGATGGATATACATTTTCCTTATATGTTCCTTTCTTTCTCTTTTATCCTCAAATGTATAGCTTGCACCATGTTTGCATTGCTCAGTTTAGTCACTCCCACAGCTTGTGTGGGACACATTTAAACATTTCTTTGAATATGATCCGTTACTTTACCTTATGCAAGTGATTTATGTATGTTTACTTTTTTGAATCAAATGCATAGGATAGAATAACTAAATCTGATATGAAACATATGTTCAAAACATGATATGAAATAAGAGTTTATAAATACCTTTCTTTCTCACTGAATTGTGATTACTCATCTCATACTTGAAAGATAAAACCAGTTAAAACCTTATGTCATTCATTGATTGTGTGATCTCTTGCCATCAAATAACTTCATTTGTCAGGATGGTTTGACAGTTCTAATTGGACTGTCAGATTATCCTGACAAATGATCTTTTTAGTTCTCTTGCCAAGATATCATACATTCACTGATTGATCATTACTTAAAAGTTTTCTTTTATTCCTTTTGTGACACCTACAACTCAGGTCTAACTAAATTAGTTGTGAACATAATTTAGTAACATTCCTGGTGACCTCTTAGGGGTGTTTTCCTGCTAAACAAATCAGAACTAGTATCCTTGCAATTCCATTAGGCACATGAGTCTTTTTTCTGCCTAAAAATTTGGAAAACCTCTTGCAACTCAAACTGATAGAAAACTACAACAGCAAAACAAAACTGAAACTGAAACTATTCTAACCTGTTTAAGACATGGCCAGCAAAATGTGTGTGTGCACTTCTTGGAAAACAAAATACTGAACTGAAATTCTTCTCTACCCCACACTAACTAGCCATGGTTACTGGTCAAACAAATCCATTAACTGGTTTTGTGAAATAACTTCCCTTTCTGGTTAAGAAAGGATGCTCTGCTAGCTGATTTGCTACTGATAAGATATGATTCATAAGGACATACCTTATAGAATGCCACAAAACTCTTTGACTGATGAAAAAAACTCATTCACCATCTAAACCTGATCATTTATACTGTTGTTAGAAGGTGAATAAATGATCTCATTCTATTGTTTTGAGGCTGAAATCTCCTCTTTGGGTACAACAGAAATATGTATCTCCCTTTCAAGCTTTGATTGAGCTAGATCCCTGATGGGACAGCCTCTTGCAATGACGAATCTCTAGCCAATACTCATGATGTCCTGATTTCGAAGAATTATTCCACTTGAATGAAATGAATGAAAGCTTGCCTCTTTGATTCTATCATGTTGATCACATACCTTTTTCTTGAAAGATAATAAATTATCAATGATGTTAGAGAAAAAAACTTCTATGATACCTGAAAACATGCTCTCATCTAACTGATAATCTTGCACTAAATCTTGATGAATTTCATCACTTTTCTGTGCAAAACTAGACATTGATGTTCAACCAAACACTGTCCATCCTCCAAAAGCTCCACCTTGTTATACTCATCCTTTACTTGTTCAGGCTTTTGATCACTACAGGAATCCAATAGATTGGCAAGCTCCCTACAAGCTGAACAATCAAGGTCTTGACAATCAGATATTGAGTTATCTTGAAAAGATTGGATATCTTTAACTAGTTCACTTGGCTACTGTGAAAACAAATCAGATGTTTTATTTTCATAGAGAATGTCATTTGATTTAGTTTCATGTTCAGCCTGGTAGTCAATTCTATGTTCATGCAAAACAAGATTGTTAGCCTAAAAAATGGGACTGTAGTTTTGTTCATCTAGCTGAACTGAGGCCTCAACCTCATCCTGGTCCTTATGGACCAGCAATACATCATGTTCTGCAATATCATCTAGTTAACTCAAATCAGCTGGTATTTTGGGTACTTGTATGATGTCTTCATCTTGGTCAACCAAAGAAGTAAGTTGATCAAACAAAGAAACCACATCCTCTTCTTTGTCTGGTTTATTCTCACTTAGAATTTGGGCAATTTGTCTTTGCAATCGAAGACTTTCACCTTCCAATCTTTGTTTCCTACTTTCATTTATCTTGTGAACAACATTAGAGAAATTTTCAAATGATTCAAAATGTAAAGGATTTGGAGCAGCAGTGTCCTCTTACTCTACATCATATGCATTATGCTTACTTTCAACTGGGGACACAAAAAAAATAGCAGCACCTTCAACTACTCGACTAAAACTTGGAATCTCGATAGGCTCAGATTTTACTACCTCTTCCCTTTCCTAATTTTGGATTGGTATGGGAGAGGTAGCTTTAACAAGATTTGGCATTTTATAATCAAGATGTTTGGTCCAAGAAGGCTGCCATATTTGTTCAAAATATTGATGACTTGATTCAGGTACTTGATGTGACCGATACTGAGGACTTATAGACTAATTTTGAATACAAACAGGTTCTTGAGGAAAATTGAGACTTCTAAAACTTTGAATTTGATACCTACTAACCTCATTTTGAACAGGCTAATCTGAAATGAATGCAGCTGTCTAGATCTCATGCCTTTGTACTTGTGCAAGAAAAAACTTCATCTGATCCTCTTTTGTTGCTATCTCCCTCCTAAGACCTTCTTCAAACTGTATCCTTTGTGACTCAAACTCCTGCTCATGAAGATAGGCTTGATAATCCATCTCTTCCTGTTGTTGCTCATACTCTTGCTTCTTCTTGATTTCTTTTATCTGCTTATTGATTTCTAGCAATGTGTTATTGAGGTCAAGCGACATACTCTTTATGCTTGTAATCTCCTCCTTTGCATACTCTTTATGTATAGGCTACCAACAAGGCTGAACTGGGTGGGTGGGGGGTAAACATACTGTGTATGCTAGCTTCTTTGTAAATCAAAGGAATTAGGAGTAAAAACAAGAGCATGGCTGATTTGATATGGTTGATAAGATGGTGGATTAGCAGTATTTTCATGATATGATGGATGATATGACATGTTTCCATAAGGATAGACATGTTTAGTCATTCAAAATTTGGAAAACAACTGAAACCAAAATCATTTGAAATAAAACGGCATCTGATATTGTGAATCCTTTTCATAAGCTACAAACATCTGATCTTCTCAAACCAGAAAGTTAGAGTCACCAGGTATTTGAAATAAAAACTTTTGAAAGGTTGTAATAACTGCTGATCATACCAAAATAGCAGAAATAATAAGTCCTTTTTGGAATGAAAATCAGTTCAAAGGTCCCACTAGGCGTGCCAAAAACTGTTGTCGATTAGGATTGCACCCATGCTGCAAAGTTGTGATACTCAGCAATCCTTTGAAACATGGGATCAAACTCAGGTTGTGGGTGACCTATGTCAAGTTTGAACCTCTAGATTATGGGCTAGTTCCCTTAAAATATTCAATTGAATCTATGACTTTGATGTGGAAAAGGGTAAAAAGGATCTTTCTAAAAGAAATAAAACTGTAAAAGTATGGTGATGCACCTAATAATGATGAAAACTTGGCAATCTAACTCACAATAGATCTTAGAAAATCTATCCACACAAACCACTTTCAGCATATTTATCACAAAAATGTTTCTAAGGAATGCTGGAAAATATTTTTGTTTAAAGGAAAAGGGGTTTTTTCACAACATAAAAGAAAGGTTTTCCAATTGCACAGCCTAAGACCTGTGATTTTTAATGCTATCTAACACATGTAAGTACAAATGAGATAATGATTTTAAAAGGTTCTGATGTTAAACACAATAAAATCTCATCAAATCACTCATACAAGTTGCATTAATGGAAGGTAGATACTTGATCAAACTGAAAAATAAAGGAAATAATTGTATAGAACAAAGTATAGAACATGTAACCTACTATAATCTTTATAAATCTGCAAATAAGTGAGTTACAAAACCTCTTTCTCTCTCAAAGTGTAAAGAGGAAAAAGGCAAGAACTAGAAAAACCTAAGTTTTTCTTACAATATATAGTTTGATCTCCACAAGAGGCCTAGAAAAATCAACTGCAGTCAACTACCTCTCAAAATAAACTCTCCAATTTGATCCACGAGCAAACAATGAAATCCCTAAAAATAAGGGTCAAAATTGCCTCAAAATGAGCAAAAATAGCTCAAAACTGCTAGTCTCCATGTGTTTGACCCACGAGTTGACCAAAATCTCCCAATTTGTCCTCCAAATCATGTAAAAAGACTCCAAAGTCTTCAGTTAACTCAACTCCTCCATTTTTGCATGATTTTGCATGTGTAGATAATGTGAACAAGAAATAAAGTAATCTTTTGCATGATTACTCTATTATGAGTTTCAATTTGTCTAATATCTTTAATTTTACAACTTGTGACAAATTAATAAAGTAATTTATAAAATATTACTTTATTAATTATTTGCATTATTTATGGTTGTAAAATCATGCAAGAAAGGAAAAAAGAAAAACAACACCTTATCTCTCCTTTTACATTTACATAATTTGTGTGATTTTATTAACAATGATGCCAAAAAGAAAAAGGTCATCATGCATGAAAAATAAAGAATATTCTCTCCTTATGCCTCCCATGCAAATACTTAACTTCATTACATGCAAAAATAAATATGCATTATCAAAAAGAATGATAAATACACTTACACTTCCTTATTACTCTACCACCATGCATCATCACATCTATACCATCCTTGTCTTCATATTGCATTTCTTCATAATGCATATCATTTCTATCCATATATCTGCCTTGACTTCAACTTCTCCATGCATCATGTATTATTACATTAGAATCACTTTTGACTTGATTTGATTTCACAATGCAATATCATCCTATTCATTTACCTTATTACTACCTTGCCTTTGAATGATTTCTTTGTTTTGACTTTACATGCACATGCATTTTAAAAGGCATAATGCATAAGGTAGTTTTGACCATCATTTGATCTCTATGTTTAAATAATGCATAAGGTGTTTTCGGCCCTTCCTTATGTTTGTTGACCCTCATGGAAAAGGAACAAAAGACATTAAGTCTTACCTTGTGATGATTTGCATCCTTTGACTTTAGCAAAAAATGAATGAAAAAGAAATGAGTATTTAGGCCCACGGCCCCCCTATGCACAATCATTAGGTAACACAAGATATAAGTCTTGAACCTAGCTTTGGACAAGGCAATGATCTTGATTTTTGTTAAGTCAAAAAAGAAAACTGAGAAAAGGAAAAGATACCATCAATCAAAAGAGGAGTCACAAACCCTAGAAGTCATTTTGATCTTTCATTTTACTTGCATTCTATCTCTTCAACTTGGCCAGTAGCTAGGGTTTGATAGACATATGCTTCTCTTCTAGTTTTTCTTTCCATTTTGATGGCCTTTCTGAGTCTTGACTACAGCATTTTGATACAGAGAAAAAGGTGAGTATGGTTGAATTTTCATTGGGTAATTTTTTGTCATTTTTCCTCATTTTTGATACTCAGGTCGCAGCTTGTATGGTCGTGTTTTGAACATATATCAACACTTTCTTACCATGGCTCCTTTGTCTCTGTACATTCTTTATTTGGCAACTATAACTTCATTTTTGAGAGGCTTCAAAGAATAAAAGCTGCGGCCTCTGTAACTTTTCTTTTTACTACAAAATACCAAGTGAGCTCTTTATTCGACCTTCTGTATCTTCATTCTTTTTCATTGTGTCTTTATTATTGATAAGGGTTTCAAAAGTGAAGTGGGTATCTATCTTTTTTTGAGGAAAAACCCTCCTCTGCCAGGGTTGTGCCTGTATCTTCATTTTTCTCCTTCATTCGACTTCTTTGTAGATAAGAAACTTGTAAGGGTTTTAAGAGATATGCAGAGCGTTTTGATATTTTGAAGAAAAAGGCCTTTTCTAGCCATGGCCTTGATTGTATATTGTTTCCTGTGACTTCATTTCTCTCTATAGATGCAAAAAATACAAGGATTCGAAAAGAAACCTGAGGTTTTCACTTTTTAGAAAAGAAACAAAAAAACCCTTTGTTACGGCATGCATTATTACCTTCTTTGCATCATTTCTTTCTTTGTAGTCAAGAAATATAAGGGTTTGAAAAATAGAACATGGGTTTTGATTTCTGAAACAAAACCCTTCTGGCTTCGGCCTGTAATAGCATACTCTTGCATTTTTATGTGACAAACCCGTATGGTTTATTCTGTATTGGCTTTCTTTACCTTACTTTTGACTGTGACTTCACCTTGCAAAATGATGATAAGGTTTTTATCATTCTTCTCCATTATGACATGATGAACTCTTCTTTGTATCAACTATTCCTATAGCTTTACCATTCTTTATCTCCTATATGACATGAACATTTAGAAATTAATCCTCTTCTTGTATCTATGATTGTAACTCCATTGCATGATATGAACATCCTGATCTGCTTCTTTGCTCCATGCTACCTCCTGTAGATTTACCATTCATAGATGTATCTTTCATACTGGTTTAAAATAGCATAAGGATGCTATGACTATATGTTGTTCTAATTTCTAACATGGTTGTTTCTGATTACTGTATTAATTTGCATTTGCTCTTCTATCTTCTATACATATCACAATTACTCTTCAGTCTAGGAGATTGTCATGATGATTTTTTACATGATGAAATCTTTTAGGGTAAGATTCATGACAAACTCTGGTTGTATGCAAGTCATGTAATTTTCATTGAGGGATGTCATATTTCCATCTCCGTGAGGCTTTGTTTATGGTTTACATGGCTTTAATGACTGTACTCACTTTGATCATTGTACTTCTATACCTGCATAACAATCTTTGTTCATCCTGTAACATGTGATAAACCATTTTTAACATGACTGATCTAGTTTCAACAAGTTGTTCCTTGAAGTGGGCATAGTTTATAGGAGCAACTATTCCTCTTCACTTCTATGATGATGACTTCACTCTATTTGCATGTTTGACTGTTCTAATGCAAAGTATCTCTTTGACTAATGTATTATGTCTATTACAATTTGATATCCTTTTCAAAATGAATAAAAAGGAAACATGCTAGGCTCTACCCTTGTGGGAGCCACATTTTCTCCACATGTTTTAATGTCTTCAAATCAACAACATTACTTTTCCTATACCCGCATAGTGAACAAACAAGTTAGCATAAAAATAGAACTCTTGAAGTTAATTGATATTTCTCATGATGATCTGATTTAGTACACATGTCTGATTTGATCTAATCACATAAAATGCATAATGTTTGCAAGTTTTATATATCTGATGATAAAGCATATGAAGAATTTGCATATTCGAAGCTTCTAACAGGGCTTTTCTCCAATTTTGCAGGTACACTATCCTAATCAGGAGCTAAAGATGAAGACATGAAGATCAAGTTGCTAATCAAGAAGATCAACCTCCAAAAAGGCAATTATGGATATACATTTTCCTCATATGTTTCTTTCTTTCTCTTTTATCCTTAGATGTATAGCTTGCACCATGTTTGCATTGCTCAATTTAGTCACTCCCATGGCTTGTGTGGGACACATTTAAACATTTCTTTGAATGTGATCTGTTACTTTACCTTATGCAAGTGATTTATGTATGTTTACTTTTTGGAATCAAATGCATAGGATAGAATAACTAAATTTGATATGAAACATATGTTCAAAACATGATATGAAATGACATTTTATAAATAATTTTCTTTCTCACTGAATTGTGATTACTCATCTCATACTTGAAAGATAAAACCAATTAAAACCTTCTATCATTCATTGACTGTGTGATCTCTTGCCATCAGATAACTTCATTTGTTAGGATGGTTTGATAGTTCTGATTGGACTGTCAAATTATCCTGACAAATGATCTTTGTTGTTCTCTTGCCAAGATGTCATACATTCACTGATTGATCATTACTTAAAAGTTTTCTTTTATTCCTTTTGTGGCAACTACAACTTAGGTCTAACTAAATTAGGTGTGAACATAATTTAGTAACAATAATTAATTAGAATAAATATAAATTTGGTGCAGTTGACCAAGGCAACCAAATTTATAATGAGAATAAATCAATTTTAACTATGTATATAATCAATATCAGTATATCATCTAAACATGTATTTAAATTTATATAAAACTATAGATATACTTACTTGTATTTACAAGTATTCCATGTTGTAGGTTGAATCTGCATCCTCTCTTTTTTGTGCCAAATTATGTGATGAATGTGATGATGGCTTAAGGATACAAAATGAAAATAAATAAATTTTAATTGTGTATATAAGCATAAAATACATGAGTCGATACAAATTTTAAGATAAAGAGAATAATATAGAAGATGAAATAAGAATGAAAGAATATATCAAAAACACAAAACATTGATGCAATATGTAACTAGATAACATGTGATATGAAAGATATAAGTATATATACAATTACCTAATGCATTCACTTTAAGTTGAAGATTACAAATTTGATCTAACAAATTTGTATGGTCAAAACTTGTAGTGACAATCATGCAAAAATCTACTTGTAGGGTACAACTACAAAATAATGAATGTAAGTAAATAAACTATATATACATGAGTCGATACAAATTTTAAGAAAAAGAGAATAATTTATAGAAGGTCAAATGAGAATGAAAGGAGATACAAATGTTCATTGATACAATCATGCAAGATCTCTAGACTTGTAGGGGACCTACAAAAATAATGAATGTAAGGGGAGCTAAGAGGATGGATTAAGGGGAGCTAAGACAATGACTTAAGGGGATGTAAGAGGATGACTTAAGGGGATGTAAGAGAGGGGGTGTAAGGGGAGAAAATTATGTGTCATGTGAGAAAATTAGTTCTATATTTATAGGAAATTGATTAAGGGTAGGTAAGAGGATGGCTTAAGGGGAGCTAAGGGGATGACTTAATACAACTATATTAACTATCTATTAAATATATACAACTATATACATACCTAAAAATTTATTTCATTGTACCATTTGCATCCTCTTTTTTTTCCAATGAATCTATGATTGTCTCATGCTCTTCCATAGAAATTGTCTATAGCTCTTTATTAGCAGGTCTTCCATGATACCTCACTAGTTTTATATTTTTTTCCACCACCAAATGAGAGTTATGTATAATCTTCTTATGTGTTTCATAATCTTCGAATGCAGGCAAACCATTCTTCCTTGTTAGGTATTTTCGTAGCCAAGTGCCAACAACCACCACCAAACCTGTTGGATAATGAAATCCATCATCATCTTTTCAAGGTGCTATTAACTTATGTTTAGTCTCCACACATTCAGTCAACCAATATTTTGTTTCCTCTTCATTCTCCTCAGGTGAAACAACAGCATACACATGTCCTACAAACAAAATTTAATTCAATAACTTGTGTGACATATAATTTGAACAATTTATACATACATGCATCCATATATAATTAAATATATTACAAAATAGTAATAAAGTGAAATAAATTGAATTAAATTACCTTCTTGTACAAGGTCTGAAGCATGGTCATAGTCATCTGATGCAAACACTTGATCATTGTCTTCAATTATCGTTTCATATTGATCGTGTGTTTGTGCAGGTGTCAACGATCTTTGCTTCCACTCTTCAACCCATTCTATATTCTCACATGCTTCCCAATCTCCTGAAATATAAAACTAACAAAAATATGCAAGTTTCCTTTTCCATATAGTCCATGTGCTTGCATTCAAACTCTTAAATGAATGACATTTAGTAGATCTACTGATTGTCTTGAACAATCAAGTCTAGGTAGAATATTCTCTTCTTCAACCAACCAAAAAAATAATCAAACTGTAGAGCACTCGCTTGATCCTGTAGATAATTTTGTATTATACCAATCCACAATTGCACGTGCATCTTTAAATTTTATTGCATCCTCAAATTTCAATTGCTTTCTAGCAAGAATTCTTTTAACACATGCACCAGCTCCATCATGTTCTCCTTTACCATGTTCAACTTAAAAAAACTCCACATATGTTGGACATTATTTTCCTTGCAAACCCTACTTAACCAATAAAAAATTTAAGCATTCTTGAACTGTCCTATACAATTATCTGACCATATGAGATGTTTTGTCATCTGGATTCCTCTTTCATATTGAAACAATATTGAACAAACTCTGATGAGTGTAACCAATTGTCGCTCAAATAGAAATGATATTCCCTCAAAGTTTTTCTATCATCCTCTGTATTATCATCTACATGGTTGTATACAATATGAACATACATAGCCACCTGCACTAAATTGTAATAATGTGATTAGATTTCCTCTTGTGGAGCAAGAGTATAATTTTCTACAAAATCAACCACTGATAGTATAGTTCCAACTAGAAATGTGTTTCTACATGTGTGAAATTGTCCATCAAGCCATCGATCATGTTGAGAGTGTTTGGCATATTTTGGTACAATCTTACTCTTAAATTCTGATATGAATGCATGTACACTAATTTTTTCTATGATTAAATCACAAAGCTTTCCAAATTTTCCATCATTTAAAGAATACTCGGCATTCTTAAATCTTTTAACAACCACTAATTGTTGTCCAAAATCATTTTCAACACTTTCATGCATACAAACTCCTAAGAATGAAAGATTGCCACAACTAGTGCATTGTATAGAAATACATGAACTTAAATAAAATAAATGTCCATTAGATCTTTCACAAAACAAACTTGCTATAAACTCCTTGATTGTTTTAGGTGGCATATTAATACCACATTCCTGTATAATCATGTTAGTATGTAAAGTACAACGTATATATCAAAAAATTTCATAATAATAACAAAATTGCACATGCATTTTACAACAACAAGATCTATTCATTCCTTATTAATTTTGACATACCAAGGTTTACATTTTTCAAATGATCTTTGACTTATGCTAATATTTCTAGGTAACATTGAATCATCTAAAAAAATTTCTATAAAATTTAGTTTGAGTTGTGTCTAATAGGTGTTTTGGATGAGGATCACAAATTTTGGACCCCACTCTTAATTTCAAAACATCTCTAGCATTAGATCATACCCTAGTACTATCATGCCAATATTTTTCAACCAAATATTTGATTTCAATATTCAATTTCATGTTAGACCTTGGGATTCGAACACTAAAACTCCAACATTGGTTGACTAGATCATTTTCTATACTTTCTCTTATCTTTGCTGCTCTTACTAATGTTTTAGGATGTATGTTTAGAATTCCACGAATGTTTCCTAACATTCTTTTATCCAAAGTTGTTTTATTAATTATAGCAGTTGTTATAGCTCGTCATGCTACATTCTTATATTTAGATTGACTCTTCTTTCCAATAGACTCAATGGCACTAGCAACAGTACATATAGCATGTTTAAGTGATTCATCTTTTGTTTTTTATTTCACAAAAATGCCTAACTTTTTCATTACTTTTCTCATTTCCACATTCTCATCAATTGCATCATGAGTTGACATTGAAATGATAGTCTTTTTCAATAAAAAATTATTTGTATAATCTATTGGTATACGTTTCTTATTTGTCTCCAAGAAATCTTACCAGGAAGATTATCCAAAATAGTACTTTCAATTTAAAATATATATATATTCATTTTCAACAACACAAGGATTTTCATTTTCAACAACAAAAGGATTTTCATTTTGACCAACACAAAGGATCTCATTTTCAATATTTATTTCTACAACTTGTCTATGAATTAAATCGATCTCAACATTGTTATATCCAACTTCTTTTAAATGAACTATATATATATATATATATATATATATATATTCAACAACACAAGGATTTTCATTTTCAACAACAAAAGGATTTTTATTTTGACCAACACAAGGGATCTCATTTCCAATATTTATTTCTACAACTTGTCTATGAATTAAATCGATCTCAACATTGTTATATCCAACTTCTTTTAAATGAACAATACGAATATCATCTATAATCACCTTTCTCATATCATTCAAAGGTGGATTTGAAGACATACATAGATTTGTGCCTATTGTCACATTCTCCATAGCATTCAAAGGTGGATTTGAAGACATACCAAGGTTAGTTTCTATAATCGAATTATCTTCCACATTCACCTCTTGCAAATTTGCATCATCTACATCCATGGTCTCTTCAATAGTCATGGAATCAGATGCTTCAACATTATTCATTGCTTGAATCCTCATTCTTCTATATCTTTGTCGTTTTGCTTCCTTCTCTCTATTTGCTTTAATTTCTTCAGGGGTCAATACCTGCCTATCTTTCCTCTTTTGACGATGATGTGATCCCATGATGACAAAATTTTGAAGTACAAATGAATTTCAATAGTAAAAGTCTATTTTTTATTCCTCCATCAAATGAATAGAAAATGAACACAATTCCACTCCAAAATTGTCCTAATGCTGCCTCCTTCCAAAATTCAAATGAAACTACAAGTTCAAGAGCATGTACAAGACAAGATTTCATAAAACAATTGTAGAAAAAGTCGCTTTTGGCCATACAAAGTCGTGTAAGATGTCAAGATGTAGACTTGACAATAATTTTTTATCAGTAAATTTTTTAAAATGGTCAAAAACTAAATGGGATCCCATTTTCTATGTGATCCCATATCCTAAACGGGATCCTGTTTTATTTTGCATTGTTGGAATTAATAAAAAATTAAAACGGGATCCCGTTTCTAAAGAAGGATCCCATTTCTTGAAATTTGAAATCCAGGCATGGTTTTTGCTATGGGTTTCAGGTCAAGAAAAGGCTTGGGAACCCGACCCTTGGCTTTGGACCTATTTTGACCTGCAACTTGAAGGTCATGTTAGTGTCACTAGAAAAGAGTGACTTTGGACATATGTCTAAAGATGTTTTTTATAGATTTTTTGACAAAATTAAAACCCATTATAGATGAGATTATGTAGATTCTAAATATGTAATTTATTTTACAATTTGATTATTTTTTCTTTTTTCTAATAGTTTTTTGATGAAACTAGTCCATAAACTTGAAATATCAGGTTTTCTTATTATTTTAATAACTTTTCATTAAAATAATTTTTTGAAAAACAAATTATACGTCAACAATCTTTAGACAATTATTTTCAATTTGAAAAAAAAAATAAAAAAATGATAAGTTTAGGTCATCTTATGCGTGACGTACACGAGGGACTTTTAAAACAACAATTATGACCAATAAAAAATTAATTCAAAAAATATTCAAAAAAAATTACAAAAAAATATCGTCAACAATCTTTAGTGTTATAGATCTTTTCCTAAAAGGATTCAGAAAAATACAATTATTTAGGTCAAAATATGGTTGACGTATAAGCGCATGGTATGGTAAAAAAGGTGACTTTTAAACAGTGGTTTTTAGACATGCCTATTGAAAATCAATTTGTATCATCTAGGTATTAAAATAAATTACATATTTAGAAACTAGACTTCGAGTACTACATTTCATATTACTGATTTTTTTTAAGATTCAATTTTTAAGTGCTTCAAAATTTTAGGTCAAATGTGACAAATTCTGAAAATCTGAGAAAACTCTTCCACATTTTGGCCAAACAATGAACTCAACTTCTTGCACACACCCTTTACACAAGGTGAATAACTCATGCATGTGTCACATATACACAATGTGACTATCTCATGCATACAAAACATATACATAAGAAGAATAATTCATGCATGTGTCACATACACTTAGAGTGACTATCTCATGCATACAACACATATACTGATGGAGAATAATTCATGCATGTGTCACATACACATAGAGTGACTAGCTCATGCATACCACACATATACATAGTGTGATTAATTTACACCTATATCACATATACATAATGTGAATAGCTCAAGCAGGCATCACATATACACAATGTGACTAATTCACATATACACAATATGATTAGATCTTGTAGGCAACATATATACACAAGGTGACTGGATCATATGCACATCATGGGTACACATAGTGACTAGGTAGAAAAAGGAAAGGTTGTGACCATATTGCAAGCATTCCCCCCTTTGCCTGACTCACTAGCCTATAAGTCCTCAAATATATCCCAAGCAAAAATAGGAATGTTGGTATATCTAATGGTAGACCATGGGTTCTATCATTTTTCTTGATTTACAACTGACTATGATGATAAGCAAGCATCCCATACTACTTGTGGTCATCACTAGCAAGGGATCAAGTACAACAACACACAACACATAAGGTCCTTAATACAGATGTACACAGTGATTGACTCACACATACATAGTGACCAACTAGTAATAGGAAATGGATGAAATGTGTTGGGAATTAAGGTATCTCAACCTTGGTAATTCTCTTCATTTGTAATGTTTGTATTTATTATTCATTGCCTATGTTGTAAATAATTAGAAATTCCACTTTGTCATATTGTGGGATGTGGCATGGTGATGTGTCAATCCTACATGGATTATGACAACTTGTTATTTTGTCCTCACATGAGGAGATAGGCATCCCACTTAGTGGTAGGAATATTCTGCCATGCGTCGACATCTTCTATGTTGTGTAACGAATGTTTGACTGAAATGGTTATGATGGATTCCTATGATGAATCTATGACATGTAAGAGTCGAGAATAGAAGGTTGTAAGACAAGTAATGACATGTGTCATGTAGCATCTTTGAATGAGGCTTATTTGGGCGCTCCAAGCTGGAATATGACATGTTGTAAGAGAATATGCTATTTATAGCATGTGTATGACAGATTCTCTCAATAGTTGTAAGTTGTAACTGCTATGACAGATTCTATGACTGTCGTAAGTGTCGTAAGAGCATCTGTCATAGCCCATTTTGGAAATAGGTGACCTCTTTGGGATGGGAACTGTGGACAAGTGTCAGACACATTCTACAATGTTGACCAAGTGTCCCTAGACATGGGTTTTGGTCCAAGATGCCATATTGGATGCCCATTCCAAGAAAGGTCCAAAATTGCCTTGTATGTTCTATTTAAACAGGTGCTTGGAGATGGAGTTTGTATCATAGGTTTACAGGTACTGTTATGCTACCGTATTGACTCCAGACACGAGTGTCGAAGACCATTGAATCTTGCATTGCAAGTGTGTTGTAAACATTCTTTCAGATTTGTTAATACATTGTGCAGGTTTCTGAGTGTGGGGTTTTTCACCAGATAAGGGTTTTCCCCACCGTAAATCTCTGTCTCTCTTCTTCTGTCTTCTTTCTGGCTCTTGTGTTTTGATTCTATGTCTCATGTTAATGGTTTAACATCACTATAATAGTTAGTATAAATTTGAATTTGCATAGTCCTCTCCTCAATAGATTAGTGTAGGAAGCGTTTTCGCACACCTAGCTTCCTTTCAGTTGGTATTACAGCTTGACCACCTTTGGTCCTAGTTGTTGGGTAGGGGTTTTTTGAGCTAATCTTAGGTTGAGTGGGAGTCCATGCAGAGTATTATGTATCTTATTGCAGCAAGGAGATGGCAAGCACATTACGAAAGTTTGAAGTAGAGAAGTTCAACGGCAGTAATTTCGAGTTGTGGAAGCTCAAGATGGAAGACATGTTATGTAACATCCATATCTGATTTGACTAGAAAAAATAGGTTTTCACAAAGGTAATTTTTTTTTTCTTTACTAGGTAATCAAATACAAAAGAACTTATCTACTACCAATTATAACATTTTTCACTTTAAGATAAACATGATCTCATTTTCATAAAACTAAAAGAAATGATATACAATAAACATTTTGTTTTCTAACAATTTGAAATTTTCTTGAAACAAATAAAATATTGGAAACATACCATTAACATGCATCTTGATTGTCAACCCATCACATTCAAGACTCAACAATCCTCAGTATTTGGAAGACAAAGTATCTTCAAGGAGCTTAACCTCCAACCACAGACCGTCGGTCTCCCGCACTCCTTCCTAACTGGAAGTGGCCCTACCCTACTCAAGAGAATAGACTTAGGATAACCATCAGTGTTTGCCATCTGAGCTCTAGTGTTGTAACTTACGTGTCTTGTTATCATACAAATCCCTAGATACCCTCTAGTCATGCACGACTCTCCACAAGAAACGCCATCTAGTCACAGTGAACATTCAATGCACTTGAGGATTGTGCACCACCTTGGCCAAAGGATTTGTTTTTAAATAGCATTCTAAGAACACATGAACTTAGTTCACCCACCTTACTCAACCTGAACTGATCGAAATCCTACAGTTTCCTATTTGTAAGGTTTAAACAAATGTCGACCTCGATGACCTCAAGGTTTTAGGATTTTCTCCTACAATAGCGCATGGCACAATGTTTACTCTAATCCTGATTTCATAGTTTCATAATCCCATATTTGTATAAAACATTGTTTAATAACACCCACTCCTAAGTGGTTTCAAACTTGGTTACTCGGTTCCCATGTTTGTACAACATACTCAAGTATCTAAAACAATTTCCTGTTATCCCAGAATTTAAGGGTTTTAGACTCATAAAAGTCTACAAAATAAAAATGACACTAGAACCATTGCATGCAACGTAATCTAGACTCAAAATGCGGGTTTTCCCACCCTACTTGTTCATTACAAAACCATGATGGTTTTCGACCAATACTAATACTTTAACTCTCTACTCCCCTTTCCAAGTCAAATAGTTTCACATGGGTCATTGAGGTAAGAGTCGTAAAATAAGATAATAAAGGATTTGGAATCTTTCTTACGACATTAGAGATGACCAAACACATGGTCGACCTCTAACTACAGATATAAGATGAATAAGACACTAGCTAGTTACATTAGTCTATGTTCCATGTCTTGTTTTCAGAATCTTTATCTATTAGAACCGAGAGATGTTTTAAAATCTTATCCTTCTCTGATTTGAGTTGGTAACACAGTCATATAGAAACAACTAAATGCATACGTCCTTACCGACACCTAGTAAAATCTAGTTCGCAACTTGCATCATGTGTATATCAGCATTGGTGTATAAACATATTTAAAAATTGTGTTCTATGATTGTTATGGTCTGTTTCATGATATTTAATGATATCATTTCCTAAGAAGACAGCATAGTTTCATTTTTTGAGAAGGTAACAATAATACATATTCCTTGTAATCAACCCACATTCTGAGCTTATAGTATGATGAAGTTATTTGTAAATCCTTTTCGTTGTATGATCTTTTAATAGTTTAATACTCTTCACCTCTGCCCAGCAATATAACACACAGGCTGTCTACATTCATAACTACATCAAAAACATGAAAGAATTGAGGCTTACACTATCATTATCATCTACGTTGCATGATTCCTACACTTTCATTGCAGAATAAGACACACATATCAATCATAGACTACGCAATGTGGAAGAATAGGAACCTATCGATGGACTATGAAGTCTGCTATCGCTAGCTTGTCCTCATCGAGCTCTTCAGCAATGTCCTCCGAGTATTTCCCTTCGACTCAATCCCACCGAACTCTCCTCCCGTGTCCTCCTCTGGTTAACCACCCAAAAAAACAATTGTTCAGGCCGCACAAAATGAAGAAGAATCAATGCCCCCTCACTTCAGTTTCCCATCTCTTAACAACTGAAAGCTCATGCCTCAGAAAGTGCCTACCACGATGTGGCATAATGGCCTTTACTCAGTCAGTTTTCCTTTCTTCTAACTGAACCCCCTCCTCAAGCTGCGCACAGCAACAAGATTCTTGAGCCTTTATCACACGATTGTACTTCTTAACAATAAAAAAAAAACTACCCACTCGACTACCCACAGCAATGGGAGATAAGGCATTAACTACTGCCATTACTACCCTAAACACATGGAGGTTGAATAACTGTCTTTTACCTAACTTCCCACTTATCATGACCACTAATAAGATGGAGGCTCCTTTGGCGACGTGGCTTGTTAGTGGACATAATAACCCCGCCCACACTCGTACATTAAGGCTTCTAATCCTCCAAGAGCAACTAAAAGCTGAATTGTGGGGTTAAGCTCGACAAGGCAGCGGTTAAGAAATGTCTATAGCATCTTTTTGGTCGAAAAAGAAAAAGAGATAAAGGCCAACTTAATAACGAAACTCAAGGTTAGATCGATAATATCTCGCGGTCAAAGCTAGAAGAAAAAGACTCATTCCCAACAATGACCAAAACAAATTATTACACGCTATGGCTTCAAAATTGACATTCATCAATTTCCAAAAAGAATAAATTCACAACACAAGTTTGACGCATTTTTACGGCAACCACGACGGATTGAGCATAACGCAAAACAAGTTCCTACATCGTTAGATGCACAAAGCTGACTTCTCACATCTTTTGACTACAAGATATGATTGATGAATCCGCCACAAGTAGTTTCATTTAATTACCTATAAACGAAATAATAATCATCTATATAAGTCGACTCGCTTTGGTGGACTTACGACAACATCGTCGATTCCAAGATTCTATATGATGACTTACGAAAAGGGTGCTACACCTTATCTTTAGATGTTGACATCTAGTCTTAAACTATCCCAGTCGAAAAACAAGACTAAATTGATGGCTTCAAGGTTTATCTACCTGTTTGGTGTTTTCAGTAACAAACACCCATGGTTAATTTCTAGAGCCTATACTCTCTCTCAAAGATACTTTCTCTTCCTGTCGAACATGGTCCACCTATTCCTGCAACGACAGTCTCACATACCATTTTGTGGTCAAAGCACCTATGTTCCAAATCAAAGCATAATATATCCAAAACATCATTTCACTTAACAAAAAAGACATTTAGCCTACAATATCACATTGATCATAATCAATAGATTCTAAAATTTCATAGAACTAACTTTGTATAATAAATCATCAGTTTCCATGTCGTCCACAACATATTATATTACTGAAATTTGCAAGAAAGTAAATAGCATAATCGATTCCAAAAAGAGGGATGTAACATATCCTTCCCCTTTAAAAATCATCGTCCTCGATGATTAAGTTTATCAAGCAAAATTTAAACTTAAAACAAACTTTTTATAGTGCAACAGTAATGTCTTTGAAAAGTTTAGGAAATCTTTGGTAAATGTCTTTATAGTCTTCCCAAGTGGCTCTATCCTCGCCATATTGGTCCCACTGGATTTTGCATTGCAAAACTTCTCGATTACGTAAACGAAGTTTACGCATTTCGAGCACCTTGAGTGGCTCGATCACAACCACCTCGGGTTCTTGCATCTGTAAGGAATTCTAGTTAAGGATGTGGTTATTACCTACAAAATATTTCTTTAAATACGAAACATGAAAAACATTATGCATCTTAGACAAGGCTGGAGGTAGAGCAACTTTGTAGGAAACTGGATTGATAATCTCAAGAACTTTGAAAGGTCTGACATAATGAGGAGCCAATTTCAAAGATTTACCAAATTTTATTGAACTCTTTTGGGGTTTCACTCGCAAAAGCACTTTCTCGCCAATAGAGAAGTGTCTAGGCACTCGTTTACGATCTGCATAAGTCTTTTGCTTGTCATTGGCTTTTGCCAACCTCTTCCTAATCATTTTTACTTTTTCTTCCATATCAGCAAGCATTTTAGGTCCAATGCTTATCCTATCTTCCAGCTTATCCCAGCTTATAGGAGTTCTACATTTCCTTCCATATAATGCTTCAAATGGCCCCATCTTAATGGTAGAATGATAGGAGTTGTTATAGGCAAATTCGACAAGAGGTAGATATTCCTCCCATCTGTATTGCTAATCCATGCAATACATTCTCAAAAGGTCTTCTAATACCTGATTCACCCTTTCTATTTGTCCATCAGTTTCGGGGTGATAAGCAATACTCACATTAAGTTTAGTCCCTAATGCAGAAAATAAGGTTTGCCAAAACCGTGAAGTTATCCGAGCATCTCTGTCAGATATAATCTTTTCAGGTACCCCATGCAATCTAAAAATTTCTTGCACAAATTTCTGAGCCAAAAGATGAGCTCCATCTGTCAAATTTCCCAGTATGAAATGTGCAACCTTGGTTAGTTTATCCACAACAACCAGTATTGCATCATGCCTATTCTTAGACATTGGTAACCCCTGGATAAAATCCATACTAACAACTTGCCATTTCCATTCCGGAATATCATGCGGGTATAACAATCCAGCAGGATGTTGGTGTTCTGCTTTAACTCTGACACTTCAAACAGCTAGACACAAACTTTGTAGCATCGCTTTTCATTCCCTTCCAAAAATATAGCGGCTTGACATCCGCTAATAGTTTTGTTACACTAGAGTGTCCAGAGTAAGGAGCACAATGAACTTCCTTCCACACAAGGTTTCTAAGTTCTACTGAATTAGGAACATAGATTCTTCCCTTGAATCTCATCAATCCATTGGATTCAAAACTGAATCTATCATATCTTGGGTCCTTAGGGTTTAAGTGCAGAGCCTGTTTCACTTGTTCATAATACTCATCTCCAAATAAGTTTTGCATTACTAAGTCTTTAAAGTTAGCATGTATGGAGATTATAGAGGCTATGTGCCTTCTTCTGCTTAAGGCATCAGCTACTCAGTTTTCCTAGCCCTTGATATAGAAATTTCAAACTCATAATCTGATATTAATTCCAACCATCTCCTTTGCCTTGCGTTGAGATTAGGTTGTGTAAATATGTAGCGAAGACTTTGATGATCAGATTTTAGAATAAAAGTCCTTCCCAACAAATAATGTCTCCACATCTGAAGGGCATGAATCACTGTTGCCATTTCTAAGTCATGAGGAGCATAGTTCTACTCATAGTATTTTAGCTTCCTTGACTCATAGGCTACTACCCTACCATCTTACATAAGCACACCCCCCAATCCTTCCCCCGAGGCATCAGTGATAACCTCAAACTCTCCCTCAGGATCAGGAACTTTTAGAATTGGGGCAGTTGTTAATTTTTCTTTTAACAAGTCAAAATCCTTTTGACATTCATCCATCCAAACAAACCTTTTTCCTTTTCTCTGCAAGGAGGTAATTGGGCTAGCAATGCTTGAGAAATTAAACACAAATTTCCTATAATACCCTGCCAATCCCATGAAACTTTGTACCTCTGACACATTGGAAGGTTCAGGCCATTCCATAATAGCTTTTATTTTGGCTAGATCAATTAATACCCCATCGGCTGATATTATGTGCCCCAAATACTGCACTTCTTTCTGAAAGAAGGTGCACTTTGAGAGTTTCACATACAATTTCTATTCTCTTAATCGTTGCAAGACTATTTGAAGATGTTGTCTATGCTCCTCTTCATTTTTGGAATAAATTAGAATATCATCAATAAAAACTAGCACAAACTTATCAAGACAATCTCTGAAAACACTATTCATGAGATTCATGAAAGCAACAGGTGCATTGGTCAATCCAAACGGCAACACCATGAACTCATAATGACCATACCTCATTCTAAATGCCATCTTGGGAATATCTTCGTCTTTCAACCTTAACTGATGGTATCCAAATCTCAGACCTATCTTAGAAAAGACTGTTGCACCACGCATTTGGTCAAATAGATCATCAATACGTGGCAAGGGATACTTGTTCTTTATTGTTTCCTTGTTAAGCATCCTATAATCTATACACAGCCTTAGAGTTCCATCTTTCTTTTTGACAAATATAACTGGGGCTCCCCATGGTGATACACTTGGCCTAATTAGATTCTTAGACAATAGCTCCTGCAACTGAGCTTTTAATTCCATAAGTTCAGTGGTAGTCATACGATACAGAGCTTTAGAGATTGGCTCCAATCCTAGTTTAATATCTATGCCAAAGTCAAATGTTCTTTTCAGAGGCAAGCCTAGTAGCTCCTCGGAAATACATCCCTGAAATTGCATAGATATGGATATCTTTCCTCAAATGTTTGTTTCTCCAAGGTTTCCTCTACTAGGTCCATTTTGACTACAAAAAGTTGACATCCCTTTCGCCTAGCCCGTTTTAGTTGTTTTGATGAAATGGATCTAATCCTTATTTCCCTTTGAATTCCTTGGAGATTTACTATTTGGCCCGTCTCATCCAAACACTCAATGGTTTTATGAAAACAATTTACTTTGGCTCGATGTTTCCACAACCAATTCATTCCTAGGATGACATCGTAGGACCCTAAAGGTGCTACGTATAAATTTGCCTTAGTGGTAAAGTTAGAAACATCAATCTTAGCTTCGAACAAACATTGCTCTACCTGAGCCTTTGAGTTATTTGCATACTCAACTGTCCATGGTTTTGACATAAAACCAGCTTTTCTAGAAAATTTACTTAAAACTCTAGGTGACACAAAATTTTTTGTTGCACCAGTATCAGATAGAATAGAAACAGGAACTCCAAATAAGGTACCTATCATCTCAATAGGGGTGATCTGATACTCTGATTGTCGATTGTCAAGAGCGGCATGAATCCTTTGCTGAAATGCTTCTTGTTGCGAAGGAAGTTTCGTGTTCCTAGGCTTCCCATTCTGTTTGTTAGGGCAATAGTTGGCATAATGATCTCCTCCACAAGAAAAGCATCCTCCTATAGGTCCTCGCTTCTCAGATGGCCTACTTGCAAAATCCTCATTCTTCTTAAAATTAACATTTCTCTTATAATCTTCACCTTTTCTCTCATTACCAAATCCCCCTTGATTCTTTCGATTTCCCTTATCAAACCTCCTATTTCCATATCCCTTCTCATTTTTCCTTTTATAAGACTTATCGTTGTAGTTCTTATCAAACTTCTTGCGTTTCTTATCACGGTAAGCAGAGATAGATTTGATCTTCTGCTCCTATTTAATTGCCTTTTCATATACTTGATCCATTGTGCTTGGACCATGCACCTCCACCTCAGCGCCGATCTGAGGACTGAGTCCCATGATGAATTTTATGATTTGGAACCTTTCATCCTTTTGGTATTGAGGAACATACTTCAGTAGTCTAGTGAATTTTTCTACATACTCGACCATAGATATTTCACCTTGCCTGAGGTTTTGGAAATCTGTTAACTTCTGATCAAAATATAACTGAGGTAACCACCATTTTCGAAATAGTTCTACAAACTCATCCCATGTCACCTTCAAGGGACTTAATTCCAGCTCCATTTTCTTATTCATCCACCAAGTGGACGCTTCCCCAGATAGCTGATATGCTCCCCACACTGCTTTAGTAACCTTAGAGTAATTTCTGATCTCAAAATATTTCTCCATCTCCGTTAACCATGCTTCTGCTGCATCTCCAATTTTTGTTCCATCAAACTTTGGAGGGTTAACCTTCTTCATATCCTTAGATAACTCTAATGCAAATTTATCCTTGGTTTTTCTTTGGGCTTCACTGTCGTCAGGATTTTCACTTGACGTGCCATTTTCCCAATGTTTACTCTTGCTTGTAGAATGTGAGTTCTCATTTTCATCCTCTGTGTTGCCAGTTTCATCCATTTTCTTTTCCAATTTGTTCAACCTTTCCTTGGTTTCAATAAGCATGTTTAGAATCCTATCCAACTTGTCAGTGGAGTTTTCCCGAGAGTTATGACCTTCCTGATCCTCCCCCTCGTTAAACTCTGATTGATCCATGATAGTTTAGTTTCTCACCTGATTAAACATATACTAATCAGTTTTATTCTTATCTTATTATATATCCTCAAAAGAAAACAACAATTGATCATAATCATAATTGTTCTCAAACCAAAATTTGGTCTTTTTTCATTTTGCAAAATTGTTTCAACATCATTAGAGATAGACATATCTCATGTTTTTACTCAGTATTATCAAGTGGAGTGTAACCTTTGGATTCATTGTCCGACACATAATCACAAGGTGTATACCCATCAAACTCACTATCAGAAGATAGCTCAATGATCTCAGCTCTAGGTACTACACGAGGATCCCTAGCGATCATGGGTATACTAATAGGTACACTCTCAAGTACACTAACAGGTACACTATTAGGTACAATACTGGGGCAGCAGTTGATCATGATTCGAGCTGCCATCGCTGCTCCCTCTAGGAGTTCTCTCCTCATTCATTTAAGTCATGACATTGCATTGGCTTAGTTTTCCACATCATCAAGCCAAATATCATTTTCGTCATTAGTTTTCTCAATGGTCTTGATCATCGCAAGCCGTTTCTGCTTAGCTTGCAGATAACGCTTCTTACCTGCGAAGGATTTTCTTGCAGTTTGCTTGAGGTGTACCATCCTGGCACAGTAAATCAAATCATTAGCTACCAGCATAATGTTGATTTCCTAATCAGGTTAGTGGACTCATTAGCCCTAGTGCTAAACCTGGTTAGCTCTAATACCATATGTAACATCCATATCCAATTTGACTAGAAAAACTAGGTTTTCACAAAGGTAATTTTTTTTTTTCTTTACTAGGTAATCAAATACAAAAGAACTTATCTACTACCAATTATAACATTTTTCACTTTAACATAAACATGATCTTATTTTCATAAAACTAAAAGAAATGATATACAATAAACATTTTGTTTTCTAACAATTTGAAATTTTCTTGAAACAAATAAAATATTGGAAACATACCATTAACATGCATCTTGATTGTCGACCCATCACATTCAAGACTCAGCAATCCTCAGTATTTGGAAGAGAAAGTATCTTCAAGGAGCTTAACCTCCAACCACAGACCGTCGGTCTCCTGCACTCCTTCCTAACCGGAAGTGGCCCTACCCTACTCAAGAGGATAGACTTAGGATAACCATCGGTGTTTGCCATCTGAGCTCTAGTGTTGTAACTTACGTGTCTTGTTATCATACAGATCCCTAGATACCCTCTAGTCATGCACGACTCTCCACAAGAAACGCCGTCCAGTCACAGTGAACATTCAATGCACTTGAGGATCGTGCACCACATTGGCCAAAGGATTTGTTTCTAAATAGCGTTCTAAGAACGCATGAACTTAGTTCACCCACCCTACTCGACTTGAACTGATCGAAATCCTACAGTTTCCTATTTGTAAGGTTTAAACAAATGTCGACCTTGATGACCTCAAGGTTTTAGGATTTTCTCTTGCAATAGCACATGGCACAATGTTTACTCTAATCCCGAGTTCATAGTTTCATAATCCCATATTTGTATAAAACATTGTTTAATAACACCCACTCCTAAGTGGTTTCAAACTTGGTTACTCGGTTCCCATATTTGTACAACATACTCAAGTATCTAAAACAATTTCCTGTTATCCCAGAATTTAAGGGTTTTAGACTCATAAAAGTCTACAAAATAAAAACGACACTAGAACCATCGCATGCAACATAATCTAGACTCAAAATGCGGGTTTTCCCACCCTACTTGTTCATTACAAAACCATGACAGTTTTCGACCAATACTAATACTTTAACTCTCTACTCCCCTTTCCAAGTCAAATAGTTTCACATGGGTCATTGAGGTAAGAGTCGTAAAATAAGATAATAAAGGATTTGGAATCTTTCTTACGACATTAGAGATGACCAAACACAGGGTCGACCTCTAACTACAGATATAAGACGAATAAGACACTAGCTAGTTACATTAGTCTACGTTCCATGTCTTGTTTTCGGAATCTTTATCTATTAGAACTGAGAGATGTTTTAAAATCTTATCCTTCTCTAATTTGAGCTAGTAATACAGTCATATAGAAACAACTAAATGCATATGTCCTAACCGACACCTAGTAAAATCTAGTTCACAACTTGCATCATGCGTATATCAGCATTGGTGTATAAATACATTTAAAAACTGTGTTCTATGATTGTTATGGTCTGTTTCATGATATTTAATGATATCATTTCCTAAGAAGATAGCATAGTTTCATTTTGTGAGAAGGTAACAATAATACATATTCCTTGTAATCAACCCACATTCTGAGCTTACAGTATGATGAAGTTATTTGCAAATCCTTTTTGTTGTATGATCTTTTATGAGTTTAATACTCTTCACCTCTGCCCAGCAATATAACACACAGGCTATCTACATTCATAACTACATCAAAAACATGAAAGAACTAAGGCTTACACTATCATTATCATCTACGTTGCATGATTCCTACACTTTCATTGCAGAATAAGACACACATATCAATCATAGACTACACAATGTGGAAGAATAGCAACCTGTCGATGGACTACGAAGTCTGCTATTGCTAGCTCGTCCTCACTGAGCTCTTTAGTGATGTCCTCTGAGTATTTCCCTTTGACTCAATCCCACCGAACTCTCCTCCCGTGTCCTCCTCTGGTTAACCACCGAGAAAAATAATTGTTCAGGCCACGCAAAATGAAGAAGAATCAATGCCCCCTCACTCCAGTTTCCCATCTCTTAACAACTGAAAGCTCATGCCTTAGAAAGCACCTACCACGATGTGGCATAATGGTCTTTACTCAGTCGGTTTTCCTTTCTTCTAACCGAACCCCCTCCTCAAGTTGCGCGCAGCAACAAGATTCTCGGGCCTTTATCACACGGTTGCACTTCTTAACAATAGAAAAAAAACTACCCACTCGACTACCCACAGCGATGGGAGATAAGGCATTAACTACTACTGTTACCAGCCTAAACACATGGAGGTTGAATAACTATCTTTTACCCGACTTCCCACTTATCACGACCACTAATAAGATGGAGGCTCCTTTGGCAACGTGGCTTGTTAGTGGACATAACAACCTTGCCCACACTCATACATTAAGGCTTCTAATCCTCCAAGAGCAGCTAAAAGCTGAATTGTGGGGTTAAGCTCGACAAGGCAGCAGTTAAGAAATGTCTAAAGCATCTTTTTAGTCAAAAAAGAAAAAGAGATAAAGGCCAACTTAATAAGGAAACTCAAGGTTAGATCGATAATATCTCACGGTCAAATCTAGAAGAAAAAGACTCATTCCCAACAATGACCAAAACAAATTATTACAGGCTATGGCTTCAAAATTGACATTCGTTGATTTCCAAAAAGAATAAATTCACAACACAAGTTCGATGCGTTTTTATGGCAACCACGACGGATTGAGCGTAACGCAAAACAAGTTCCTACATCATTAGACGCACAAAGCTGACTTCTCGCATCTTTCGACTACGAGACATGATTCACAAATCTGCCACAAGTAGGTTCATTTAATTACCTATAAACGAAATAATAATCGTCTATATAAGTCGACTCGCTTTGGTGGACTTACGACAACATCGTTGATTCCAAGATTCTATATGATGACTTACGAAAAGGGTGCTACACCTTATCTTCAGATGTCGACATCTAGTCTTAAACTATCCCAGTCGAAAAACAAGACTAAATTGATGGCTTCAAGGTTTATCTACCTGTTTGGCATTTTCAGTAACAAACACCCATGGTTAATTTCCAAAGTTATACTCTCTCTCAAAGATACTTTCTCTTCCTGTCAAACATGGTCCACCTGTTCCTGCAACGACAGTCTCACATACCATTTTGTGGTCAAAGCACCTATGTTCCAAATCAAAGCATAATATATCCAAAACATCATTTCACTTAACAAAAAGGACATTTAGCCTACAATATCACATTGATCATAATCAATAGATTCTTAAATTTCATAGAACTAACTTTGTATAATAAATCATCAATTTCTATGCCATCCACAACATATTATATTACTGAAATTTGCAAGAAAGTAAATAGCATAATCAATTCCAAAATGAGGGATGTAACAATTCAATTTGTGAGATCGAAATTGGATCACTGTGTTTATTATAAGTTTGATGGTGATCGTATTCTCATTGTTGTACTGTATGTTGATGATATGTTGCTCATTGGGAAGGGTAAGAATATGATTTCTAATTTTAAATCTCAATTGTCAGCTTAGTTTGAAATGAAATATGTAGGGGCAGCTAGGTACATTCTAGGAATGGAAATTAGAAGAGACAGAACCAACAGAAAACTTTGGTTCAGCCAGAGTAAGTATGTGAAGACCACATTGGACAGATTCAGCATGGGAGATTGTAGACCATTGTGTGTTCCCATTTCCTTGGGGACAAAATTGTCTGTTGAGGATTGTCCAAAATATCCTAGTGAGGTGGAGGACATGAGCAGAGTACCTTATGCTAGTGTTGTTGGCAGTTTGATGTATGCTATGGTCTGCACAAGACCAGACATTGCCCAAGTAGTGGGAGTCCTTAGTCAATTTATGGCTAATCCTGTTCATTGGGATGCAGTTAAGTGAGTGTTCAAATATTTGAGGGGTACTTCAGAGTATTCCATTTTCTATCATGGTAATGTTTAGGACCTCTGCATTCTATTGATATTCATGGATTTGTGGATTCAAATTGGGCAAGTGACATTGACAACAAGAGATCCACCAGTGCTTATGTTTTTACACTGTTTGGTGGTGCTATTAGTTGGATGAGTAAGTGACAACTAGTTGTTGCTTTGTCCATGACAAAAGCTAAGTATATGGCAGCAACTAATGCTTGTAAGGAATCCATTTGGCTTAAGAGATTGTGTTCAGATATGGTGTTGATGCAGGTTAGATCACGATCAGTTGTGATAGTCAGAGTGCAATTTGCCTTGCAAAGAATCCAACTTTCCATGCTAGAACCAAGCACATTGATGTTCAGTTTCACTTCGTGAGGGACATGGTTGAAGATGGAAAGGTAAATTTGGAGAAGGTAGATATTTTGAAGAATGTTGCAGATGCATTGACGAAGCCAGTGGGCACAGATAAGTTTAGATGGTGTTCAGAGTCTATGGGCCTCTCAGCCTATAGCAGTTAAATCATGTTTTTCTATTGGCTCTTACAAGGTGTTCGACAAGTGGGAGAATGTTGGGAATTAAGGTGTCTCAACCTTGGTAATTCTCTGCATTTGTAATGTTTGTATTTATTATTCATTGCCTATGTTGTAAATAATTGGAAATTCCACTTTGTCATATTGTGGGATGTGGCACAGTGATGTGTCAATCCTACATGGATTATGACAACTTGTTATTTTGTCCTCACATGAGGAGATAGATGTCCCACTTAGTGGTAGGAATATTCTTCCATATGACGGCATCTTCTATGTTGTGTAAGGAATGTTTGACCGAAATAGTTATGATGGATTCCTATGATGAATCTATGACATGTAAGAGTCGAGAATAGAAGGTTGTAAGACAGGTAATGATATGTGTCATGTAGCATCTTTGAATGAGGCTTATTTGGGTGCCCCAAGGTGGAATATGACATGTTGTAAGAGAATATGCTATTTATAGCATGTGTATGACAGATTCTCTTACAACTGTAAGTTGTAACCGCTATGACAGATTCTATGACGGTCGTAAGTGTCGTAAGAGCATCTGTCATAGCCCATTTTGGAAATAGGTGACCTCTTTGGGATGGGAGCTATGGACAAGTGTCAAACACATTCTACAATGTTAACCAAGTGTCCCTAGGCATGGGTTTTGGTCCAAGATGCCATATTGGATGCCCATTCCAAGAAAGGCCCAAAATTGCCTTGTATGTTCTATTTAAACAAGTGCTTGGAGATGGAGTTTGTATCACAGGTTTACAGGTACTGTTATGCTACCGGATTGACTCCAGACATGAGTGTCGAAGACCATTGAAGCTTGCATTGCAAGTGTGTTGTAAACATTCTTTCAGATTTGTTAATACATTGTGCAGGTTTCTGAGTGTGGGGTTTTTCACCCGATAAGGGTTTTCCCCACCGTAAATCTATGTCTCTCTTCTTCTGTCTTCTTTCTGGCTCTTGTGTTTTGCTGCTATATCTCATGTTAATGGTTTAACATCGCTGTAATACTTAAGATAAATTTGAATTTGCATAGCCCTCTCCTCAAATATTAGTGTTGGAAGCGTTTCTGCACACCTAACTTCCTTTCAAAATGTACTACATTCATCCTCCCATTATCTAGTTAACTGAACAAATAAGCTCATATATACCCCTATGAGAAAATGGAATGTCAGTGCATCTCATCCTACACTATGGATCCCAAACTTTTTCTTGATTCACAACCAACTGTGATGACAAGCAAGCATCCCATACTACTTGTTGTCATCACTGCTAAGGGGTAGGTGTGACAACATAATATCCACAACCAACTGTGATGATAATAAAGCATCCCATACTACTTGTTTTCGTCATTGATTAAGGAGTAGGTGTAACAACATACATCACATGTGGCTATTAAGAAGATTTCCATAGCCTACTAAACATGTCGAGTCAGTAGATCCTGACATCTATCACCTCCATGCCACTAGAAAAAGTTAGTCCAACTTGGTATGGGGTAGCTCCTAGCATTTATCACCTGCATGGTATTAGTGATAGCTGGCTAAGCCCTATCATACCAAAGGGTAGCTCTTGGCATCCGTCAGCTTCATGTTACTGGCAATAGTCAGCTAACCCTAAGATATGGTAGATAGCACCCAGTGTATGTCACCTTCATGGTACTGGTGACAACCAGCTAAACCACACATGTGTCATAACCTAGATGGCTCCTATTATATGTCACCTCTATACTACTAGCAACAACCAATTCATCCTAAGATACGACATATAGAACCTAGCATTCGTCACCTGTAGGGTACTAGTGACAACCAACTATCTGCACCTGTATCAAATGCAATTCCAACATGTGGGTCATCTTATAACTAGGTACACACACAATAAGGATATCACAAGGATTCACCAACACTGTTCAAGTTGACTTGGTTACATTCCACATAGAGGTCCATAAACTAGTACATAGGGTTTTTTATGTCCAGGGGTCTAAGTTACAAGTCAACACTCAATAAACATATTGGACCCAAATGAGCTAGATTCTATCTAGTCAAATATGCATAAACATATACAAACACAAGGTAATATCAATGGCCACTCCATACATTCAATTGTTACTTGGAAACATAATATGCATCATTAAAAACTCAAACCCACAATAGTAATTTTTAAACTTTATTATATTTTTGAGTGCATAACATTTGTATATTAACAATCACAAGCTCAATATATAATTATCCACCATTTAGATGAAAGGATAAATACCATACATAATTGGTAACTCCCACCATCGATTGACATAGTGTTCAATACACAAACCCTGATTATTTTAGTCTAGATAATTCTAAAGTCACCTTTATACATTCCCGTTAGGGATAAACCATGAAGACAACAATTCTAAAAGCTCATCCAAGATTGAGGTAGATTCAAACCCAACAACCTCCAAGTAGGTGAGATTAGTGCTGATAGAGAGCATTTTACTGGCTCAAGCCTATATAGTGGAGCTTACTAAATGGATGGTGAGTTCCAATCATCTGATGTGATTTTAGCCTCAAGCTAAAGCATACAAAATAGAGAAGGTTGATCAAGTTTAGGAACACCCCATACCTTGGAGTCATTCCCTAAACCCCTTCCCTATGGGCTTGAGGTTTAGGAGCATCCTTCCCCCAATAATTGCCTACATACCCACTTCCAAATAGAGTCAAAGTCACATGTAGTTCTCCTCACCTTAAACTCTCAAGGTTTATACCCATAGGTTTCTATCCTCAAGGTTTCATAGGTCATCCCCATTTCATACCAACACTTATTAATATTTTTGTAATCAATTCCATACATAGAAATATGCATAACAACATAATCAATATAAAATAAATTAGCCATATCCAAGCACAGGATGAGAGAAAACCAAATATATTCATAAAGAAATAATTATTAAAAGCCCTAATATGACTCCATAATGACATCCTACTAATATGATTCAATAATATCAATATCATAGTCATATCCAAGATTCTCATTCCTTAATAATAATATATTGAGGATATCATGCAACATTCGATACCCTGATGATAACAACACATGTATTTATCATCTACCACATGAACCATTAAGGCATCTCCTTGCAATTAAGTACTCGGTACATAGTGTTGTTTATAACTAGGGGAATATCATAACATTCCATTCTATTATGCGATGACCTCATTAACCTCATTAGAAGAGAGATACATATTTACAAGACATTGCTTAATGTATTGTTTTCCTAAAATAGAACAACCCTCATCTTAAACATAGACCACATAATTGATTCAATTATTAGATACCCCATCCTATTTGGAATAATCATTATAAAAGGAATATATGAGAAGTGTGATACAGGTCATAATCTTCAACACCATATCAATCCTTATAGATTTGTTACAATATCACTGAGCTAGAGCTCTTAGGTCATAGGTTTTCTTGCTTCAATATTATTATTCTTTATCAATGTAAGTCCTGCCTATGAATCCCTATTAGAGATTACAAGTACTCAAAATATATCCATTTTAAGGATCATAAAAAGGAAGTCTATCCAACCCATCTCATGAGTGAACTAATTGATTATCATTAATAATTGTCTTAGTCACTTTGATGCACTTCCTGATCTATCTTGATTAATTGTTTTGAGTTTCTATCGATATCAACATTCCTCATGACTTATTCAAGTACTATTCAACTTACTATAAGAACATAAATATCAAATAAATATTGAATGTCAAGTTAATCATTTCATTCAATCAACCTTAATTTTATGCTAGGCAAACTCATAGAGTAGTATCAAACATATACACATAAGTGACATATGCAATACAAAACCCCATCACTTCTCTCAATTGAAGTATAATTTTATTAACAAAACTTCAAATATTATGATACCCATAAAATCATGATGAGTTTATGATTTAATGAATATTATTAAGCAATTATACCCATACAGACAACTTTGACCAATGTTAGAGCAAAGGCTAATTAAGATACTAGAATCATCCCCAGTAGAACATGTATTTAGACCAAAGGAACTCATCACGGTAATTTAGCTTGGTGATGTCAGATAATGAAGGAAATTGTAAGGAGTAGTTATGCCAAAATCTAGTAATGTTTAAATCTTGGAGAGTTACAACCCCTTTATAATTTTAATACATAGTGAAGGCATATTTAGCTCATGTGAACTATTTAACAAAATACCAGGCAATCCTGACTCCATCTCAGAGTAGGATATTGATAAAGATTGTACATGCCTAGAGTGTATTGGTCAACATGATGTTGGCAGTTGTGTTTATATAATAATCCCATCAAACATAATTACATATGTAAATTGTGGAGGTAAGCACAAATTTGTCTCAAAACACTTAACACACCCCTTCTACTAATTCCTTTTGTAACACTCTAAGCATAACTCATTCAAACACATAAAGAGAGACATTCTTTCCCCAAGCTTACATTATATTAATAGCCATTGAGACAAGTATGAACAACCATCAAAGCATCTAGAATAGAAGAATCAAACCAAATATTACAATTGTAAGAACCTTGTTAGGCATGTATACAAACAATTGAAGCATGTACTAGGCACAAGATTTGCTTGACCAAATACTTGAAAGTAAAATGTGATACACACTCAGTGTATATAATTTGTTTGACAAACATTGTAATATATAGGTTACATTCAACATGAGTTGGTGGGAAAAATATTAGAAACCATAAACAGGTGTAGAGCCAAATTATTTTGGTATTATAAAAAAAGGTAACTAACTATATCTTTAAGTTAAATTACAACCACCCTACCTAGCAGATTCATCACAGAGAAATATACTATTATGGGCTTATATCAAATTCAACCAAACTCATGGAATGAGCTCCATACTATAAATTAAACTAGGGATTTTATAAAAACGATATGCAGCAAAACATGGACAACATAGTCATTCGTTACTCCATTAACCATACCCATAGGATAAGCACCAATTGGAAGAGGTATAGATTTGGTTTAGGGTTCAAGATGGAGTTTACTTCATTCTCAACCTCTTCAATCTAGTTTGGTAGGTGGTTGGGAAGTGTAGGATCCTCAACAACCTCATTAAAACCCATAAACTAAGTAAAGCAAGAAAATCTACTTTCTAGAATTACTACCCACCTAAATTTATGATACTACATTCATAGTTAGAAATAATAGATAAGGGAAAGAAATAGCATGGGTCCCTTTTTTACTCACATACTTCATGGTCACTATTGTCTACTCGTCATCTTAACCTTGACTTAGGCTCTCTTCTAGGTGCATGTAGCAAGGCTTCAAGAACGACCAACAAATCACTTAACCAGGCCACACCCAATGTAATAATGGACATAGCTCTTCCAAACCATCCAGATATTGCTCACATGTTGACCATAAGGAATGGGAGCCGCTACTGTAAGGTGTTTAGATGCAGATTTGGGTTCTAAAAATTGCTCCAAACCTCACCCATGGATAAATAGATTAGTGGCATCCTTTAAATTGAAAAGGTGTTGCTTCAAAGACCCAAGCAGAGATCTTAATGCCTCCTATTGATAATGGTGCATGTTGCATTTTTCTAGCCCATGCCTCTCATCCAGCTCTCCATCCATGCTCCAAAACACAACAAACCCCATACCCTTGACACAGTTCCATGTTCTTTCCTCCCTATTTATTGTTACAATTGGAATAAGTCTCTTCGACACAATGTTTAGCTATATAAACATACCACTGTACTAATTACTTTGATGTTGTAAGTGGGGGAAACATATGTGATGAATCATATTCATCTGTGTCTCCTCTTCTTCTCCCCTATCATGAAACCCACTTCCCAGGAAGCACAAGAATAAAATACCCACAAAAAAGAAATGGTGTTCCTGAGTGTATTGTCTTTGTGTCTCCTCCACATCGCCTTTCCTCTCCTCTTTTCTCACGACTCCCCCCTCCATGCCATATCTACAATCTTTTCCTACCCAAAACTATCACATATTCTTTTTTTTGTATTAATTAGGCAAAAACCTATGCACCAATCACACTCCTCCTTGTTCACTTTTTCCTAGTGCTCAATGGATTCCATGCCCATTAATGGTATTTTCAAACCATTTTCCTCACCCGTTTGTCCACCTTGTCTTTTAAATTAATGTCATCAATGTAGTCCATGCTCGCATAAGTGAAGTACCAGTTCCATCTCTCCTCTACGTAGCTCATGCCCATCCTTCATAAATGATATATGTTTTTTCCTTTAATATGACCTTGGTCTACATACTTGATGTTTGCTTTATACACAAAATTATATTTTCTTTCATTTCACTCCTTAATTTTATGCAATTATCCAATCATACAGGTTGCCTCCACGTGGGATGTGACAACATGCTATGTACTAGGCAGACAAGATAGGGCATTGGGATAGGGGTAGATTGGGTAGACAAGGAGGCTAGGAATAAAAGTTATCCAAGAAGACAAGCAATAAGATAGGGTAGAGTATTTGGATAGGGAATCCAAGTTGGACAAAGGGACAAACCGGATAGAGGTCTAGGCTAGGCATATATGGGAGGTGGAGGGTTGGTGTTAGTGGTTAGCGGAGTAGCATGGTGAGACAGCAGAGGCCAATAGAGGGTTGGGGGTAGAAAAGAACATAGGGCCAAGTAATTAGTGGGGTTGGAGGGAGAGAAGAGATGGCAAAATGCATAGAGGAGAGAGGTTGGTTGAGAGTTGGTAGTTTTAAGCCAACTATTTGTAGAGGTGAGAGAATCAGGGAGGAGTAGAGGTTGTTGAGAGGCATAGTGAAGTTCATTGAAGAAAAGGAAGTTAGTGTTAGGATGTGTAGGAGGTGGAAGGTAGGAGGATGAAGCATAAGGAGCAACAAAGCTATGGGAGGAGTAGCATCATGACTATGAAGTAGGGGGTGGCACTAGTGGGGGCCAAGGTAGAGGAGGGAGGTGCAAGTAGGAGGTGGAGGTTGAGAAAAGGAATACATAGAGGGATTTGGGTGGAGGAGAGGGAAGTGGTGTTTGTAGGGTGGAGAAGGGTTGCAGAGGCGACAGTGGTGCAGGACGTTGTAGTAGGAGAGGTGGAAGAGAAGCTATAAAGTAGTGGAAGGGAGGAGGATGAAGTAGCGGAGGGTTTAGTATAGGGATCTAGGATTAGGACATGGGCAGGAATGGGAGTAGGGATGGGGGATGGGGTAGGGTGTTTGGTGTTTGGTGTGGATAAGGAATCTAGGAATGGGGTAGTCTTTTTGGATGGGATGGGTGAAGTTGGGATAAAGGGTTTATATTTTAGGATTTTTTTAATTTTAAATGTTTAATACTTGAAATAAGTGTGAAGGGGAGGGGGTTAGGAATCTTGTGTGACACCCTTTTTAAAATTTGAAATTTAAAATATTTAAAAGATGCTCTTTTTTGTGTTTTTTTAAAGTATTTTACAAATAGATAAAAGGAAACCTTACAAGATATATATACAATAAATCAACAAATTAAAACTTAGCAAAAAGGTGATTTTTCTTTAAAAAAATGTCTTATTTCTAAACTTTTACTAGTTGTGCGAAAATGAAGAAGCCTAAAAGCTAACTATTTGTGCAAATTACAAAAAAGTGTTATTATTATACCTCTGATTAGAGATAAAAATGAAAGGAGAACTAAAAAATGCAAAGCTATGCCTTGTAACACTTGATGTTGGTGATATGCTACAAAATCATTTTTTGATGAAGGATGAATGTTGGTTTCTTGACATTCTTGTAGCATGCCTTTGCTCTCCAAGATGACTTGAAAATAGCTTGAGCAATGTTGGATTTATAGATTTTTGATGAGGATGATCAATGGTTAGAATTGATTTGAGAGATAAATGGTTGAGTATGATTGAGAGGATATGAGGCATGACAAGCCACCAAGTGGCACTTGATAATTGATGCACATGATGAGGATTTGGATTGAAAATATTTGGATGGATTGGATTTTCTAGGAAAAAATAGAGGGTGAGGATTAAAGGGTACTTTTTAGAAGCTTGTGCAATCTCTCACACATGTGTGAGAAGGGTATGATTATGACAAGTAGGACTTCTCACACATGTGTGAGAATCACATGTGTGAAATAGAGGGTAGACATTAAAAGGTTAAATAAATGGCTAAGATTGAAAGTGGATTTGGGTTAGGATTAATTACGTGAATTTATGGAGCTTTGTGCAGGTGATTAATTACTCAAATAAATGTAATTAATTTATTTAACTAATTATGAGGAAAAAAATAGGTGAATTAAATAAATGCTTGCTATTTAATTTTTTTTTTTTTTTTTTTTTTTTGGGGGGGGGGGGTGGATAGACATAGTAATTGATGATTTAATTGAATAAATATTGATTTATTTAATTAAATGTTGAATGTTAGAGGAAGTGTTAGAATGATTAATTAATTAAATAAATGATGAAATTTATTTAATTTACATTTGAAAGATGATCAGATGGGTTAATTAAATAAGAAATTTATTCAATTAACGTTAGAATAAGATAGATGAAGGATGTGGTTAGATTTAGGTGTCTACAATTACCAATAAAAAAAATATGCTATAAACTACTATGATCATGTCACATGTGTAATCCTTTGAAACTCATGTTAAACCCCTCCAAGAACCCTAAAAAAATTATTTCCCAAGGTTTAAATTCTATTGCTCGCAATTTTGCTATATTCTGTTGTTGACATGCAAGTCTTGATAACCATTGCTTAAGTGGTCACGTTTATGCCCCTATCTTTATTAGTGATTGGCCCAATGCAAACTTCCTTTGTACCATATAGTCTTTGTAACAATCATTATCCCACTCTATGTTCTAGCAATGCCAAATTTTGTGTTTAGCCTAAGTAACCATGTATTTGTTTTAATCGAATTCTCCATTCATGCACTTTTTACACCACTTGGTGTTAATCAACATTATGATGTCATTCCTTGTTAGTATTTAGTGCCAAAATTACCTAATTTCTTATAATGCTAGTTTAAAAATTCGATGGGTAAATCATCTAAATTTTTTCTTTCTACTTCCTCAATTCTTAAGTGGTGCAGTGCACCTAGAATAGGCATTCAACCAAATTTTTAAAATTTTAGAGTTAAAAGGCAAAATGAGTTTCAAAATAAATGTAATAGAGCCTTTGATAGGCATAGTCAGTTAGTGGAGGTTGATTTTAGTCATTTTATGTAGTGGAGATTAAGAATAAGTTAGTGGTTTGCAGTCATGTAAGACTGTGACAGTCTAAAATTAGGAAAAAATAGTCTTTTATGCAAAAAAGTAGTCAATGGCTATTCTTAGCCTTTCCCATGATGGGAATAAGAGGTAAGGATATAAACAAATGTAAAAAGGCATCGTAGAAGGTAGAGTGGTCGAATGTGGAGGAATGGATGAAGTTTGAAGACAAAAGAATAAGAAAAAATGTTGTTTTGTTGTCCCCATCACTGTTTTTCTAAATTTTGATGTTCCCTCTTATTTTCCTTGGCCGTACAGTACTATTACAAAATTATCATTCTTAGGATGTTGAAGTGTGTGGTCTCATCTTTATTTTGAACCAGGTTGGAGGAGATTTGATGGAGATTGAAGCCATCTACAAACGGTTTTCTTGAAACTACTCATTTGTTGTTCCCAGTCTTGTACGGCCCTGTACTTGGCTGTTATGAATTCAAGTGGTCGAAAACGGTGAAGTCTGTTGGAATACCTTTCATTTGCACCAAGTAGGAGGAGAATTCATTGGGTTTGAAGGTTTTTATTGCTGATTTTCTGAGTAGTGGTCTAAAACCTAGGTTTTAGAGGGTTTTAAGTGTTTTTTGTGAAATTGTTGGTTTGGCAATATAATCCCCAAACACCATGAACATGAAATGGATGCAATGAGCTTGGCTTGGCATGTTTTCAAATAGGTTTTGTCCACAGGAGCAGGGGAGAGGAAAAAGTCATTGTTTGAGGCCATGAAGGCCTAATTTCTTCATGCATAAGGAAATTGACATAGGTGGTTACTGATTAGACAAGAAACCCATACTTGTAAACCCTAAAACCTATAAAATTGGTCTATTTTAGATGTGTCTAAGCTCACCAAAGTGGAATTTTGGTTGTGGGCTTGAGATTTTTTGTACTTCCTTTGTAAAATAGGGCTAATCTACCCTCTAGGACAGCAAGGACAGTCCAAATTTGAGTCATATGTTCCAAAACAACCTATACTGCATGTTTGGTATGTTGGAGTAAAAGATAATGGGTATCTAAAAACTATCTGGTTTCATGGGTTTGACCTTTCTCCTGCAAGTTATGCTTTGAAAACCTCATAGATAGGGCTACAAGGAAGTGAGTTGGTTTATGAAGGAAATGGTACAAGGAGGTATCTTCTGAGAAATCTGTTAGTTTTGTGAGCTTGGGAAAGTCAAACCTAGTTGGTCTAGGGTCCCTATAAAGTTTGGAAAGGTTCCCATGTGTATGACCCTATAAATGGTGTCATTGTGCTATGTCGAAGCAATGGAGTGTGAGTGGACAGTCATGTCCTGTCTGAAGTCAAGTGTTGTAATTTAGTCCACTGAGGCCTAGATGAGTTTTTTTTCCTACCATCCCCTGCATCCTCTTTCCTCGTAAGTAGTTGTTTGTGATCCCTTAGTGGTCTTAGTGGTGTTAGCTCTGCATCATTAAGATGGCAACTAGAGATGACTATGATTTCATTTAGAGATATCTTCAAACTTTGCAATGGTGATAATGTTTGGGTGACATGACTTTTGTCCACTATCTCTCTTAGGAGGTGGCATTGAAAGTTCATAAGTGTCTCTTGGGTTGGGTGTGATTATTTAGTAGTTTTTGCCACCCTTCCTTTTCACTCCTTTTCCATGTATTTTTCCATTTTGGCTTTTCATAATCAATACTTTTTTAACTTTACCAAAAAAGTGAGAATATTTATAATTAAAAAAATACAAAATATATATATGATATACAATTTTTTAGGAAAATAATGGAATTCACCTCAAATACATGTACATTTTCACAAACCATACAAGTTGATGTACATTTTATAGGAAAATGTGACAGTTATTTTTCTATAAAATTACATATTATAGAACATTATTTTGCCCAATTGATGAGATACAATTGATAACAATAACCCTTATGAAGGTAGGAACCTCCACTACATGATCATCTAAGCTTTATACATATATATAACCTAATTCTAATGTCACATTGGCACTGGTTCAATCATGGTTTTAATGATGATATTCTTTGTCTCAGTGCTAGAGATAGTAAATCCATCTCTTTCTTTGTAGAGAAGTAGGAGACCTTTCAATAAATTATATGTACTACCTTTGCAAATTATTGGAACGTTATCAGGTTTTAAATATTCCCAATTAAATTCTTTCAGGGTTTCATCAATTAAAGAATTGAGATACTTCAATGCATCTTCCTCATTGGATCCAGGGTGGTCTCTCATATAACATGTTATACATGATACTACTTCTCCGCGGTCTGCTTCAACCTTCAAAATAATAAAATTTTACTTTGTAAGACGTCATATATAATTACCCTTAAATATAAGACAATTGATCATATATGAAGAAACACAAGGTTGCAAATGTTAAATTATCTAAATTCATAGGATACCTTGAAAGTTCTTGTGTCACCTCTTAATCTAAGGGCTAAGCAAAAGAGCTCATCGAACCTCGATGGATAATGAATTTTCATGAGGATTTCATTAGAAAGAGGCACATCTAATGATAATAGAGGTTGTAAGGTCACCACTCGAGACCCAGCAGTCACTTTTCCATTCTCTAAATATTCCTCCAAAGATGGTATATAACCCATAGCAAGCCACTCTGCCTCTTGTAATAATGCATCTATACAAGCTTCCCACTACATTTAAACAACATTACAAATTAATAGTAATACTTGAATCAATTAGAATAAACAAGAAAAATCCAATGATTATCAATTTTTAAACTTTTTATTTCAAGTTTAATAAACCTAAAAATTGAAATTATTAATTTTGGTTCTAGGACTCTAAAATCTTTATTCTTAAATTATTATTAAAGGTAAAAGAAATATGATTATTTTTATATATAACCTATCTAAAATACACGTTCCTTATGGATTTAGGATTTACGAGAAACAATAACTGAAAATACAGAGATGTGCTTTTAAACCAAATAATGACTATAACTTAAAATAAATGTTTGCATTTTTTTAAGTGAAAAAAATTGAATAGTGAATTTGATAGATTGGCGATGAAGTGCATAGAGAAGAGGAATAGTGATGGAAACCACCATTCACAGCCTTAAATGATAAAGTTAATAGAATGTTTGATCATCATCATTATAAAAAGTAGACCTCTTTATGATGTATCATTTGCAATCAATAAATAGTAAATTTCTCAATAATAATTAATAAGTATAAGGATTTAAGAAAAGTATATTCTTTACATATAAAAAAGTTAACAGGACAATGGAATCAAGAAAATTAAGTTATAAAAAGTAGACCTCTTTATGATGTATTATAAAAAGTAGACCTCTTTATGATGTATCATTTGCAATCAATAAATAGTAAATTTCTCAATAATAATTAATAAGTATAAGGATTTAAGAAAAGTATATTCTTTACATATAAAAAAAGTTAACAGGATAATGGAATCAAGAAAATTAAGTTATAAATATAATTTATGTTGTAATTTATTTATTTTTTAAATTTATGTATATAAATGATATTTATGTACCATTTTTTTGAGTTTTTTAATGAATTGTAAATTAGGTGTTTAATAAAAAATTGATATTAAATAATAATGAGATTGGGTTTGTGTCTCAAATAAATTTAGTAAAATAGATATTTCAAATTGTTGACTATTACTAACTATTACTTGTACAAAAAAATTATTCATCTAGTCAATACTAATATAATATTAAATTTATTCATTAAAGACACTAAAATTTAAAAATTCATACAATTTTATGTGTATAGTCAAGCATGTCTCTGCCTTGAGCTTTTTCAACCTCTCTAGCCATGTCCCTCAAGGCCTTATCAAAGACCTTGAATACCACTTTCATAAATTCTGGAAGTCCTTCTAAGGCTGCTAAATCCCACCTTATATAAAGAACAACATAATCTATTAGTATAGTTTCAATATGTATAAATAAAATACCAGCTAAATAAACTAAATAAATACCTCTTAATGGCATGTGTGAAGAGTTTGAGCTCATCTAGAGTTCCATAGGTGTCATAAATATCATCCAAATATGTGACTAATGCACACAACTTTGCAAACCCAATTCTAAAAGCAAAATATTTTGGCTCAATACACCCTGAAGCTGCCCAAAAGTAAAACTCAACATGGCGATGGCGAGCAAACTCTAGTTTATCCAGGCCAGACTCTACCCACCATCTGAAATACAAACAAATTACTCAATAGAGTTGAAATTCCAGCTTTAAATACACATTATACTATAAATAATTAAAGTTTCAAACTCAAAAAAATATTTACATAGCTTGAATGCTGTTATGTTTGAATGCATAGTAGTCCAAAAGGGTAACAACTATGTTGTTATATATGGGCTATTTGCTTTCAACACATTTTCAAAAAACTATATAACATAATGCATTATTACTATTTGAATACAAATATGTATGATGTTTAATTTTAGTCACAATATCTTTCATAACATAAATTACACACCTTGAAAGAATTTGGAGCTCTTGATGTTGTAGTGACTGGATCATATTGAAGTCCAACTTTGCCAACTCTAAAAGTTTTGAGTTACTGATACTGCAACAACTATAACATTATAATATTAAATTTTGGAGAGATCTCCATGTGGAGTTTTAAGAGTTAGAATTAAAAACATTACGTAGTAATATTTAGATTTATGTCTTATTCAAAAATCTAAAATCTTTAATATAAATTGTATATTTTTCATTAGGATTTTGAATTAGCAAGAAAAGTATCATGTAACAAGGTAATGAAATTACTTGTTGATGGTCTTGGAAATCCATAAACTATCTTCTCCATATATGTCAATATAAGTCCTTGCTTCTAGCCTAGGCACATTCATGTGCCAACCATACTCGAGATTGAATTCTATCTGTTACATCATAGAAATTAGAATCCCATTTGATAAATAGATTAATAGACAATATTTAAAATTAATAATAGGTATGGGTACCTCTCTTGAAAGATTAGTATTGTCAATCTTTGATAGAGCTTGTTTTAAGTATGAAGTAGCAAAGGCTTTGGCATCATTGAGAGCTTTCTCCCAAGGAAATACAATGAGTGAAGCTCGAAATAAATTTAGGATGCCTTTTATCTCCTCATCATTTGATTGGCTATTAGAGTATAGTAATTGTCCATATTTACCTTTCATGTGTTGCAACACCTCTGCCATCATATCAAATTAGAGGAAATTTTATGCTCTATCAACAACCTAAAACAAATTTAATTTTAGAGTTTGTTATTATTAGGGAGAAGCAATTTTTTTGTATTTATAAATTCAATTAATTAGATTGAAAATGTTATTTAAATATGATGTGAAGATGTTCAAATTTGAAACTATAATAGAAAGAGAGAACTAATCTATTATTTAGTTAGAACGTTTCAAGAAGGGTATATTCAAACAAACTTTGAAACATGTAATCAATTTTAAAATAATTTATTATTAGTAAATAGAAATGTGCATTATACCTATTAAAAGTGAATTCTTACAACTCTACATACTATATATTTATTACTCATCAATATACATTATTGGTGCATTGCATATCAATCAAACTTCCATATAATAAATATATAGTATGTAGAGTTGTAAGAATTCATGTTTGAAGGACTTATTAATCACGAACCAACTTTTCAAACTAAAAATGTTTGAAGCTCCTTAATCAATTAGGAAGGACATTTAATTAAAAAGATAAGCCTTATGTGAATTGAATCAACAACTTTAGGATTAACAACCTAACAAACAAACCAAATTAGAAAATTTGGCCTTTTTAAAATGGTTATAAAATTAATAACTTACTTGAAAGATTTAATGCGCAAAGCTAGATAACAAGGAACATTTCTAATAGTCTAAAACATTATTGAACAAAAATATGTAAACAAAAAGAAATATGTAGATTAATAATAGTGTAATCAGATAGGTGGATAATATAAAACAGACCATTTGTCAATATATTTATTTATCAACACTCCCCTTAAAATAAACATAAAATTAAATAAAAGTAACATAAATATACAAATTTCACCATTACATGTATATTTTTATAACTAAAATATAATTAATAAAAATTTAAATCTAAAAAATAAAATATATCATATTTTTCTAATATTATATACCACATACATAAATTTTTTTAACCCTTCTCTATTGTCTTAGATTTGAAATTTTATAAACAAGGTTGTTATTCAGAAACAGCACGCTTTTGCTACCATAATCTCTGAGATCTAAAAAAGGTTGAAAGTTATCTTTCTATTTTCCATAGATACTTATTTTTTGATTCAATGACTACAGATATCACCTGAAGAGACCCTATATCTGTGCAGGCGAAGAATTCGAAAGCCCAAGGCTGTGGTGTTGAGATCTGCACAAGGACTCTCTCTACCACATCCAATGCCTTCGTCCCTCCAATATCTGCTATTCAAATAATTCTAAGGCATAAGAATTAGGCTAAGGAATACAGTCTATAATGTATGTAGGTTGATCTTTGTCATAAACAATTGGTGTGTTTTGGATACTGGCTTTTTACTAGAAGACAGTTTCCAACATAAACAATTTGTATTAATTAAAGAGTTTAAAGAACTGGTGTGTTGTAGTCAACCTATTAATTGTTTACATATAAAATCCGATATATGACTATAACACACCAGTTGTTTACTGGAGACATAGTGAGAACACTGCAAAATCATAATAATATTAATCTTGCAAACCTGTAAACATAGTCTAGAACTGTTTTTATTTCATTTTGAAAATGGCGCTCTATTCCAAGGCGTTCTACATTGTCCACCATTGAAAGATGCTGATACAGATCGTTTGCAGATGAAGAGTGTAGAGGAAGGGCATTGAACATGTCCTTGATATCCTTAATCAGCTTCTCTACACGTTCATCATAAGAGGGAACCTGTGTGCCATGACAGATCGAAAGAAGGTAAGAGCAAACAGATCAGAACTTCTATGAAACAACAGATTATGTAGTGACAGTAACTTTTAAGGACTTTCCGTTTAGAAACTATGTACTCATTAAACTCAGCTTAGAGTAGATAGTAAATTAGCTTACCTCATGAGATTTTGAGAGAGATTGTATGAAATCATCATCCCACAAGTTGGGGTGATGATTGCCAATGCGCCGTGTAACACCTTCATCAGTAGTAATTAACGACATATTGATGGGAATTTGAGTAACTCTATGACATGCAAGGATTTTGGTTCTTGGGTATGCTTTATTGAAAAATCTATGATGAAAACAAGGTTTATGAAGGGGTGGCTTTTGTAATTTGTGTCCACCTATGGTGGAAGCTGCCAAAGGTGTTATACAGCCCAGAGACATTTTGGCTCTAATATTATCTTTCTAGGCGAGGAAGATCTTTTTTCTTTATTATTGTGAAGCTTGTATTCCTCTCCAATTTATAGGAACTTCTATCAAATTTTAAACCGCTGGAATGAAGCTTGCTTATTGTGATTAAAGACGATTCTTTTTAAATATTATTCATTTTAATAGTGAAAAGTCAATTTTGGCTAATAAAAATAAGACAAATATTTAGCATTTTTTATTCTCAATGAGGTGTAAAATTACTATTGATAGTATCATCCATTGTAACAGTGAAAGGTGAATTTTGGCTAATAAAAATAGGACAAATATTTAGCACTTTTTATTGTGAATGCAGTGTAAAATTACTATTCATTGTTTGACCGTTGAAATAGATGATATTTAAGTAGAGTGATTAAAGACGAAACACTTTGTCAAAAACGTGTATGGTTACATGTAAAATATGCTTTAAAAGATTATTGGGTGAAATAGAAAGGAGAATTTTTTAGATAACAAAGATCAAATATGTAGGCATAAGACCATTCTTCCATTGTAAACCTGATCCAGATTTGAGGATTTGACTATGCATAGAACAAATAAAATATTTATATTTTATACTTCATTCTTCTGAGGCATTTTGATTTCAACACAATATTCCGATTGGGATACATTTTTCAAGCAATGAGCTGATTATCCTATCATCCTTTACATTTACTTTCAGAACTTAATACTTTTCAAACTAGTTATTATTACTCAAAGGAAACTAACAAATACAACTTTTCTACCCAATTCTTTTTCGTAATTCTACGTTCCTCGTGACATTGGCTGAAGTGGAATGCCCATTGAATTTCAAGGCCCGCATAAATTGAAATAGTGAAGGCCGCGCTTGAAATTAATAGTTTGAGATTTTTAATGCATGCCGCGAGGTCGTAGAAATAGAAGAGTGTGCCCACGAGATTACAGAGCCTCCTTGTTTTGACGACTCTTGGATGGGGTTTGGAGTGTTTGGAGGTTAGGCGGGAAGCCGGGGAAGAGGGAAGGGGGAGGCACCATCATAACGAATGGATTAGTTAGGGTTAGAACTTGGGAGAGGAGATCCTAGGTGGGTTACTGTTTCCGTTGTGGGGCCAGGCCCACCTATAGTAGGGGGACCCTAATCATAGTAGTGGGGCTCTTGTCGCCATGTCAGTATAGAGTTTTTGCTTTTATCATGTATCGGAAGTCGGAGCAACTTTCTTCTCCTAGAAGGAAGGGATGGAGAGAGGGAAGCAGAGAGGGGGGCGAGCAAGGAGGTAGGGGGAGGGGGCTATTCATAGTAGTGTGGCTCTTGTCGCCATGTTGGTATGAAGTTTTTGCTTTCATCACACATTGGAAGCCAAAGCAACTTTCTTCCCCTAGGGGACGGACGGACGGACGGACGCTGAGAGAGACCAATGCATCATTACTTTGGAAGTAGAGAGAGATGTTTAATAAGGTGAAATATTGGTCAAAAATGTGCATCATTACTTTTGAATTAGAGAGATGTTTAATAAGCTGGAATATTGGTCAAAAACACGCATCGTTACTTTTGAAGTAATAAGGTGAAATATTGGTCAAAAACATGCACCATTACTTTTGAAGTAATAAGGTGAAATATTGGTCAAAAACGTGCATGACTACTTTTGAAGTAGAGAGAGATGTTTAATAAGGTCAAATATTGGTCAAAATGTGCATCATTACTTTTGAAGTAGAGAGAGAGAGAGAGATGTTTAATAGGGTGAAATATTGGTCAAAAACACGCATAATTACTATAGACATCTAAATCTAACAATGTCCCAACATCACTAGATTTTATCCTGCATCTACCCTTTTAGCATCGATTCAATTATTCTTCTATTATTAATTAAATAATTATGGCTATTTAATTAATAAATTCAATCATCTTCTAAGCATTAATTAAATAAATCATGTCATTTGTCTGATTAATTAATCATATTCAACTTTCTACTATTGTTCCATCCTTTAATTAAATAAATCAACATTTATTTAATTAAATCATCCATCCTATGTCTATACCTCCAAAAATTAAATAAATAGCCAAATTTTATTTAATTCATCTATTTTCCCCTTCATCATTAGTTAAATAAACAAATCATATTTATTTAACTAATTAAACACTTGCACAATCCTAAGCATCATTAGCCAAGTCAAGGTTGCACATGGCTCCATGCATGCACAAGGCTCCATAAAATCCTCTCATCAAATCTTGTCCATCCATTCAATCTAGAAAATCTCCAACATCCAAATCCCTTGAATCATGGACCTCCTTATATTCACCAACCACAAGGTGACACTTGGAGGATTCTCATTTATCCTTGCCTCTCAATCAACCTCATGCATTGATCTTCTAAATCAATCACATCAATTGATCCTCCTCATCCAAAAGCTATAAATGGACCCTTCCATGAACCATATTTAAGAAAGATCACATGAATCCATGATCATGCTATCCATTTGAGCAACCACATTCTCTTTCATCCACACCAAATCCATTGAGCACAACCACCATTGTTGCAACAAAGGGATTGTGGGTGAGAAATTTCTAGTTTCTTTCATCCTTTTATGTAAGTTCTTTATTCTAAATCTATAGGTTATCATTAGATGTAGATTAAATAGATTATTGTATGAATGTTTTCTATTGTTTTAAGGTTTACATTTCATCATTTACATTTGGGCATGCCCAGTGGGACCTACTTCCCATTTTAATCATCTTGTTTTGAGTTTTTTTATACAGGTCTATAGATTAGCATACCGACTCTGGTTTTTGTGTTTCTGCTCATGTTTTGGTACATTTTTTTCATTATTCGATGCATCCACTTAGCTTCTATGCAGCATGTCACTTTGCAAACCTAATGCTTGTTTTGATCATTTTTCTTGTTGTCTTTATAGGGTTACCATCATCATAGCAAGTTATTAATTCCCTAATCCTCTTGTGCATCTTATTTGGCTATTTACATGTAGGTTTGACCTTACTTTTTGTAGGTTTGTCATTCATCTTCTAGCCTCTGACACATTTCAGCACATTTGTTCATAAATTGGCACTCCAAAACTCCATGGCATGTCTACACATGGTTTGGCATGAGCACCCCTAGTAGAAACTGAACCCTTTTGGCTAATTCTCATTGACTTATTTACATCATTCTAGTTTTGAATCATGTATATCATCTAACTTACTATGTGATCACTATTTAACTCACCCTTGTCTTACAAGTTTTATCAGTTTCAATGTTGTTTTATAATTTTTTCATGTTACAAGGTAGACCAACACCTTTTGGCATGTGCATCACCTTTTAGCACCTATTCTTAATAGTTTGGCATGTTTGATTTATCCTTTGGCATGTCTACAGTAAGTGACTAGTAAACAACTAAACACACCTTTTAGTGCATATGCTCATCTTTCAATACATGCACTCTATATTTTGGTGTCTTTGCTTTTATTTTAGTGCATTTGCTCTATTATCAAAGTTTCATCATTTTCCTTGGGATTTGAGTCCTACTATTTTTTCTACTAATCATTGCTCTTTGTTTTCTATTGGGCCAACATCTTTGTGCAACAAAATCACTTGTCAAAGACATTTTGTTCAAACTACTAACTTGTTTGTGTGTAGCTTCATTTATCTAAGGTTTCATTTTTATCACTAATCTAGTTACACACTTGCATGTTAAGGTTAATAAACTTTTTTTCCTTTGCTTGCGTCCACCTAGACATTTAGATGTGTATGCTCTCTCCTTGCACCGAAAGGTGACCTTGGAGATCAAAAATACCTTCTTGTTCATGCTTTTTTGTCTTAATCTTAAGGAGCCAAGTATGTATGGTATTCCCTCATGCTGCAAGGTGATCTTGGGAATCATAAGCACTTAATCTAATTTTCCTTTTAGTGGCCTTGCCTTTGGATTTCATCACCAAGGGGAACAACTAGAACCCTCATGTTCTAGTGGGGTATGCAAATTTGGAAGAGAATCAAAAGACTCCCCCATCAAGGTACACTTGTCATTTTGGGCTAAACTTGCAAGAACTTTATACCTTGAAAAGTGAATGTGGAGAGTGGCCTACCCTCTCAAATAGAGCCATTAGACATACACCTTTTCTATGGACATTGGCCTCCCATACTTTTGAGTATATTGAGGACATCCCCTAGCATGCCTTGTATATCCTAGATCTTAGGACATCTCAGTTGTATGTGCTTGTAATGCATTGGTTAGTGGTTACCATTGGAAAGTTACTCACTATGAGCTCCTATAAATGAGTGTTTAGGTCGTGTATGCTCTCGTCTTGCACCATTGTCTGATCTTACAGATAAAAATGGTTAGTGCCTCCTCATGTTCCTTACATTCCATGACTAGAAAAGGCATGAATGATGGACTTACAAGTATATATAATCCTACTTGAATAATCTAAGATGTTCATGTGCTTGGTGTGTCTTTATCTTGTGTAAAACTCATGAATTATCCCCTAAAATCCAAAACGTCAAAATATTGAAACATACTCCATCCGCTCAAGTCAAAGTTTGAAATCCATAAAAAATTTAAATCTTGCATCAAATCCAAACACCCTCACTTCACATGGCATTCATCCATCCAAAATCTAAACCTGTCATGTCCCCTTTTATTTAATTTCATTTGGAGCACTTAAAATCCCATTTTCATGTTTTATGTGGGCTAAGGTAAGAAATAAGGGAAGTAATCAATTTAATATTTAATTTCAGTCCCATAATATTTTATATTTTTTGAAGCTATTTTAATGGGCCAATTAAATATTTAATATCATTATATTTTCTCCAATATGAAAGTGAGATTTGAAAATATTCTCTTGCAACATCCAAGGCTTAAATTTAGAAGATTCTTTGACAGCATCTATGACAGGTTGTCATAGTGGGAGTTATTGCCTATTTTTAGCTGGAAATCAAGTGGAGGTTATGAAAAGTCTTTATGGGACCTATTTTGGAGGGAAATTGGTGGGAATACTATTATTTTATTTTATTTTCCAAGAGGGGGTCATTTGGGTTTTCTCCTCTATATATTTGCAAGAAAAAACACATTTCAGGTCTCTCATTTTATCATACAAAAACTCTGTTGAAAACTGTTTGGACATTTGTGTTCAAGAAATAATCTTTTGTGGATGAAAACCCATTGAAGATTGGTGATCAGTGGACGGAAACCCATTGGTTGCAGGTATCAAAGGATGAAACCCCTTTGGTACATGAGGGTGATCTCATTTAGATATTGCATTGGAGCTTCACATATTTGCAGATTTCAATATTCAGTTTGGTGTGTGTGTTTGCAGGTTTTGGAGTGCGTAGTTTGACCAGATTTCAGAGGGGTAGTTTTAGATTTGTTTCAGTTTGTTCTTGCTTTTTTTGTGACTTTACATTAGTCCCATTTCATTGTACTTTCATCAGAAAATCAATTAATATAAGCTTGGGCTCATTCATAATCATTTCTATGCTTTCGGGAGAAATCAGGTGTAGTGAACTTGTTAGATTTGCATGTATATTTATGCTTGTGATTAAATCTGGTAATTTTATGATATCCTACAGCAAGAGGCCATACATTTGCTGTTATTTTCTGTTAATTACCAGAAATTTAAGTTTGGCAAAGATTTCCTTTGATTTGGGTAAGAAATTGTCAATTTCGGGTCCCATTTGTGTAGTGAAAATTGGGTATTTGTGAAGATAATTAAAACATACATTTTCAGATCTGATATAGTTGCAAATTTTTTTGGGGGACATTACAAAACCCCACAAATTGACCCCTAATCTCAAAATCCTAGTAAAATCATCCTAAATCTCATCCATTTCCAAATCCTAAAAATCACAAGATCAAATCCTAATCTCCCATATCAACCATCATCCATCCCACATCAACCCTTTCTTAAGGACCTAATCAATTAAACCATCCAAGGTCTTGCACCGTCTTCTTGCCAAATCCATCTAGTCAACCCCTTAATTTGAATCAAACCCCCTCAACCAAAACCAAAACCCCACTCAAGTTCAATCCAATCCAAATCTTAATCAAATCCCAATCAATCCTAATCCAAGGTCTTGGACCCTAATTCCATTTCCAAATGAAAATCCAACAAGGTTATGTACCTTCATCCCAATCCAAATTAATCTTCATCTAATCAATCAAAATCAAATACAATCAAATCCTTAATCCAAACCAATCAAATCCCTACATTCTAATCACTAGTTTCCCATCAAGTTACCCAAAAATTAAAATCAATCATGCAAGGTATTGCACATTCTCCTAGTCAAATCCAATCAATCAATCAATTAATCAAACCTTAATCAATCCTCACCAAAGCCGATCAATCAAATATTCCCCATCATCCATAAACCCAAATCAAAATCACACCACCAATCTAAATCCAAAATCATCAAATTCTCTAAATCCACCATCATCCATAAGCAATTCAATCGAAACCAATTATAGTGAATGAAAATTGATTCGGCTAAGAAAAGTCGTTTTTAAAGCTAAATGTTCTCTTTGGCACTACACTAGGAATAACTAGCTCTTTTTGAAAAGATTAAGTTTCTGCGATTCTAAATAGAATAAACAAATTAAGCTAGTAGATCCTAATGTGTTTTATCCTTGCAAAACAATATTTTCTAACAAGCTAAAACACAAATGAAAACTAAAATGAATCTGATTTATAGATTTTGGAATAATTTATTATCAAAATACACACAGAACTATATATGACAAATAAAGAGAAACCTAGCAAAGAAGATTGAACATCTCTATTTAGGATGCCTATGCGATGCATTATTGTCCATATGGCTGAAACAATATAAAATCTATAAAATGCTTACTTTCCTTGAAAAATGCATCTTGTCCACTCACCAGAGAAATAAAAACAACCAAGTAGCTCACCAGGTGATAATATAAATCAAATAAGAAGATTTAATTTAAATATTGCAAGAAGAGATATGAAAATGGTGAAAGGAATAAGATACTATCAAACCCTCATGTGATTGAGTTTCTCCTAGTGAAAACTTGTAGCTAAAAAGACACTTGAAAATTGTTTGGGGTTATATGGGACCTTTCCAAGAATTGGCAAGCCCCTGTATTGGTCTTTTGACCTATAATTAAAACTAATTATCTAAAGAGATTGTAAATTTGTGTGTGTGCTCTTATCCTAAGTGCTTCTAGGAATTAAAAACAACATCGGTAATCTATGAATGTCAAAACTAAGGTCTACATAGAATGGCAAACTAGTGTATATGAAATAGAGAGACAAGAGGATATGAGAACCCAAGAATGCCAAGGACACTACAAGAATTTTATCAAGATAATATAAATACAAAGAAGACAGGAACACTATCACCTCTAACAAGAAGAGATGAAACCCAAAAAACCAAGGGCAAAGGAAAAACCCACAACCAAATTATTAGTGTGTTCAATTCCTTGCAAGAAAGAGTTACAGATTCACACAAAACTGAGAGATTGTTGATTAATGCCAAAGAGTCCTATCAAATTCCTCAAGAGATTATTATTGATTGCTTAAAATATTGCAGAGAACCAAAGATAGAGATCGCAAAAAGATAGCAAGAGATAGCAAACGATAGATTCAAAATTATGGAATGAGAGGGAAATAGGAAGTCCAAGGGTCAAGTGAGTTGTTTGGATTTATGATAGAAGAATTACAAAAGAGTATACATATGAGCAAGGTGGCATAAATGCTAAAAAATGGTTGTTATAAGACTAACTATTGTGAGGTGCTAGTGTGTTGTGCAGATGTCTACACATCATGCTTGTGTCTTAGGAATTTCAACTTCTAAAGTCTTCAATCACCACATGACAATAAAGACAAAAAAACTAAAATATAATTACACAAAAAGGACCACAAGAGACATAACACAAACATATACTTGGCACCATGGGGGAAAAGGTTGGGGCAAGGGCTAAACGAGCCTACAAACACACTAGGGGAATGGATGTCAAGTTAGGTTTAAAATATAGCGTGACATTACAAGGGTATGAAATTTTCTATGTTACATTTTGTCCCCACTTTATCATGCTTATGAAACTAAGTGAGGGTATGTGTATGGAAATGGGGGACCAAAAGGGGGTAAAAAGTGGCCACTTTTTTTTTCAAGTAAAAACTAATCTTGGATGAGAAATTGAAGATAGTCACGATCAAAATTAGAAGATGTGATAAGAACAAGATTCATAGTGCTTGGAATCTAGTTTCTAAACTACTATTTTTTTCTAAAAATAGAGATTAAGAGGTTCAAATAGGGGGAGCACACAAAGTGCTCCTATTTTTGTCAGAAAAATATAACATAGTGTCTAGTGTGCTCCCCCTAAAATGTTGACTTTTTTAAGTATTTCAAAAATCACTTCAGTGGAAAATTAGCTAACATCATGTAGTTTATGCTTGATTTTTTCTGTTAATTTTTTAATGAATATATGATTTTTTATGAATTTTCAAAGTGGACACATTTTGAAAAATAAAAATTTGTGCATCCTCCCCTCTAATTTTTTTGAAAACTAATCAAAAATGATTTTCTTAAATGTGTATATAATTGAGTCTAGAAACTAAAAATGTAATTTGTTTCAAATTTTGATAAATGCATAAAAAATGACACCAGACATACTAGACATAGGTTTCCTGCCAAAAAAAACACATTAGCAAAAGAAAATCAAGATGGAAACCTTCATGTTATCAATTTTTTGAAAAAATACATGGTTAGGAAGCTAATATAATAAAAATTTTGAAGTCATCTTGGCATTTTTCATATTAACATTGAAAAACATGTAAACCTAATGGAGAGCATGCATAAGATTTAGTTGATTTTTTAAGTTTTGTTGGAAAAACATGTCCTTAGCATCTAAAAGGTAGGTCCAAACCTTTGGGTTGGATGCCCAAGGCAAATCCAACCCTTAAGGTTGGAATTTCCCAAGGCAAGAAAAAACACGCTCGTGTTTTAGATCAATTAGAATCCTTTGGATGATTAGTTAAAATGCTTTATAAAACTAATGTCACCCCTCCATCTTCTTTCACTCTAGAGTAGCCTCATGTCTAGGAAGAGACAATTGTTACATTATTAAGTTATGATGAGGAGGAAGATTCAAGACCTCCATAATTTCAAATAGAAGAGGCAATGTTGGAACAAGTAGCATCATATGAACCTTGTTAGATGAGGAGATAGAGTTAGAGATAGGGATAAAGGAGAGAGAGATAGAGAGAGGGAGAGGGATGGAGAGATAGAAAGATAGAGTTAGAGAGAGGGGGTAGATAGAGAGAGAAAGATAGAGAGAGAGATAGAGAGATAGAGAAATAAAGAGAGAGGTAGGATAGAGAAATAAAGAGATAAAGGGAGAGATAGATAGAAAGGGAGATATATATATATATATAGAGAGAGAGAGAGACATGGATGATAGAGAGATAAATAGATAGAGAGAGAGAGAGAGAAATAGATAGAAATATATATATATATATATATATATATATAGAGAGAGAGAGAGATGGAAAGAGGGTTAGGTAGATAGATAGAAATGGAGAGGGAGAGAGAAAGAGATAGAGAGATAGGAGATAGAGAGGGAGAGGGAGATATAAAGAGAGGGAGGGAGGGATATATAAAGAGATAGAAAGAGATATAGAAAGAGATGGGGGGGAGAGCGAGACATATAAAGTTGTGAGAGAAATACAAATATATAGAGGAAACAGGAGAGATAGAGAGATAGAGATAGAAAGAGGGATAGAGAGATAGAGGGAGGGAGTGTTAGAAAGATAAATAACTATCTAGAGACAAGGAGATAGAGAGATAGAGAGGGAGATAGAGAGATAGAGAGGGATACATAAAGAGATAGGGATAAAGAGATATAGATATCAATATTGAGTTGAATAAGCCTTTACACAAAGTGCTCTAGACTTTGAAAATCTATATTAATCCTTTTCCAACATGTAAATTTAATGTTTCATGGAGGAAGTCTTGTTTAATCATCATATTCAATAATAAGCTTATTCATATTCTAAAGTCTCATAAAAAATAACAACTCAATAGTTCCACCACTCTCTATCACATTTCTTAAAGGTTCTACCAAACATAGCAGCAACAAATTCATTCTACGTGATCTAGAGAGAGGGAAGTAGAGATAGATAGAGGAGGGAGAGAGAGAGAGAGTGTGTGTGTGAGGGAGAGATAAAGATAGAGAGGGAGAGATAGAGACATGGAGAGGGAGATAGAGATAGAGGGGATCCGATATAGACAAAGGGATAGATAGAGCCCAAGAAATATAGATAAAGAGGGAGATATGGACAGATATATAAATATAGAGATGGGAGAGATAGGGAGATAGAGAGTGAGGGAGAGATAGAGAGGGAAAGATATAGAGATAGAGAGAGATCTAGAGGTAGAGAGGGATAGATATAGAGATGGAGAGAGATCTAGAGGTAGAGAGAGATAGATTAATAAAAAGATATATAGGGAGAGATAGAGAGAGGGAAAGAGATGAAGATATGGAGAGAGATGGAGAGAGAGATTGAGAGGTAGAGAGATGGTGAGAGAGATAGAGAGGGAGAGAGATAGAGATGGAGAGAATGAGGGAGAGAGATAGAAAGAGATAGCTATCTATAGAGGAAGGATAGAGAGATATAGGGAGGATAGAGATAGAGAGATAGAGGATAGCTAGGAAGAGACTCAAACCCTATATCTCTCTATCCTCCCTTTCTAGATCTTGATAACTCTCCCTCTCCCTCTCCCTCTTTGTAACACTACTTTTCCCCAGAGTTAATTATTTGCAATCAATTTATTGTGGTTTTAATATTTAGAGTTAGGATAATATAGAATATTAAATGATGTGAAATAATAAAAGTAAATTACAACATGTGATAATTTAATATGATCTCCAATGTAAATCATTAACAAGACAAGTTGGATAACATAATCACATAATCACATATATATAATATGAACCCAATATCTTTATTAATAATAAGTTCAATACTTATCTGAATCATTGAGCACTTGGATCAGCCACTCTCACCCTAGGAAGATCTCTGTGGTCTTGGCCTTGGCTATGGCATACTTTATAAGGAAACAATTCCTTTCAAAACACATCATGCTATTACACTCTCATACAAGTGTTGGTTCTAGAAGAACAATGCTCAACACTAGTGCTAGTTCTAAAAGAACAATGCTCAATACAAGTGCAAACCAAGCCCTGGCCAAGACCGTCCCAGGTTGTACATTGTACCCTAGGTTAGGACGCACTCTGTGTGCCCCCTTCTCCTAATGCCCATAGCTCACCAAACCACTTTCATCTTTCTTGAGTGTTCTCCATGTCGTTTCCAAGTCTCACACAAATGCCTTATATAACATTTTAAGGGGTGGTTTCTAAACCATCACGCTCTTTCACAAAGGTTGTCATTAATTGTACACACTTAAATTTGTCCATGTGTTGCAACATCACCTTGACGACACATTACTAGAGACATCATATGACATTTTGTCCTAATCCCATTTATCCCACAAGCTAATATTTATTTAATTAATTTCCATTCTCCCATGTTCCAACTAATTCAAATAAAATATTTGAATTAGGCCCTCACCTTTCATCACAATCAAACACATGTCACATAGTATATTTTTCATTTAATACACTTCACATGTCCCACTAATTTAAATAATATTTTATTTAAATTACTAGGTCTACCCTACACTTGTCACATGACTACAACTCCTCATGGAGTGGGAAACCCTATTCAATCATAGCCGTCCACATCGTTGAAACCAACTTTCAATCATAGTCCTTCATTCAAATCACTCACTTCCTATAAATTAACCCTCACATAAGCCATTTGCATCAAGGAGTTTCAAGTAGCCTCATGCTATCGAATTTCCTCTAAGATTCAATTTCCAAGTATTGTTATGATGTTGGAATGAGTACCCAACATTCATCCTTCAAAATCATGCATTCCTATGCAAGATTGAGAAGAGCAATGGAGGCAAACCAAGTTTGACATAGGAATCTAGATAAGTTTGTTATTTATGCATTTGATTTCTATGATCATTTTGTACTTCATTGTGCTTGTTAGGTTTTGATGCTTTCCTGTTTATGATTTGTCCTTGATTTTTACTCTAACACATTTGGTGAACTTGACGTGAATCTTTGCAAATCTAACATTTTTATCGATTTTAGGAATTCAAATTTTGCAGGTGACCTCCAAGCTTGAAACGGACCTCACTGTTGCATCTAAGAGGCCTCACAGGTGAAAAATGACATAAAATTTGCCCTACTTTGCTTCCAAAATATTTTTGCATTTTTTGAAATTTTTTTAGGGCTACAGGTCCATACAGTATAGATCCGTATGGATCCATACTGTACGGATCCACAGATCCCCTCTTTTTGATTTCAAAGGTTGATTTCATGTTTTGTATGTAGGTTTATCAATCAGCTTGCAGGTTTTAAAGTTTGTGGTTTATATGGCATTGTAGGTTAAGTGTGTTTGTAGGTTTAAAAATAAACAGACCCTAATCCGGCCACCTCTGGTCTATATCTCCTCACCCCTATTGACTACATGTTTTCTGCCACCACTACTAACTATGTTAAACCCTGTCTACACCCAAACACCTCTACTATCTTAGATTATTCTAGATAAATCCTGACCTACCAAACCCTTTGGCCGCCACACCTTATTATGTCATCCCTACCTCGAAAATACTAGTCGCCACCAGTGTAAAGGCCATAGCCGTCGCTCACTGGAAAACCTTAAATATCCTATTTGGCCACCTTTGAAATCCCCCTCTGGTCACTGTTCCATTGCCACTCCTCATAAATTCCTCCACCTTCACTTTCAAATTCTACCACTCAGCAGACCCTCGACACCCACCGCTCACTACAACATGGTCACCATCGATTAAAAACCCTAACTACCTAGTTTAAAAAACCCTCACTCCCTTACAGTCATCTGGTACTTAACACACATCTAGTGCTTAAAGCACATTTCGCTGATGTCTCTAAGAACTCATGGTCACGATTGTGACCAGCAAAGAGGGGGGCTAGCGCCTATCCTTGCCTTTTTATTTTTTCATTTTCTTAGCCCTTAGTTATATCAACGATTGAGGGCTCCATTGGTTTTTAACCATAAACACTAACTATTATAGCCAATCGCCAAGAAACAAGTGCATGTGACCAATTTCATGCTAATCGCTAGTGGTTAGGTTAGGCTGCTAGGACTATACCTTTTTCCTCCACATGCCCTAATAGGGATTTTTTTCATACTTGCATAACTTTCACATGCGAAGTCAAAATTTCACAAAAAAGGACTCATTGGAAAGGTGACTTAGCTAACTTCACTATGGTGCATGTTTCATCAGGTGACTATGTCATTTTATTAGACTTTTTTTAGTCAAATTCAACACTATTTTGCAACTTCAAATGCACATAACTATTACAAATTTGATCCAATTTTTGCAAAAAAAAATTCAAACTGCATAAAATTTCATCTAGTTTTTATTCATGGCATTCATTCTTCTGTAGTTGTTTATCTTGATTAGATTTTTAGCATATTTCCTCTTTTTCACATAATACATTTCTATGCAAGTTTACTTGTTTCTTCTTGGTTTTGGTGACTTTGCAAGTGATCATAAGGGGTTGTAGCAGCATCAGGATCAGTCACAGCAACAGATTGGAAAGAAAAAATTTTAGGTGCACTTATTTCATCTTTCATCTCTCTTCATTCCTTCATAATCATTATTTGCAAACACACTTCAATTTGGGCATAAAAAGAACATTTATTTGCACTCACATTTGGATTTTGGGCTTTAAAACAAATCATTGTCTTCATTCACACTGAAAGTGGGCTTAAAATGAACCATTTTCTTCCATCACACATTTTGACTTGGGATTAAAAAGAACAAGTGTGTGCATTACTTGGTGGACTTGAATGTGATTGAAGGTGTGTATGCTCTTCTCATGCACTTTGTGCAAACTTGAGAATCAAAAACACCTCTCATCCATTCATTTTCACACCACAAATTTGGATTTCTTAAAGGGAAACTAATAAGTGTGAATGTGAATCAAGTGTGTGTGTGTGTGTATGCTCTCTCCTCACACTACAAGGTGATCTTGGAGATCAAAAACACCCACTTGGTTTTCTTTTGTCATAGCCTTCCTAGGAGGCCTGCTTGGAGACACACCACTCCAAGGGATGACCTCAACTCTAGCATTTTGGTGGAGTATAAAAAGTGAGGTGTGAATCAAAAGACACCCTCTTTGGAAGTTGAAATCTTTCCATTCGGGCTAAGCCCCAAAGAACTTTATACCTTTGGGAAGTGAAGGCGAAGGGTGAGTTACCCCATTCATTTGGCTGTGTGGCATTATTTCACTTTCATTTCACGAAATTGGGCCCCCCGTACTTTGAGTATATTAGGGACATCCTTAGTCAACTTGTACATCTGAGATTAAGACCTGTTTGGCCACACCCACTTGACTAGTCATAGGGTTTTGATGTGTCTTCAAGTGCTTTCTTAATCATCACATTCAAAAAATTTCAAAGTCAAACTTGCTTATGTGTCTTGTGTGTGTGATTCATGTGTGTACATGTGTAATCATTTGTTTGCAAATTGCCAAATCAAGCTATAAACACAAACACAAACATTTCATCCTAAACATCATCAGCAACACATTCATTCTAAATCACTTCATCCTAATCGAAACCATGATCATTCCAAGTCATCCTAATCATCCTACTTGTCCATTCCTAATCATATCCTAATCACCCTTCTTATCCTAATCATTACACACCATCATCATTCCACATGTAGTTAATCATTTCATCCTAATCATCCCTAACTATTACACATCATCATCTTCATTCTAGTTTAATCAATTTCATCCTAATCACATCTTATCTATCCTAATCATTACACATCATCATCCTAGTCCTAATCCACTTGTCAAAATGGTCCTAATCCTTAGCAAGCCTACACCCAATCCTAAGCCCAAGTTCATACTTAGAGGAGGTCATCTCTTTAGTTATGAGGATGAGACAATTCCAAAACCCAATCCATCCACATATCAAGTCAATGCCACATCAACATGTCAATTCACTTCACAACAAGCACATGTGAGCCTAAGTCACCCCTTGAAACAAGATCAAGTGCCTTCAAGTTCTAATACTACCTTTGACAAGGGAGACACCATCCTAGTCCATGCAAGCCCTTCATTATCTTTTCCACCATCTAATCCTCCAACTCCATGCCCTAAGTTCAAACATTACAAAAGTAAGCATATGGAGTTACCCAAATCCACCAATCCATTCAATCCCCTTGACCCTATATCTAATAAAAATCCTAACCATAAGCCAACACCATCCAATATCCCTTTTATCCCTCCACCATGGGACCTATCCACTACTAGTCCTAATTCATCCAATCCAATTAGCCTTCCACCTAATCACAATCCTAATTACAACTTCCTCCCTCGTTACCCATTCATCCACCTATACACCTACAAGGGATGTGATCCAAGGGCTACTAGTAAGGAGTCAACCATGTCATCAAACATCTATCGTTGATCATGTCAAAGAGTCTCCCAACACCATGCCTAGTCTTCCAACCCCATCATCTAGCCCACTACTCATTGAGCCTATTGAAGAGTCATCCACTCCCACTTCCACCAAAAGTCAAGAGTTATGTCAAGAGCATAATCTAGATCATGTGGAAACACTAAGCCCTCATTCTAATCAAGGCCAAATCACCTTCATCCAACCCATCCATGACACACTTAATCCCATTTATGATCAAGATCCCCTTTATGATTAAGAAAACCATGTTGATCCTCTTAGTGAACTTTATGCATTCCATGATCAAGAGCTTATCACGCAATCCATCCATCCTCCATCTATCCCTAATGCACAAACATCAACTTGTCATGATGAGACACATGCCTCCCAAGTAAACACAGACGATCAAACCAATATCTTGGATCTTAGTGAACATAATGATAATCAAGATCCTAATGATCATTTATCATCCACTATCGACCCCATTTCAAATCCACCATGTCATATCCTATTGGTCTTACCACCTTCATTCATGAATGTCCCTCCTTAGGACAACAACAACCATTATCCACTCTCACCTTCTCCATCAAATAATGAGCTCAAGTCTAGTGTCCACACTACACCTAGTCCCATTGTCCACCGCATCCTCCAAAACATGAAAATTCAAGGTAAAGGCCTAGGCCTTCATGAAAAAGGTATTTTGGAGCCCATCCATGTCAAAGTCCCTCCACGCTCATATGGCCTTGGATATACACCCTATGGTACACAATCTCAAGATGTTGGTACTTTCTCCATGCCTCCTAAGCCCACCACTTTCCATCACAAACCCTATCATACTCCCAAGACATATGTTGCCATTCCTCCTCCATTGTCCTACAAATGTCAAAAGCATGTGACCATACACCTTCCACCATCCACTTTACCACCATTGCTTCCAACTCCTAATATCCCTCCATCCACTCTACCTCCAATTCTTCCAACTCCTATATTCACATCCATAAGTCCTCTAAAATTCCTAATCATGACCAATCAATGCACACATCATCTAAACATGAAGCTTCAACCATGTCCATGGGATTCAAAAACAAAAATTAGGATGCCTCTACTTATAGAGATAAACATCCTAAGGATCCTCATGCCCTAGGACATCAATGCAAAAAGTCAAAACAAAATCCATCTAAAAAGCCACACAAGCCCATACTTTCAAAAGAAAAGGCCAAAACTAAAATGGTTTGGGTCCCTAAGCAAAAGGAAAGCAAGTCAAATCGAGCATCCGCCTCTGAAAAATCCCAACCATCCTCTTCCATCCAAAATTTTCATTCCATTCAAAAATCCCAAAAACCCCACAAGCAAAGCAAAAATCATAAAAATACTAAGTCTATTTGGGTACCTAAATTCCTACATTACCCATCCCCTAAGAAAACATGTCCATTGCTTCTTACACCACCTCCAAATCAAAAGCTTCAGCATTTATCATGGTATGTGCAACCGTTGGTCATGGTTCCATTCCATTCCACAACATTCCCACATACCTCCATCTCCCCATCCTTCATCCATTATCCTACTTATCTCACCCATCAACTCCCTATGGTCCATGCTTTTGCATAAGCCTTTCATCCATCCTTTTGCATAAGTCCTATATAATCCACATCATAATCCACTATTCTTCCATACATAAACCTTTCATAATCCATCTCCCTCTCTCATGCAACCCCTTACCAACATCTATGAACATAATGATTTGACATGGTCCATGTGATGACATTCATCTCCAATGGGACTATTACTTTTCTTGGAACTAGATGCTTGAGTCCCTCCATTCCATATTCCCCTTCTCCCATTCAAAAAATCAAAAAAGAGAAAAAAAATGAAAAAACAAAATAGTAAAGAGAAATCCCTTTGTCCAATGGTGAAAACGACCCTTGGTGGCACCTTGGATAAGTACCATGATGAAAACCTGGCAAACAGACATCATGTGTATGTTGAACTTCTATGTCACTTATACTTGGAGGCACATTGTCTCATCCAACATATCATTTCCATCTTATCCTACCATCCTTATCCATACACTTATCCTATTTGCATCCATCATCCTCCATTCTTCCTTTTGATCTTGATAAAGATATGGGGGCAAAATGTTGACAAATGTTTTGGACGTCTCTTGATATACCTCATCCTTTCCAAACAATCCTATCATCCATTTGCCATAATCATTGTCATGAAAAATCCTAAGCATACCACCTAGAATGGGGCATGTTATTCCTATGCAACATAGCATTTGGAGATCACATCCTTGCTCTCTCACACATACATCCATTCCATCCACTTATCATGATCTTTTGCCCACCCTTTTATCCATTCACCCATTCCCACCTTCATCCTTGCACCTAGACTTGGTTTACCCTTGTCATTGATATCTAGCACAAAGGCTACCCAAATTGTCATCTAATGCCATTCCCCAAAACATTCCAAAAATACAAAAAAATAAAAACATGTCAAAAAACACAAAAAAACCAAAACATTTCAAAAATCCAAAAAAATCAAAACACGTCCAAAATACAAAAAAATCAAATATCCAACAAAAACATCAAGTCAAATCAATTCATCCAATTCACTCAATTCAATCAATTTCATCAAATCATTCCAGTCATCAAAATCAATCTCATAAATTCTTACAATCTAATCATAAAATCAATCAAATTAAGTCAATTCAATTCATCAATTCAAATTAATTTGTCAAATCAATCATCAATCCAATCAAATAAATTCTCAAATCATCATTTAATCAATTCTTCCAATCAATCATCAATTCAATCAACTCAAATCCAAATCAATCACTTCTTCTAATCAATCCAGTCATCAGTCAAATCAAATATTCAATCAATCAATCCTTCAAATCAATTCTTCCAATCCAATCAATTTCTCAACTCATTCAAATCCTCCTCATCAAATCAAATCAAATCTTCCTCATCAACTCAAATCAATTCTTCTAATTAATTCTTCAAATCAATCGATCAAATCAAATCAATTCAACCATTCAAATCATTCCAACCAAATCAATTCTTCAAACGAACTCAATTTAATTCATCCATTCAAATCAAAATCAAATCCATCAATCTAATCATCAAAATCAAATCAATCAATTCATCAAAATCAACTCTTCTAAATCCATTCTTCAAATCAAGTCAACCAAATCATTCCAATCAAACAAATTCTGTCAATCATTCAATCATCAAACTCAAATCAAATCAATTCATCAATCAATTCAATCAGCCAATTCTTCAATCAATCAATTCTTCAATCATTCTAATCAATCAAGTCAATCCGAGCACTGATCCAAATGCAAGTCATATCAATCCATACCAATCAAGTCAAATTATCCAATTACATCCATGGTCTTGATCCTAATCATGACGTAAACCAAATCAATCAATTAATCAATTAATCAAATCCTAATGTTGATTCGCATGGCCAACAACACTATTGTCAATCAATCATATCAATTGTCTTATACAGGATGTTGCATTGTTGAAACCAAACCAAGTGTCTTATACAACATGTTTCATTTCCTAAAACTAGACACTACAATCAATCATCATCAATGAATCACTTAATTATTGTTTTACAGCTTGACAAGGGCAATACCTTGTTTGTTTTTTAATCATTTGTGCATGCTTATGTGTGTCATCATTTTATCTTGCATTTGAATCAAATCCATAATCCTCCTAGCTAATATTCATATCTTCTATCTAGACAAGGTTATATTATGTTGGTGCACAAGACACATCATCACCTTGGTCCTTATACCTTGGTGCATAATGTCTAGTGTTATATCAAACTTCATGGTTGCTCACTTTCATTGCAACATAACGTATCGATATTTCTTCTATCCATCCCCTTATCTTTCTTCCTTGACCAATCCCTTTCATTTCAAGAGCCTACCCATGTTTGTCCAACCTATCTATCCTCTCAAGGGGGCATCATCATCCTATCTTTACATCATCATCCTTTTCATCTATCCATACCTTAGCTTCTTTGAAATGGTGTTACTTCTCTTAGTTGCAACATTCGCAACATCATCTCAAAGAGGGGGAAAATGTACACAATTAAATTTGTCCATGTCTTGCAACATAACCTTGATGACACATTACTAGAGACATCATATTGTTGGAAACAAGGCAGATAACTGAGAGGGGGGTGAATCAGTTATCTCAAATATCTTAACTTTCTTTTCTCCTTTAATAATTAGTGCAGCATCAAAACATATAAGCATACATGATCATAAGAATAGAAATAAAATCATCACACATAACACAAAGATTTTTACATGGAAAACCTTGTTAAGGGAAAAACCACGGGGTGACTAACCCAAGATTGTATTCTCTGTTAAAAGAATAAGAAGTACAAAATGGCACTTGCCAATTAGGGCTCACTGCCCGAGCACACTGCTTACAAGAGGCACACTACCTACAAGAGACTCACTGTCTACAAAACCTACAGAAGGTAACCAAGTTTTTGAATTGATGAGAGGCATCTACAAATGCTAGAGTTCAGTTCTGGTTAGGCACAAAATACTAATCTGATGCACTTCATTCTTCCTCTACTCTAGTGTTGATGCTCTGTCACATACTAGACTTGTATTGTTGCTTCCACACTTATCTCTTCCTTTCTTCACACTTTATTTTATCATATCTGTACACACACTTCTTCATACTAGAATCCATCTGGTATATATATCTACACCAAGGATTTCAACAACTTTCTAGTCGGCAACCGGAATACTCAAAATATTTATAAATTACTGATCTGTCGGCTGAATCCATGCTTGATTTGTGATGCGTATCAAAAACATAGGCATTGAAGTCATCAATCATGTCGGCCAACAATGTATGATCACTCAAATAGCTTGATCAACATCAATTACTCATTTGGATTGAGGTCTGATACTCTGTCGATCAGTTCTTCCTTAGTCTGTTGTGCATGTCTGGGACCTGACACTCAGATGCTCATATCTTTTCCGTGTTTTATCACCGGTGGCTAAATCTCTAGAATATAGTAGTCATGATACTCTTCTTGACTTGTCCAAGTCTGTAACTTTCTGAGTTACACCATCTGAGAGATTTGGACCTGACTATCGGACCTTGTTACATGCTCTGTTCTTGTTCACCGGACCAAAACAGTCTTCAATCTGACTTTCGGTATAGGCATTCTATGTGATGCGAATGTGCGGGATAGACTTTGTTGCCATCAATGAAAACACTCATGAAGCCACACAGTGTCTCTTGCCAACAATCTCCCCCTTTGGCATTGATGGCAACACTTAGTGAAAAATGACTGTCGCAGCAAACTCCCCCTTGGCTGATGCTCTACCATATGCATTGTTTTACCGGAGCTCCCCCTTAGCTGTATTCCACATTTTTCACTACTCCTCACTCCCCCTTTGACATCAATGACAAAGGGCAGAATCCACACACCAAAATTTGCAAAAATTAACCTATACATAGACTCATAAGTATATATACATGTTATACTTACATGTACTTAAGTATATCCACAAAAGTGGCCTTCAACTGTACATACTCTATGGCCCAGCTCTGCTTCATCCTGTCCAAAATAGAGATGTGACCACTCAAAAAAAATGCATATGCTTCTTCCCTTCTTAGATCTACCAGATCACTGGTCTGGGCTGTAGCATCTGTTAAGGCCTCATGCATTGCCTCTAACTTAGGGATAATTATTCCTCTAAGTTCACTCATCCTGTTTATTATATTCTTCTTTTCTTTGTCCGGCCTCTTTATTTCATTTATAATTACAATGGTCTGGAATTCTTGATTCATTAAGGATGTAGTGAGGGGATCAAAATTTTGAGATAAACTTGACAGTTTACCTTCTTGCTCTTTCACCTTCTTTTCAATATCCTCTGTCACTTTGGGCCAAGATAGACAAAATTTGTACATGTCCCCACCATCTTTAAGAGCATTTTCAAGGCTCTTTATGCCAATATCTAGTGTCCTCCTATCATTAGTAATGAGTCCCTGTACTTCAGTGAGTCTTTTTCCCAAAAACTCTTTTCAGACCTTTTCTTCTGTCGATTTCTCTAAAGAATCAAAATGAGTTCTAATAGAGTTTACCAGAGATTTCAAATTACTGGATGGAGAGGCTAAAGTATCCTTTTGAAAAGATGGCATGATCTTCTCCAGCATACCGGATGCAATCTCTAACAGCTCATAGTCTTCCATGTGAGATTTCAGAAGCTTTTCTTTTACTTTAGCTTGGGCAAAAGATGCTATTTTCATTGTCTGGACCGGAGAGAGGGAATCAAAATGTAGTGGTCCTTGGAATAGTCCTGGTTCATCTATCTCCATTAGCTCTTTGTTCAAGAAATTATTCACTGCCTCTGCAGTATCTCTTGCTGGAGACTAAGTCTTCTTTTCTTTTGGAATCTTAGAACTATCATCAGAGATCTTCTCTATTTGTTCTTCTTCTCTTCCTTTTACCTCCTCTTCTTGACTCAATTTCTCCTGTTTTCTTCCTTCTCCTTCAGTTCTTGGATCTAGAGTATTTGCAGTGGGATCCGAAGGAGAGATGTTAACTGCCTCCTGAACTTCCTCTTCTAGAACAGAGGAATCCAAGTCCTTAGACTTCTCCTTATCTATCTCTTTTGACCCTTCTACATTTTTGTCAGTAGATTCTTCATTTGATGCATTTAATCCTTCGACATCCATAGTAGAAGGTTCTTCATCTATTTCCTCTATAATAGGAAGATTGAATCTTTTGAAGGCATTTTGAAGGATGTCTTCTATTTCTCTTGCTACCTGGTCAGTTTCTCCAAGCATAAGTTTGTTCATTCTTGATTTGCTCCAGAATTCATCCTTGCAGTCATTAAAGATCATGTTCATTTGCTTTGCAGTAATGGAAGGATATAGTTGAATTGCAATCTATTCTCAGATCTCTAAGTCTTTTGCCTTGGCATTCTCTTTTCTAAGTTCAAGTACCTTCTCTAGACTTTTGGGAATTAATGAAATGATTTAAATGAATGTTTTATTATAAATATTTAGGTACCTGACTGTAGCGTCTTCCAAGATCCTTTTGTCAGTATCACTATATTCATCATAGAATTCTATTACTGGTTGCAAATTCCCATCCATTGTAAGAGTGGGCTTTTCAACAAATTCTTCTACCTTTTATTCTTTGTTTTTACCGGTAGAGGATTCCCCAGATGTTTTCTTCTTCTTCTTCATTTTCTTAACTTCCTTGTCATGAATCTATTTCTTCATCATCCTTTTGACTTGTGTAAGACCTTGTGGCTTTTGTTTTCGTTCTCTTTTCTCCCTTTCCAGATGTCTTGACTTCCGGTTTGGTGGCTCTTGAGCTCTTGAGAGTGGCAGGTGCAAAGCTCTTGGAGGATCTAGTCTGGGAGGAGGCTTGTACCAGAACACTTCCTTTTTCTGCTTCTTGTTTCTCTTTCTCAGCTCTTTCTATTTTCTCTCTATTTGCATCAATTGCCTCTTTTGATATGCCATATCTTTTGGCAATTTCCTCTACTTCCCTTCTAACTTTCCTTTTCATCTCCAGTTGTCTCAGCTCAACATGTATCTTTACACTTAATTATTGAAAGGTTCCAAACCTTTCTGCCTTAGGGTCCTTTGGCTGGCTCAACAGGTGTTGAACGTGTAGCTCCAAGATTTTATCATCTACTTCGTAACCCATTGGCATTATCCACACTATTCTGGGCTCAACTACCTCCATTAGGAATTGATCAATGTCAACCATGAAGCACACTATATCCTTGTATTTTTCAACTATGGATTGAGGAATTCTTTCTATGGCCTGCATCATGCTCTGAAAGTTCTTGAAATAACCCCAGAGAGCTGTGTTTTGGGCTTGAGCATCACCAAGTCCATACATATAGTCTCTGATCTATATGGCAACTGGTCTGTCATTTTGCCATACCCAACCACTTGATCTATGTAGCTCATTCATATAGTAAAAGAACAGACATAGTATTAGACAGTCGTATTTGAAGGAATTCTTCTTATCCTTTTTTATCTTTTGCAAGTTTTCTAATAGTTGATTTGGGAGAAGGTCGCATAGATCATAATCTGCATTTTCCCTTAACATCTGATATGTTGTATATATTGCAGTCCCAGACATAGAGTTCCCCTGCTAGAATGACAGATCTTATATCCAATTATCATTGAAGCAAACTTGACATCCGGATCTGTGATGTCATCAATTGTCATTGCTCTTTTGTCAAACTTAGATCCGGTAACTTCAGTAACTGTCTAGTTCTTGACAGATTTGAGTGCAAGTAACCCAACAGATGAGTACAGTCCAGTTACTGCCCTAATGGCATCTCTTATTATCTTGAAAGGCTTCATTAACCACATCAAATTGTCATGTATTCTGCTAAGAACATATCGGACCCAATCATCTTCTGTAAAATAGGGAAAGTGGATGCGATGTCCAAAGTGCTTATCCCGGAGGGCCTTGTATTGAGGTTTGAGTTCAAAACTTTCATCTATTAACTGTTTATGATAGACATCCATCAACATAGATTCTCCAAATTCCTCAATATTGGCATGGATGTAAACCCTAACATCTTCTACGTGCAGTACCCCATGCAGAATGCTAGAAAAGGTGCCTAATGGATCAACTTCTAGGGATTTATAGGGGTGTTTCTTGAATTTTGGGCGTGGTCTATCAGTGATCTTAACAACCATTGGAGTAGCCATTTTGCAAAAGATTCAGAAAGAGATTCTCAGAATGGAAATACCTTGTTACACTTTAGGGTTCGAAATAAGAGCTAAAACAAATCGCTGGTTGAATTGGATTTTGCAGTTGATCTTTGAGAGAGTTGTAGACACTTTGATGCAGAGCTCTTCTTTTCTTCTTCTCAAAAGAAAATGTGTAAATAATAAGTGAATGAACCCTTTTATCTCTACACAAACCCTAATTTCCTTTTACAATAAATGCACAACTTAAGTCATCCGGTTGCCTTGTTCTGGGAGATCTTTTCAAATCACTGAGATGCACTTAGAATCATTTTCAGTGATAATTGGCAATGTATCTTCTTTCCTCCAATCATGTCATGAATCTACAGATCAAGATATTTCAATTTTGAATCATACCGGATTTATCTATGAAGACCCTGCTTTACCGGATAGCTATCAAACTGGATCAATCTTGGATGATTAAATTCTTGCAAAACTCCATGCAGATCTTTCATATTTTTACCAAGAGTTATTTAGATATTTCTCTGAGAATCCTTTAATCCGCAACATTCCATGTTCCAAATTTAGGCACCAATTGACTGGCTGGCATAAATTATTTTTTCTTTGTGACTCCCCCTGAGCCAGAGCTCATCTGTGTAATTTTTAGAAGGAATATCAAAACCAGATTCTAGTGCGGATCCATCCCCAACATTTTATGCACTCTTCTTCACCCAAATCTTGCTCATCTACCTTTTAACTTCATCTGCATTCACTTTGCCTGTTCCCTTATCTTATTTTTTATTATGATGCACCGGACCCTTTTTATCCTAATTTTTACTTCTACAGAATTTGGCAATGTGACCGCATCTATTGCAATTGTAACAAACAACATTTCTTTGCATATTTGACTAATATCATCTTGATCTGCATTGATTAGCCATATGTCCCATTCTATTGCATGCAAAGCATCTACCATTGAGTGAATTGTTTATTTGCATATTTCTATATTCTTGAGATTTGTGACCATACCTTTTGTAGTTGAAACATTGTCCGGAGAAGGATGGATTAGTTTGATTTATTCTCCTTTTGCACTGAGTTGCTTTATGACCGAAGTTGTTGTAATTGAAGTAGTATCCATTGAAGGATGGATATCTTTGAGCATTTGGTTGCCTTACCGGAGGTCTTCTAGCCCTATTTCTTTGATTTCATGATCCAAAATTCTTCTGACCGGATCCAGAGCTCTCACCTTTCTCATATCCCAAACCACACTTATCCTCTACCCTCTTTTGGCTTTCAAGAACTTCAAGTTAGGCTGAGCTTATCTTGAATTTCTCTTTGTATTCATTTGTTGTTTGAAAATTTTGTTTAAGAGTGTCTATCTGATTCTCAAGTTGTTCTTCATTATCTCTAGCTTCTTCAAGATCAGATTCAAGATGCCTGATTATTTTGTCCATTTTGTGGCAGTCCTCTATCTTCTCCCTGAGGGATTGTTTTAGATTATCTTTAATTTTCCTTTTCTCTTCAATTTCTTGGGTGAATCTCATAACCCCTGATTCCATCTCATGTCTTACCATAATGACCTCTTTTGATAGCTTCTCACATAGCTTATTTTTCTCATCCAGATCTTTATTAGTATCATTGGCTTCGTTCTGATTTGCTAATTTTTGAAGTAGTTCCTTTCTCTTTTTCACAGAGATACTCAGTTTTTCTTTTAGCTCATTTATGAAATCATTAGCTTGTTTGAGTCTTTCTCTCAAGTTATTGACTTCAGAGTGGGACTGTTCAAGATCATCTAGGGCAGACTGAAGTTGTTCCTTCATACCATACATATCCATTGAGATTCCCAAATCTTCTTCAAGCTGTTAGGCTTTGTTTAGAGGAACCTAGGTTTGATACCAATTGTTGGAAACAAGGCAGATAACTGAGAGGGGGGGTGAATCAGTTATCTCAAATATCTTAACTTTCTTTTCTCCTTTAATAATTAGTGCAGCATCAAAACATATAAGCATACATGATCATAAGAACAAAAATAAAATCATCACACATAACACAAGGATTTTTACGTGGAAAACCCTATTAAGGGAAAAACCACAAGGTGACTAACCCAAGATTGTATTCTCTGTTAAAAGAATAAGAAGTACAAAATGGCACTTGCCAATTAAGGCTCACTGCCCGAGCACACTGCTCACAAGAGGCACACTACCTACAAGAGACTCACTATCTACAAAACTTAGAGAAGGTAACCATGTGTCTGAACTGATGAGAGGCATCTACAAATGCTAGAGTTCAGTTCCGGTTAGGCACAAAATACTGATCTGATGCACTTCATTCTTCCTCTGCTCTAGTGTTGCTGTTCTGTCACATACCAGACTTGTATTGCTACTTCCACACTTATCTCTACCTTTCTTCGTACTTTATTTTATCATATCTGTACACACACTTCTTCATACTAGAATCCATCTGGTATATATATCCACACCAAGGATTTCAACAACTTTCTAGTCAGCAATCAGAATACTCAAGATATTTACAAATTACTGATCTGTCGGCTGAATCCATGCTTGATTTGTGATGCGTATCAAAAACATAGGCATTGAAGTCATCAATAATGTCGGCCAACAATGTATGATCCCTCAAAGAGCTTGATCAACATAAATTACTCATCTGGATTGAGGTTTGATACTCTGTCAGTCAGTTCTTCCTCAATCTACTCTGCCTATCTGGGACCCAACACTCAGATGCTCATATCTTTTCCATGTTTTATCACCAGAGGCTAAATCTCTGGAATATAGTAGTCATGATACTCTTCTTGACTTGTCCAAGTCCACAACTTTCTGAGTTACACCATCTGAGAGATCCAGACCTGACTGTTAGACCTTGTTGCATGCTATGTTCTTGTTCACCAAACCAAAACAATCTTCAATCTGACTTCTGGTATATGCATACTATGTTCTGCAGATGTGTGGGATAGACTTTGTTGCCATCAATGACAACACTCATGAAGCCACACAGTGTCTCTTGCCAACACATATGACATTTTGTCTTAATCCCACTCCTAATCCCATTTATCCCACAAGCCAATTAATTAAATAAATCCTATTTATTTAATTAATTTCCCTTATCCCATGTTCCAACTAATTCAAATAAAATATTTGAACTAGGCCCTCACCTTTCATCACAAACAAACACATGTCACATAGTACATTTTTCATTTAATACACTTCACATGTCTCACTAATTTAAATAATCTTTTATTTAAATTAGGTCCACCCTACACTTGTCACACGACTACAACTCCTCATGGAGTGGGAAACCCTATTTGATCCTAGCCATCCACATCATTGAAACCAACTTTTAATCATAGCCCTTCATTCAAATCACTCACTTCCTATAAATCAACCCTCACCTAAGCCATTTTCATCAAGGAGTTTTAGGTAGCCTCATGCTATCGAATTTCCTCTAGGATTCAATTTCCAAGTATCGTTATGCTGTTGGAATGAGCACCCAACATTCATCCTTCAAAATCATGCATTCTTATGCAAGATTGACAAGAGAAATGAAGGAGAGCCAAGATTAGTGTAGATATTAGTTTTAGTTTTATTTTTGATTTTGACTTCTATGCTATCTTGTACTTCATTATGTTGTTAGAGTTTTGATTCTTTCATGTTTATGTTTTAGCCCTAATTTTTACCCTAGCTACATTAACAATTAGTTAATAAACTTAACAATTCCTCCATTTTAAAAGGTATTTTTATAATTATTCTTTACTTATCTCTATTTTAACCAAAGGATCCTAATATCCTTTATTTTCCATCTCCCTTTTAATTTTAAAGGCTTATTCATAAAATAGCCTTCTTTTCCATTTTGGGGAAAAGGTCAAATAACAATTCTCCCCTTGTAAATTAGCTACTGTCCTGAGTAGCTCAAGTTAAATCTACAACATAATTGATAAAAAAAAATTAGTCAATTGTGGATGTAACACTATTAGTATCCCAATGAATCTATTTCATTTTAACTCTATCTATAATTTTTTTTCTCAAATTTTTAGATCTTTTCAATAACTCTTCTATTGTAACTGAAACCAAAATTAGATCACATAGAAGTACTTTGTTAATCCATAACATGGTTAGAACTATAAGTACATTTTCATATTAAATAGATCATGAATTTATACTTGAAAAGTTAATACAAGTGTATACACTAAATCACTTATCAAATAATTTTTAAATTTGGTCATTCATGTTGTCAAATAATTTTTAAATTTGGTCATTCATGTTTAACCTTATCTTTAATACAAATATTTCAATCTTTTAGGGGCCACTTCAACATAAAATATACAAAGGCATTATCATGTAATCACATAGCACTTACCTAGTGAATGTCATGCATATCCCATACTATGTAGTCCCTCATCATTGAGTACTATATACTCAAAATACATTTGAAGATGATAGTCATGATTTATGGACTACATGAATATCCTCTTTTCATATACCAAATACAATTGAATACAAACAAATACATCAATGTTTTGTCACTCATATAAAGTTTTGGGACAAGTCTAAATCTTACAAGGATTCAAATGTGAATTGGTTTGTTACTGTCAACAAGTGTTTATAATACCTAACCTAGATCTCAATCATATACAAAAACATGTACAAGGTTATTAGATTGATCAAGTCTAATAACAAAGTACAATAAAATAAATATGGTACAAAGAGTTCAAATAAGGCATCTTAAGCAAAAATAGAGCAACAAACAAACTATTACTAGCTATAGAATGCCTCATAAAAAAATTTCTTAAATTTGTATATAATAGGTTTATACTAATACAATTCTCATTGAACTTCTATATCAAATGAAAAAATTAGAGGTTGTCTCTCCCCTATAAAATTTCACATGTCCCTATGGAAGATGCTAAGATAATCTATTTGGTTTTATATCTTATAAAATTGTTTCATTCACTTAAACAATATCATACTTTCCAAAGTAAAAAATGATCCTAGGACCTGTAAGTTATGGGCCCGCAATGTAATTTATGTTGGACTCATAGTATGACTACCTTATTCAACTTTGATTAACCAACTCCACATAGTACAAGGAAAACACATGGGACAAGTAGGCATTATATGTCATTCTTCATTTGGTATTTATTTACCATTTTTTGTAACTTATGTTAAATAAATCTAGTTATCAAGTTTGTGTTTTTTTAGCTATCAACAAGTACAGTAACACCACTTCCTAGAAATAGACATAAAACTAAATAAAAATTGGAATGGATTTACAATTTTGTCTATTAGAAAGACTAACTTATTAACTCTATATTTCCAAGAGAACTCTCATGTACAAGAGAGTACGAGCCAAACTGAAATAGTTTTAACAAGACTTAAGCTTAATACAACTAAAGTTTGCATCTCTTGACTGAGATCTCATGATGTATAAATAAATCTTTCCAAAACTTCATGATTAATCCAACTACTATACTTACATGAGTGAATTATCAATGTTATGATTCTAAACACGCTTCACAAGTGGTCAAGAAATAAAATTGAGAAAAAATATTTTTCCAACCTTTAATCATGGTTCACCCCAATATATTTTGAATGTATTTCTTTACCATATAGAAATTATTATATAATGCTCCAAAAAATATCTCTTCTAAACTACTTTCGCACCTTAGAAGCATACTTGACCATAACTAAGGTAATCTTTAGACTATGCCATTCATACACTATCATTATATCATTAATAACTACCATATATGAATGACACTTCACATCTACATGATTATTTGACCCTTATAAAACAATCCCACTGTATATTAGTATATAAAAATAGGTTACATAGGATAATTCCCTCATCTAAAGAAGTACCAACCTAAAATTTTATCTTGGGTTAATTGTTGTGACACAATCTTAATTATAACATGATTATAGAGAAACAAAAGTTATAATGAGGTAATATTGTGGTATGTGCTTAAATCTTGTGTGGCATAACTTAGATCTACACATTTAAATACATTATCACTAGACATGAGTAAAGGAATGACACACCTAACATCATGAATACTCCAAGAAGACTAGCCCTTAACCTTAACCACTAAATTTTCTCATTATGAATCAACATGATTACTTTTTGAGCTACATATAGGTTTCTAGGAACAATTGGATTTGGACAAGGCCCCCATAAGCCATATCAAAACATCAACCTCAATCCTAAATTGAAAACTTAAATTAGAGAGAGATAAATCTAGGAAGTAGTTTGTCACCTACGAAGAACAAGTGACCAGAGATTATTATACAACTAACTATTCTTAATGAAGAAGATATAGACCTTTCTCATTAATCTATTTAAAAAACTTCAAAAGGAATCAAGGATTAATAGTAATCCCCCTTGAAAAATATGAAGTCCCCATCTTGATATAGAACTTTATAGTTTCATCATGGGTGAAAGGAGAAATGCATATATGGATAATATGAGGCATACTAACTAATTGATGATAAAAATTGAGTTTGAAAACATTTAGCGATCAAGTTTATTAATAGAATGAAATTTTAAAAGTTAGGGCATAATGGAAAGTGCTAAGAGAGAATAGGAATGATCATGACACACACATAGGAAATACGAAGTCTAGTAACCCATAGAAAGGAACAAGAAAGTCTAAAAGTGATGGCTAATCCTTTGAGTTCTAGCTAGAAGAGGTAGATGGTGTTCATGTTTATTAGTGATGAGACAAAATAACCTGTTAAACACTATAGAATGTGCATGCAAATTTAAACATCCATTAGATGAGCAAACACATATCAAATTAGTTGTAGTAATCTCCAACTATTCTTATGAGGAATGTCAATTCATTGGTGTAACAGATTAGAAAACTACAAAATGATTTTGAGAAATAATATAAATTGATTAGAGGCATCATGATTATCACTAAAGTTTACAGCATCCAACAAAATAAGCACAAGTCTATTTCAAGAATATACTAGAATAACATAAGAAAGAACCAAAATATAATCTCAAAAAATTGGTAGGCACTCATTTTAAGAAAGAAGATGAAGTTTTTGTTAGAACACATTGATATATTGAAAGGGGGGTGAATCAGTATATGCCAAAACTTAATCCAAGTTATCTTTATCAACCAAGTCATTTTACTACCTTAAACAAATGATAAAGCAAGTTAAGAAAATCAAAACACAACACATGAGCACACAACCATAACACCATATTTACATGGAAAAACCTAGAAGGGAAAAACCATGTTGAGCAAGCTTCTTGGATCTACTATCCAAATCCATCCTCACAAGTAAAAACAAGATTACAATATTACTTATGGGCTACAACTGAAAGGAAGCTACAACTCCCTAAGATACAATACAACAAAACTTATAGAATGAGGCTACAACCTCTATACATCACACTTGATAAAATCCACTGATCAAATACCTCCGCACACTTCACGCTGACTCAAATCTTCACTTTCTCTGCACAACAAACACTATTGCCTTCAACATACCTTCACATACACACTAACTCACTTCCACATTCCCATACACAACCTTGCACCCTCTCACACACTCTTAATTTTACACCAAACAAGATCTTTTATTTATACCTTTTGCAAACTACAAAATCTTTCTCCTACGTCAGCAAAGATGAAATATGTAAAATGAAATGTGCAATGGCCACACCAAGTCAGCTCCAAAGAGATGTAGAAATTTAGTGTGGTTCAAGTAAAGTGATAACTAGGACCTATTCTTCCTTAACACATTCTTCCAAGCTAGCACACACCTCAAAACATCTAGTAGGATCATCAAAACACATCAAGTCGGCACAACAACCACTTATCCTTCCACAAAATACCTCCAAACCTAAAGCGATACTAGAGAGACCAATTAGCATCATGCGAATAAATTTACAAGAAACATAAGACTTGCACAAACCTTCTCAAACATCCCTTCCTCTGAAGTATATGTTTTCTTTCTGGTACAAACAAACAAATATTGAACCTAGCATCACTTAAAAACATTGAACACACGGTCTTGAGATAGAACATTGAAAAACCAACTTGCAGTGCACTTCAGTACCTGAAACCTAAAATAAACAAAAATATAGACTAACTAAACTTATCCTCCAAACAACAAAGCCAAATGATGAAATATGGTGAAATGCAGTGGCTTTTACTTTCTCCTCCAGACAACCCTAATCAAAAACAAGATATGTCTTTGTTCTGTTGACTCTAGAGAACCTCTATGGTACAATATATCATCTGAAACTTGAATATATCAATCTTCTCATCTATATCTAACCATCCTTCAAGCTACAATACTTCAACTTCATATGCAAAGAAATGCGAAGCAGTTCTCTGACTCATCTTGACTACAACAACTATCTTCACTCTGCTAGCTCTAGAAACTTCTGCGGTAACTTTTATGCTCTGAAATCAAGAACATACCTTTTGCACACCTATCTCTATCCAAATCGCAAGGTCATACCTTCAAGTGTGGAGGAATGCAAAGCATTCTCCTAAGCTTCTTCAGTGCAACTTCCAGTGCCTTGGACTTCCTAAAACTTTCTTTCAAAACTAAGGCAATGATTTTCCTCAGGAAACAATGAATACAACATTAACTACACCAAAGATATTATTCAAAGCATCATACAACAATCACAACTCTTTTCAACAACACAAGAAACTACAACTTCCTCATATCAGCATACAACTTTCACCTCTTCATGGACTTCAGAAGATAGGGTACAACTGTGTACAAATGATACTGATATGTTTAGTATGCATACTACATGGCTTCCATCACCTTACCCTTCTCTTCACAACTTCTCTAATCTACCTCTTCTTTGTCTTCTTCTTTGTCTCACAATAGTCTGCAACAATCTCCATTAGAGATTATTGTCTTTTGGCATTTTTGAACACCACTGATCAACACACCATACCACTATTGACATCATATCTATTAACACCACTTCTACTTCCACTATCACTATTGAAATCAATGACAACACATATGCAACAATCTCCCCATTTGACATTGATGGAAACACTTAACCTGGTATGCAAATTTCTCCCCCTTTGATATCAAGGACAAAGGGCTAGTGGTCTTCCTCTAAATTCATCTTCCTTTAGCTCCCTTGTCTACATTTTCCTTGAACTTCTTTCACTACACCTTATCTATCAGCTCCCCCTATCTGATCTATCCCTATCATCCTTCTACCTACCCCCTCTAAGAGGTAGCCTCCACCAATACAGGGATAAAGATATGTCTTGAACTACTCCCCTTGGACAAATGCACCAACTATGCATCTAGTTAGAGGAAGGAGGGGAAACAACCCCTAACTTCTGTTTGAGATACTCAAATGTGTTCTTACAAAGTGCCTTTGTAAAGATGTCTGCAACTTGATTCTTTGTAGGCACATTTTCCAATCTAACCTCTTGATTTGCAACCTTCTCTCTCAAAAAGTGATACCTGAGAGATTTGTGCTTGGTTCTATAATGCATCACTAGATTCTTTAAAATATTGATGGCACTTGTATTGTCACAAAGAATAGCAATGGGCTTGAATCATAAACTACCTTAATATTCTTCAATGTTTGCCTCACCCACAGTACCTGAGTGCAACAGGCTACTGCAACTCTATACTCTACTTCTCTTGTTGATAAGGACACTGAATCTTGCTTTTGACTAATCCATGAGACCAATCTATCTCTCAAAAATAAAGATCCTCCACTGGTACTTCTTCTATCAACAACAATGCCCGCCCAATCTACATCAGCATATGCACTTAGGGAAAATTCATCACCCTTTTAATATCATAACCCATGTTCCAGAGTGCTCTTCAAATATCTCAATATTCTGTTGACTACCTTCAAATATGTTTCTTTAGGATATGCTTGAAACCTTACAACCAAACACACAACTTGCATAATGTCAAGTCTTGATGTTGTTAAGTATAGTAGGCCCCCAATCATAGACCTATATAGAGTCTGATCATATTCAGGTGACTCGTCATCTTTACTCAAATGGCAACTAGTTACCATAGGAGTACTCACTAGTTTGTAGTCTTCCATGCCAAACGAACTTCAACATTTCCTTGACATACTTTGCTTGAGGTACATAAAAATGCCACCATCTGATTGAGTAATTTGGAGTCTAAGAAAGAATGATAGTTCACCTAACATAGACATTTCAGATTCTTTTTGCATCTCTTCTACAAACTTCTTACACATCTCATCACATCTACAAAATATTATATCATCAACATACACAACAACAATTAGAATTTGTTCACCTTCAATTTTGATGTAGAGATTACTATCTGTGGTACCTTTCTTGAAACCTTGCTAGAGTAAGTACTTATCCAACCTTGCATACCAAGTCCTAGGGGCTTGTTTGAGACCATACAGATCCTTCTTAAGTCTACATGCCATGTTTGGGTCTTCCGATAATTGAAATCCATCAAGCTTCTCTATGTAGACTTCTTCTAGGTCACCATTTGAAAAGGTAGATTTGACATCCATCTAATATACCTTGAATCCCTTATGCATTACAAATGCAAGAACCATTATGATTTCTTCCATCCTTGCCATTGGAGCAAATGTCTCCTCATAGTCAACACCTTCAACTTGTGAATAACATTTGTAAACCAACCTTGCTTTGTTCTTGACCACTTCTCCATCTTCATTCAATTTGTTCCTGAATACCCATTTTTTACCTATCACATTCTTGTATGCAGGCCTTGGCACCAATTCCCAAGTATGATTCTTCACTTTCTAATTTAGTTCTTCTTCCATAGCTTGTATCCATCCTTCATCCAAGTTACTCGCCTAATCAAAAGTTTTAGGTTGTATTCCTGACAGTAAATAAAAGTCTACCTATTCATTTATTCTTTCAAATCTTCTTCTTGTCTGTACTCCTTCATTCTTGTCTCCAATGATTTGATCTTTTGAATGATTCTTTTGAACATACTTGGAAGGAGTCTTGGTAGTCTTCTCTCGAGTTTCTTTCTTTTCTTCAACAACTTCTTCTTTTTCTATGCAGACAGGTTCATCTAACCAATAGTCTTCTTGCTCATCTATGATTTTATGTGACTCTTCATCCACTCTAACATTTGCACTTTCAACTATCTTCCTCAATCTTTTGTTGTAGCACTTGTAGGCTTTGTTGGTAGTTGAGTATCCAAGGAAAATACCTTCATTTGCTCTTGAGTCAAACTTTCCTAGACCTTCTTCATCTCTTTTGATGTAACATTTTCTTTCAAACACTCTGAAGTACTTGACTGATGTTGGTCTTCCACTCCATAGCTCATAAGGTGTCTTGGTGTTGTGTCTTCTTAGTTTTCCTCTATTAAGAATGTAGACTACGGTGTGAATTTCTTATTTCTAATATACATCAGGTAGCTTAGCTTCACTTAACAGTGTCCTGGCCATCTCTTGAACAATCCTATTCTTCCTCTCTACAACACCATTTTGTTGAAGGGTTCTAGCAACATAATAGTGCCTCTTGATTCCATTTTCTTCACAAAACTCTTCAAACTCATTTGATGTTAACTCACCACCTCCATCACACCTTAAACACTTAATTCTAACATTCATTTCAGTTTCAACCATGGACTTGAAAATCTTGAACCTACTGAATCTTCTGATTTTTCTTTCAAAAATGTAAACCATGTCATTATAGAGAAATCATCAATGAGCAACATAAAATACCTCTCACCTTGTAGATTTTTCACCCTGGTAGGTCTACACAAGTTAGTATGAACTAGCTCCAATGCCCTTGTAGTAGAATACTCCTTGGACTTGAAACTTATCCTTGTCTACTTCCCAATCTGGCATTCCTTGCATATGGTGCTTGTAGGCTTGATGATCTTTGGCATGTCTCTTACAGCTTGCATGGAGCTTATCTTCACAAGATTATCAAATTTGTTGTGCCCCATTCTTTTGTGCCACAACCAACACTCATTTGTTTTTCCTAGAAGACAAGTACTTCCATTAAATCCCTTTTGGTTATACAAGTTTCTCTTTGTCCTAAATCCTTTTACCACCAATTTACCAGACTTTACTCTTCTGATTTCACAACCTTGATCATGAAATATGAGATTGTATCCTTTGGTACACATTTGACTTACACTAAGAATATTATGCTTGAGACTTTCTATATAAAGAACATCATGTGTTTTAGATTTACCATCAATACTTATGGTGCCTTTTCTAGTGATCTTTGTAGATGAGTTGTCTCCAAATCTGACTGATCTACCATTCCACTTGACAAAATTGATGAATTTGCTCTTATCACATGTCATGTGACTTGTACATCCACTATCTATCACCCAGATATTTGTTTGCCCTTAAGCATGAAATGTTGTTTCGACAATTATTAAATTTTCAACTCCATTATTTGTCTCTTGTCTTTTGGAAGATTCATTCTCCTTGTCTTGCTAGGTGACATCAGTTATATGAGATTCTAATTTTGCAAAACCACTCCTGCAATATCTTGCTATATTTCCAACATTTTTGCAAATTTGGCATACCACATTGACATCCACTAGTGAAGCAAGAGAATTCTTATTTACAAGATTTCTTCTATTCATTTTAGACTTGCAGTCTATAGCCTTATGACCAAATTTGTTGCAGACAAAGCAATAACCAAAGAAAGCATGATTGAACCAATTTATGGAGAGTTGTCTTGCATGAAAAGATCTTCCTTGAGGCATGATGAAATCTGTACCATCTGTGACATCTGGACTTCCAAGCTTTGCCCTTTCCAATTCCTTTTCGAGTGACAGAATTTCTTTCTCAAGTCTTGCACATTCTTTTTTCTTAGCTTCAATCAAAACTCTTTGATCTTGATTCTCTTTCCTTGTATCTTCCAAAACATCAAGAGCAAAAACAAGTTCACCTTCAAAATCAACTTCACATTCTTCTTCATTTGCAGTCTTGTCTAATATCACCATGGCCATGAATAGGGATTCTCCTCTTTCCTCATTTGATGAGTAGTGATCTACTTCTTCCCCAAAGCTGTAGTCCTCTTTGGAAAGGAGGTTCCTCTTGAAATTGTTTCTCTTGAAAACCTTGCTGATATTTTTATTTTCTCCAAAAGGACATTTAGAAGCATAATGACCAACTCTTCCACATTTAAAACATTTGAAAGGTAGCTTACCTTTATACTTGCCTGATCCCCTTTTCACCTTTCTCATAAAATTTGTTTCTTCTTCCTCTGCTTCATATTAGATGTTCCTTCATTCTTCATGTCTTTGAAAGTAGCTTCTCTTTGGTATGGACCTGGATATGCAGGAAAATTCCATTGTTAGCAGAACAAACAATGCAACCTACAAAAACCTTCAAGGAATCTAATCTAAATAACTAAAATAAAATGCAGAAATGTAAAATGAAGCAATATCACCCAGATTGATCAATTCCTTGGTGTCCATGGGATTGCTTCTCCAAATATGCAACCAAATTGCAAGAAGTTGCCATGATTTATTCAAGAAAGTGACATGCAAAGTGATTGAAAATGTAGAATTGCTAGAAAATGAGTGCTCAAGTGCTCAAAGGATGAGATGCATGCAAGAGATAGTGACAATGATAATGGATGCGAACAAAGATAATGCAAATACTAATAGATTCAAACCTCAAAATGGGAAAAGGAGAGGGTTTTATAGAATTTCAAGATGGGCGATCAACGATGGAGGATAAAAGGAAAGATCAATGGTTGAGAAGCATGGATGAATGTGCACGTGACAAGCGTCCTTGAAAAAGGCATCTTATTTAGAGATTTTAGGAAAGTTGCTTAGTGGGGATGAGATTGCTAAATTTTCAAAATAGGATATTTCTATTTTTTTAGTGGAGATGACTTAGCTTTTCTAATTTACAAATCTCGCCATATTTGATTTTTGATTTGTTACTATTTTGAAGGATCACTTACACATGTAGAGGAAAAATAGAAGGTGGGCAAATGGATAATAAATTAAATAAAAACATATTTATTTAATTTATTATTTAAATAATGTGAGGAAATGTTGGAGGAATAGAATATAAATTAAATTTATTTAATTTACATGTATGATAGGGGAAATAAACAAAACATTGGTTTTATTTATTTTTTAGAAAAAAGATAAGATAATTAAATAATTTAAAATTATTTAATAATTTGATGGAAGATAGAAGAATAATGCACATTAATTAAATAAATAAAATTTATTTAATTAATTAAAGATATGAGGCGGAAAATGAAATGTAAGTGTGTTAGACAAAATGAAGGTGAGCGGTGAAAAATGCGATAAATGCCTAGCTAATAAAATGGGCCAATTTTGGGTGTCTACATTTTGCCCCTCTTTGAGACAATGTTCGTTAGGGCATTGTTTCAAAGAAGATATGATACTTCGGATAAAAAGGCTATGCCCCAGTGAAAATGGTGAATGATGCCCTCTCGAGAGGAAAACTAGACTACCAAGAAAAAGTTGGGTTGGCTCACGACAAGATGATAGAAGGATGAAAGGCTAGGGTTCATGGGAAGAAAATAAGCATTGGGCGGGTCAAAGAGGGGATGAAACAGAAGAATTAGGGTTTGGTTCAGAAGAAAAATTAGGGTAATGTATGTCTAACACACTTGTTTGACAAGATGAAGAGGATGATGATGAAGACCAAGATGATGATGATTAGAGAGAGGATGATGAAACTATTGATCAAATCAGATGAAGGAAGGATGGTGAAGGCAACTTCAAATGGTTGCATATGAAATTAGAGATTTGCAATCCTTAAGTTTGATATAGCAATAGATATTATGCATCATGGTATAAAGACCAAGGTGTCAAGTATCTTGTTGGAATTAGGCCAGACAACTGAGAGGGGAGGTGAATCAGTTGTCCCACAAAATTAACCTTTTCTCTTTTTAATCTTCTTTCACAAATTACAAACAGATTAATGATGTAAGCATTAAAGCATGAAACAATAACACATGAGCAAAAACACAATTAGCACACTTGAAACCAAGATTTTTAACGTGGAAACCTAGTTAAGGGAAAACCACGGTGGGGGTTAACCCACAAGATTTTTACCCTATTAAAAGTACTTGAAAATGGGAAGGTACTTGCCTTCAAGGGCACTGCCCAGAGCTCACTACTCAAAAGAGGCTCACTACCTACAAAATTTATGTTTAATATAGAAGGAATTAACTAAGAAATAGCATCTTCTTCATGCCTGGTTCAGTCTCATTGAGTGCTCATAAAACTTCAGCCCTTCTCTCAGATACTTCTTCACTATCACTTCATCCTTTACTGTTCTTGTTCCTCTGCTCCTCCTCTTCTCTGCTCTGCCTCTGTTCCTTTCTTAGGATTTGATTATTTTGCACAAGGATGATTCTCCACAACTCAACTGCACACCTTTATATGCTTCATCAACCTTGGAATAATCATCAAGGTCGGCACTCCAAACATCTGACTTAATGTGAATCACTAAGCTATCAGCCAAACATAACTGGGACTCAAATCTTCTTTGACAACATGCCATGCTCCATAGAATTGCTCTTCGATCATCCGCAACATGTTAGAATCATCTATTCAGCTAAGATTGGGAGAAACAACACCAAGAAGAAAATCTTCAACAACAAGCTCGGTCTTCAATGCGGACCTCCAATACAGCAAGCACATGATCTAGAGACCTCCACAAGCACATTGAATTTAACAAAGACATCTGCACTCCTCCAAATCATCAGAATCACTTGCATCTTCTCCTAGAACCTCAAGAACACTATCTATCATGACTATCACACTAGAAAGATTGCTTGCGGACCTCTAAACCATGAACCACTTGAGTTGATGATACACACTGACTTCCCAAACATACCTTTAGAACCACAGATCATAATATTTCAATGCGGAGCAATCAGGACCAATTTACTGTCACTCTGTCTCTTCTGAACACAGCAAAACCCGGTTCTACTCAAATGACCATAGCTTCTTCAAATCTTCATGCGGACCTCTCAAAACTTAATTGGAGCTACTCCAGATAATCCTCTACATAGCCATATGGTCTGTATACATTGATCTTTATTAATTTTCTCACTATGGTCAACATTCTAGTCTTCTAAATAGGCAACAAAATAGGAAATAGTTGACACCAATGGCAACAAGGATATGTTGACATCAATAACAACACCGATTAGGCACATATTTGCAACAATCTCCCCCTTTGTCATTGATGGAAACATATCATGTGAAAAATTGATTCAACCATCAAGACAAGAACTTCTCCCCCTTTCTCTTATCACTTCTACAACTACTTTTTCACTGCTCCCCCTTTCATCAGTAACTAGTTTTTCACATGACTTCTCTCCCCCTTTAACATCAATGGCAAAGGGCACATATTTGTAGTCTTTACTTCCTATTTTTGTTACAGACTGATCTCAAAATTTGCATACTGACTACTCCCTCTAAGTAGTATCTCCTTAACATCAATCTAGATCACAAGATATGACTGTGAATTCCACCAGACTGATGCACCCTAGTGCATCTTAGTTCTGATTAGGTGGGGTAATAACCCCTAACTTCTCTCTAAGATACTCAAAAGTATCCTTGGGTAGAGGCTTGGTAAAAATATCCACAATCTGATCCTCTGAAGAAACAAACTCCAATCTGACTTCATTCTCATTAACCTTCTCTCTCAAAAAGTCAAACTTGATTGATATGTGGTTTGCCTTTGAATGCAACACCAGATTCTTTGAGATGCTTATTGCACTTGAATTATCATAGAAGATTGTGACAGGCTCCTCAAACATAATTCTAATGTCCTTCAGCATTTGCTTCATCCACAGAACTTGAGTACAATTGTCTGCTGCTGCTATATACTCTGCCTCTGTTGTAGATAGGGATATTGCCTCCTATTTTTTTCTCAACCAAGAAACTAATCTACTTCCCAAGAAGAATGCACCACCACTAGTTCTTTTTCTATCATCCACATCTCCTACCCAATCAACATCTGTATATGCATGAAGAGTGAAGTTATTGTCCTTTGGATACCATAAGCCATAATCAAGTGTCCCTTTGAGATATCTAAAAATTCCCTTGACTGCTACAACATGGGATTCTCTAGGATCATCTTGAAATCTAGCAACAAGTCCAACTGCACTCATAATATTAGGTCTGGTTTGAGTCAGATAGAGCAGTCCTCCAATCATTGATCTATACCTTTTCTAATTTTCCTTAAGGGAGTCATCATCTTTACTCATCTTACATCCAGTTACCATGGGTGTACCCACCAGCTTTGAATCTTCCATTCCAAACTTTTTCAAAAATTCTCACATACTTAGATTGAGATATGAAGATACCTTTATCTGACTGAGTGATTTGTAGACCTAAGAAGAAATTCATTTCACCAAACATGGACATCTCAAATTCACTCTGCATCTGATCAGCAAATGTTTTGCACATACTCTCATTTCCACCAAAAATGATATCATCAACAAATACCTCAACAATTAAAATGTGCTCATGATCAATCTTGAAGTAAAGATTACTGTCAGCAGTGCCTTTGCTATATCCTATGTTTAGCAAATACTTATCTAATCTTGCATACCATGCTCTTGGGGCTTGTTTGAGTCCATACAATGCTTTCCTCAACCTGCATACCATATCTCTCTGATCAGACAACTGAAATCCTTCCAATAGCTCAATGTAGACTTCTTCTAATTCTCTATATAGGAATGCTGACTTGACATCCATCTGATAGACCTTGAAATCTTTATAAGTAGCAAATGCAAGAAACAATCTAACTACCTCTATTCTTGCCACTGGAGCAAAAGTTTCTTCAAAATTGATTCCTTCCACTTGAGAATATCCTTTGCAGACCAACCTTGATTTGTTTCTTACAACTTCACCATCTTCATTTAGTTTATTCTGGAAGACCCATTTAGTTCCAATCACAATTTTGTCTTCAGGTCTAGGAACAAGATCCCAAGTGTGATTATTTTCAATTTGTATTAATTCTTCTTCCATGGCTTTTACCCAATTTTCATCATTGCAAGCTTCACTTACTATATTTGGTTCACTCTTTGAAATCAAACAAATTTCCTCTTGATCTTCAGCAATTCTTTTCCTAGTTCGAACACCTTTATATCTATCTCCTATGATCTGGTCTTCAGGATGATTCAGTCTTACATACCTAGGAGTTTTGGGATTTATTTGAACCTTTGTTTCTTGAGATTGTTCTTCAACATCTGTACTAACCTCTTGAGGGACTGGATTTTATGGATCAATCTGAATCTGAGTCTGGGTTTGAACTTGTCTTCCTTGACTTTGACTTTCATCTTGATCATCTAATTCATATCTGCAAGACCTGGAATGTCCTTCTTTGCTCTCATCAACTCTAACATTTTCACTTTCAACAATCTTTTTCAATCTTTTGTTAAAGCACCAATATGCCTTGATTTGAGTAGAGTAACCCAGAAATATTCCTTCATCACTTCTTGTGTCGAACTTGCCTAGATCCTCATCTCTTTTGATATAGCACTTACTACCAAAAACTTTGAAGTATCTCACAGTAGGAGGATGACCAAACCATAGTTCATAAGGGGTCTTACTAGAATTACCTTTGATCTTCTCCCGGTTGAGAGTGTAGACAATAGTACTCACAGCTTCTCTCCAATAAACTTGTGGAACATTTGCTTCCATCATCATGGTCCTGGCAGCTTCTTGAGTGGTCTGGTTCTTTCTTTCCATGACTCCATTTTGCTGAGGAGTCCTAGGAGCAGATAACTATCTTTTTATTCCATGCTTTTCACAGAATGTATCAAACTCACCGGAGGTAAACTCTCCACCTCTGTCAGATCTCAGACACTTTATTTTTTCACCAATCTCATTTTCCACCATAACCTTGAACACCTTGAACTTGTCAAGAGCTTCTAATTTTTCTTTCAAAAATGTCACCCACATCATCTGAGAGTAATCATCAATTAGCAACATAAATTGTCTATCTCCTTGCATGCTCCTAATTCTAGTAGTGCCACATAGATCAGTATACACAAGTTCCAGCCATCCATTTGAAAATTGTTCTTTACTCTTGAATGAAATTTTACTCTGTTTACCCAATTGACATTCTCTACATATGCTATCAGCAGGTTTCACATGTTTTGGAAGATCTCTCACAACCTAAGTAGAACTTATCTTGACAATGTTATCAAAATTCACATGACACATTCTCCTATGCCATAACCAACTCTGATCAATCTAAGCAATCAAACAACTTTTGCCAGAACTACTTAAATGAAAGATGTTACCTCTAGTCTGAGTACCAGATGCAATTTTAGTTCTAGAGCTTTCCAAGATTCTGCATTTTCCATCCTTGAATCAGAGATCATAACCCTTGTCAACCAACTATTCAACACTAAGAAGATTATGCTTCAATCCTTCCACATACAAAACATCATTAGTGTTATTCTTACCATCAAAAGAGATGGATCCTCTACCATGGATTCTACCAACTGAGTTGTCTCCAAATTTCACAATTTCACCTTCATATTTTTCAAAGTTTACAAACTTACTTCTATCACCAGTCATATAATGAGAACATCCACTATCAATTACCCATTCATCCTTTTCTACAACTTGAGTAGCCAAGGCACTTTCTACATTTGTATAGCTAGCAGATTCAGTAGGCACCGGATCTTCTTCTTTGATAGCACTGAATACCCAATCATTTTCAGTGGAACCTCCATGATCAAATTCATCATCTATGACTCCTTCTTCACCAGCTTCTTGGACATAGTAGCATTTCTTCTAAACTCTAGGTCTGTTAGGGTTTGGCCTTCAACCCCTCTCCAGACACCTTGAGGCAAAATGACCAATCTTATTACAAGCAAAACATTTGAATGGCAACTTTCCTTCATACTTACTGGATCCTCTTGGCAATCTTTTGGCAAAAAGGGCTTCAAGTTCATCGAACTCAGTTTCATCACCTTCAAGATCCTTCCTTGTTCTATTGAATCTATTAGATCTTCTTGAAGAGCTTTCACCCGGATCATATTTTTGTTTTCCATGAATACTGGATTTAAATGCAGATTCATACTTGGGAAGAGAATCACCAAACTCACTCATTTCAAATGCTGGAAGTTTACCAACTAATTGATCCCTTGTAACAGTTGTCATAGTCCTGATTTCTTCAATGGCAGCAACTTTATGCTTGTAGGCTAGAGGTAAGGATCTAAGCACTTTGGCAACAATTTCTTATTCTTCCAATTTTCCACTAGTACACCTTATACCACTCACAAGTTCATTCACTTTTAGCATATAGGAGGTAATATTTTCATCTTCACTCATCCTTAAGCTCTCATATCTACCCTTTAGAATTTGTAGCTTGGCACATTTGACATGTTCATCACCTTCACGTAGTGTTTCCAACTTCTCCCAGATTTCATGTGCAATTTTCAATTCCAGTATATTTGTCATTTCTGTATTAGACAGGGCACTCAACAAGGCTTCCGTAGCTTGAGTGTTGTTCTCAGCAACTTTGATTTCATCTAGAGTTGTAGGACCTTTTTCTAGAATCTTATATTCATTCTTAGTTATCAACCAATAGGCATCTCCCATACATTGCAAATGACACTACATGCACATCTTCCATAGAGTGTAATTTGTTTCATCAAATCTCAGACTGCCTTTCTTGTAAGTCGACATTTTGGATCTTCTCAAGCGGTCAAGCTTCTTTCAAAGGAACTTGGCTCTGATACCAATTGTTGGAATTAGTCCAGACAACTGAGAGGGGGGGTGAATCAGTTGTCCCACAAAATTAACCTTTTCTCTTTTTAATCTTCTTTCACAACTTACAAATAGATTAATGATGTAAACATTAAAGCATGAAACAATAACACGAGCAGAAACACAATTAACACACTTGACACCAAGATTTTTAATGTGGAAACCTGGTTAAGGGAAAACCATGGTGGGGGTTAACCCACAAGATTCATACCCTGTTAAAAGTACTTGAAAATGGGAAGGCACTTGCCTTCGGGCGCACTGTCCAGAGCTCACTACTCAAAAGAGGCTCACTGCCTATAGAATTTATGTTTAATATAGAAGGAATTAACTGAGAAATAGCATCTTCTTCATGCTTAGTTCAGTCTCATTGAGTGCTCATAAAACTTCTATTCTTCTCCCAAATACTTCTTCACTATCACTTCATCCTTTATTGTTCTTGTTCCTATGCTCCTCCTCTTCTCTGCTCTACCTCTGATCCTTTCTTGGGATTTGATTATTTCACACAAGGATGATTCTCCACAACTCAACTGCACACCTTTATATGCTTCATCAACCTTGGAATATCATCAAGGTAAGCACTCCAAACATCTGACTTAATGTGAATCACTAAGTTGTTGGCCAAACATAATTGTGACTCAAATCTTCCTCGATCAACATGTCACACTCCATAGAATTGCTCTTAGATAATCTGCAACATGCTAGAATCATCCGGTTGGCTAAGACTGGGAGAAACAACACTAAGAAGAAAATCTTCAATAACAAGCTCAGTCTTTAATGCGGACCTCCAACACAGCAGGCACATGATCCAAAGATGTCCACAAGCACATTGAATTTAACAAAGACATCCACACTCCTCCAAATCATCAGAATCACTTGCATCTTCTCCCAGAACCTCAAAAACATTGTCTGTCATGACTGTCACACTAGAAAGATTGCTTGCAGACCTCTAAACCATGAACCACTTGAGTTGATGATACACACTGACTTCCCAAACATATCTCTAGAACCGCAGATCATAATATTTCAATGTGGAGCAATCCAGACCAATTTACTATCACTCTCTCTTCTGAACGCAGCAAAACCTGGTTCTACTCAGATGATCATAGCTTCTTCAAATCTTCATGCGGACCACTTAAAACTTAACTGGAGCTACTTCAGACAATCCTCTACATAGCCATATGGTCTGCATATATTGATCTTTATTAATTTTCTCACTATCCTCAACATTCTAGTCTTCTAAATAGACAATAAAATAGGATACAGTTGACACCAATGGCAACAAGGACATGTTGACGTCAATGACGACACCGATTAGGCACATATTTGCAACATATCTAATGCGATATAGACTAATACAATCTTGTCAAGATACAAGATATGAATATTAGTTATCTCGAGATGGACTTTGACTCTATAAGCAAATGACCATGCCCTAGTCTATACGACATCGCAACATACCAAGATATGATAGATCAAGGCAGTCTTAAATAGGTATGAGAAAAAGGCAAAAGATAAATCAAAAGAAAACAAAAAACACTATCATCATGTTCTCTTCCCAAGTTTAGGGTGCTCTTGGGTAGATTGGATAGTTCCTTGTTAAAAGGAAAGATATATCTCGTTAAAGGCTAAGATGTTGGATTGATTTAGCAGATGTTGGCTTAAGGCATGCGGGCAAATGTCATCAGTTCACCTCAAATTTGATAAGTGCTTGAGCTATCATGGACTGCATAGCTTGGTTTTGCTTGAGTTAGTCAAAGAGAAGAAAATAGAAGATAGGGGAGATGGATGGGGAATGGAAGAATGAATCATCGGTGCTTGCGTACTAGATACTTCCTTCATATTCCAAACTACCTACATACCCTATATCCACAAGATCAAAGCACCACACGATGATGATGAGACATGATGATATGTAGTTTTGGGTGTTTATTGGTGATGTATGAGATGGATGATAGAAGAAGATGAGATGAAAGATTAAGAGAAAGATAATCAAAAGATGGATGGAAGATAGAGGAGGTTCATAAGATGGATAGAAGATATACAAGACCTATAACTTCATTTCTCATCTCATAGGCAGTGAAGGACCCGAACAACTCTTCCATGGTGAGTTTCTTCAAATCTTTGGCTTCTTCAATTGCAGAGACTTTTGAATCAAAATTGTGAGGGAGAGTTCTCGATACTTTCTTCACAACTATTGAGTCAGCTACATCTTTACCTAGAGTCCTAATTCCATTGACTGCTTCATCTACTTAGAGAAAATAGCCAGTAATGTTTTCCTCTTCTTTCATCCTTAGATTCTCAAACACTATTTTGTAAGATTGTAGGTTTGCCTCCTTAGCAATGTCATTTCCTTCATAGAGATCTTTGAGCTTCTTCCATATCTCCTTTGTTGTCTTGCACCACACAACCTTGACTAACTCTAAACTATTCAAACCACTTAAGATGGCATTTGTGGCTTTAGCATTGTTTTCATGAGCCTTCTTTGCATCTAGATCTATAATAGGATGACTAGGTTCAACATAATCATCCATGGTAGTCCTCCAAACATCATACCCTAGAAAGGTAAGATAGGTTCCATCCTTACACTCCAAAAATCATAGTTACTTCCATCAAATATCACAACTTTAGAAAAGGACTCATTCTGAGCCATCTATTCTACTCCAAGATCTACCTTCAACTGTTATGTTGCACCAAGGAACTAATCTCTGATAACAATTGTTAGATCACTCATATACTGAGAGGGGGGTGAATTAGTATATGCCAAAACTTAATCCAAGTTATATTTATCAACCAAGTCTTTGTATTGCCTTAAATAGATGATAAAGCAAATTAAGCAAATAAAAACACAACACATAAGCACACAACCATAACACCAAATTTACGTGGAAAATCTGGTGTCTTCGATCTACTATCCAAATCTAGCCTCACAAGTAAAAACAAGGTTACAATATTATTTATGAGTTACAACCCAAAGGAAGCTACAACTCCCTGAGATGCAATACAAAAACACTTACAAAATGAGGCTACAACCTCTATACATCACACTTGACAAAATCCATGGATCAAACACCTCTGCACACTTCACTTTGGGGTAAATGCACAAAGATGAGTCCACTTAAGGTGGAAGTTTTAGACTTAGAAACAAACCCAAAATCAAGTTAACTAAAATGGGATCCCCCTTTTTATGAAATGGGATCCCTCTTTTTATGAAACGGGATCTCGTTTTGCTTCAGGATCCCGAGCCAAAAGTAGGATCCCGTTTTCTAGAAATGGGATCCCATTTTGAGTTTCATAAAAGGTTAATATTTTAACCTTTATGAAACGGGATCCCATTTCATAAAATTTGAATTTTTGACCCACTTTTTGCTATGGGTTTTGGGTCAGAAAAAAGGCTTGGGAACCCGACCCTTGGCTTTGGACCTAGTTTGACCTGCAAGTTGAAGGTCCATCAATGTCACAACAAAATAGTGACTTTGGGCATATGTCTGAAGGCCTTTTTTGTAGAATTTTTTGATGAAATTAAAACTCATTATAGATGAGACAGTGTAGATTCCAAATATATAATTTTTTTACAATTAGATTTTTTTGTCTATTTTTCAATCAATTTCTGATGAAACAGGTCCATAAACTTGAATTATCAGAGTTTTTTAGTATTTTAATAACTTTTTATTAAAATAATTTTTTGTAAAAAATTGTACGAAAACGTACTTTAGACAATTCTTTTCAATTTGAAAAAAAAATCAAAAAATGATAAGTTTAGGTCATCTTATGCGTGACATACACGGCGATTTTTTGAAACACCAAAAATGGCCAATAAAAAATTAATAAAAAAAAATATTCAATAAAAAATTACAAAAAAATATGGAAAACGTGTTTCAGTGAGTCACAAATCTTTTCCCAAAAGGATTTAGAAAATATGATTATTTAGGTCAAAATATGGATGACGTACACGTGCATGGTATAGTAAAAAAAGTGACTTTTAAACAGTGGTTTTTATAAATGCCTATTAAAAATCAATTTGTATCATCTAGGTATTCAAAAAATTACATATTTGGAAACTAGACTCCGAGTATTACATTTCATATTTACTGACTTTTTTCAAGATTCCACCTTTAAGTGCTTCAAATTTTTAGGTCAAATGTGACAAATTCTAAAAATCAGGGAAAACACTTCCACTTTTTGGCCAAAAAGTGGACTCAACTTCTTGCACACACCCTTTGACTCAAATCTTCACTTTCTCTGCACAGAAAACATTGTTGCCTTCAACACACCTTCACATACACAATCACTCACTTCCATACTCCCATACACAACCTCACACCCTCTCACACACTCTTACTTTTCACACCAAACAAGATATTTTATTTATACCTTCCACAAACTATAAAATCTTTCTCCTACATTGGCCAAGATGAAACGTGTAAAATTAAACGTGCAATGGCCACACCAAGTCAGCTCCAAATAGATGTAGAAATCCAATGTAGTTCAAGCCAAGTGATAACCAAGACCTATTATTCCTTAATACATTCTTTCAAGTTGGTGTACACCTCAAAACAACCAATGAGATCATCAAAACACATCAAGTTGGCATAGCAACCACTTATCCTTCCACAAAATAGCTCCAGACCTAAAGCGGCATTGGAGAGACCAATTAGCATCATGTAGATAACATTACAAGTAATAAAAGACTTGCAAAAATTGTCTCAAACATCTTTTCCTCTAAAATATATGTTTTCTTTCTAGCACAAACAAACAAATACTGAACCTGGCATTACTTACAAACACTGAACGCACAGTCTTGAGATAGAACATTGAAAAACCAACTTGTGGTGCACTTTAGCACCTGAAACCTGAAATGAACAAAAATACAAACTAACTAAACTTATCCTCTAAACAAAAGCCAAATGATGAAATGCAATGGCTTTTTCTTTCTCCTCCAGACAACCCTAATCAGCAACAAGATATGTCTTTGTTCTACTGACTTTAGAGAACCTCTGTGGTATAACTTATCATTTGAAACTTGAATATATCAATCTTCTCATCTATATCTGACCATCCTTCAAGCCGTAGGACCTCATCTTTAGATGTGGAGAATGTTGATAACTGAGAGGGGGGGTGAATCAGTTATCCTAATTATTTCTTCTTTTGAACTTTCTTATTAATCAAAGCAGTGTTGAATCAAACAAACAAATATTACCATGAAATGAGAAACACATGACACAGTATTTTTGACATGGAAACCTGGTTAAGGGAGAAAACCACGAGGTGGTTAACCCAAAGATTATTCTCTGTTAGAAGAATAAGGAATTACAAAATGGCACTTGCCAATTAAGGCTCACTGCCCGAGCACACTGCTCACAAAGAGGCACACTGCCTACAAGGAGACACACTGTCTACAAAAGAATGTTATACAATACTTGAACTGATTGGAAGCATCTACATATGCTAGAGTTCAGTTCCGGTTAGGCTCAGTATACTGATCTGCTGCACTTCATCTTTCCTCTACTCTTTATTCTGCTTTCCTTTCACATACCGAATCTTTCTTACTGCTTCTGCACTGCTCTACACTTATTCGCATACACCATATCACAACTACACCTCTCACAACAAAATCCATCCTCTATTTATATCCGCACTAGTGATTTCATTATCTTTCTAGTCGGCACCCAGAATAGTCTATCTTCTCACAAACTCTGTTCTGTCGGTTGAATCCTTGCATATCAAGTAATGCGGATCAAGCATATACTTGTAGATGTCATTAATCATCTCGGCCAAACATGATTCATGCCTTCACAACCTTTACCATCAACAGTAACACATCCAGAAAATAGTCTGATACTCTGTCAGTCAGTTCTTCCTCTATTCTCACTGTCTCTCAGGAATCCGGTACTCAACTATTCATATCTTTTTCCTTATCCATCACTGGAGGCTAAATCCTTGGAATATACTACTCAAGGTAGTCCTCTTGACTTCCCCAAATCCGCACTGCACCAAGACACTTCCTCTGGGAGATCCAGACCAATCTGTTAGACCTTGCCACATGCTCTGTTCTTGTTCACCGGACCATAACAATCTTCATTCTGACTTCCGGTAGAGACACACCATGACTTACGGATATGTGGGATGACCTTTGTTGCCATCAATGACAACAACCATGAATCCATATAGTGTCTCTTGCCAACAATCTCCCCCTTTGGCATTGATGGCAACACTTAGTGAAAAATGACTAAGTGTTTACACTATGCTCCCCCTTTGGCTGCTGCTCTATCTTTATATACAATTTCTGGAACTCCCCCTTAGTTGGATTCCTCATTTTTCACTGCTCCTCACTCCCCCTTTGACATCAATGGCAAAGGGTAGGGTCCGCACACCAAAATTTTCAAAAATTTACTATACATAGCCGCATATTGTATACTCACATAAACTAAAGAATGTCTGTAAAGGATGTCTTCAATTGGACCAGTTCTGTAGCCCAACTTTGCTTCATTCTATCCAAAATTGAAATGTGACCACTCAACAAAAATGCAAAAGCTTCTGCCCTCTTGAGATCTGTCGGATCATTTGTTTGGGCGGTAGTCTGAGCATCACTGATGGCCTCATGCATAGTTTCTAACTTAGGGATTATAATCCTTCTAAGTTCTCCCATCCGGTTAGTTATATTCTTCCTTTCCTTCTCAAAATTCTTTATTGCATTGGTGATTGCAATAGTTTGACATTCTTGATTTACTATGGAGGAAGAGAAAGGATCAAAACTTTGAGACAAACTTTGTAGTTTGTCCTGTTCCTCTTTTATTTTCTTATCAATTTCTACTGTTGCCTTTGACTAGGAGATACAAAATTTGTAAATGTCACCGCCATCCTTAAGAGCATTTTCTAAGCTCTTTATTCCAATACTCATATTTCTCCTATCATTAGAGATTAATCCTAGTACTTCTGAAAATCTTTTATCCAAAAATTCCTTCCGGACCTTTTCTTTAGCTAATTTTTCTAGAGAATCAAAATGTGTACCAACACTGCTGACTAAGGTTTTGAGATTACCAGAAGAGGAGGCTGTCGGATCTATCTGGACTGATGGCATAATCTTTTCAAGCACTCCGGAAGTAGCCTCTATCAACTCACAGTCTTCCATATGAGACTTTAAGAGTTTTTCATTTGCCTTAGCATTTGCAAATGAAGCTATCTTCATTGTCTGTACCAAAGAGAGGGAGTCAAAGTTGAATGGACCTTTTAGAAGCTCTGGTTCATCAATCTCTATTATTTCTTGGCTCAAAAATTTTTGAACAGTTTGTGCAGTGTCTCTTGCCGGAGACAGATGTTTCTTTTCTCCTGCAGTTCTGTTCTTTGGAATCTTTTCTCCTTCCACATTCTTACCACTTTCAGTTGTGGTTTTCTTGTTAGAATCTTCTCTTTCTCTGCATCCTTGGTGCTGTCAACCTCTTTTTCTTTTACTGCTGCTTCTTTCCTCCTATAATTTCTCTTCTTCTTGGGATCCAGAGACTGTAGGGGAAGCCGGAGGAGAGATGTTAGTCTGTTCAAGGACCACTTCTTCCGGAGCAGATGATTCCAAGTCCACAGCTATTTCTGCACCTAAGTCCTCTACAACAGGAAGATTAAACCTTTTGAAGGCCTTCCGGAGGATCTCTTCTATCTCTATTGGCCACCTTGTCAGTCTCACCAAGCATGAGTTGATTCATTCTTGCTTTACTCCTAAACTCATCTTTGCAGTCTTTGAATATTATGTTCATTATCTTGGGATCAATTTGAGGATATAGCTGAATAGCTATCTGCTCCCGGATCTCAAGATCTTTTGCCTAAGCATTATTCTTTCTTATTTCTAATTCCTTTTCTAGGCTTTTAGGAATTAGAGATATGATCTCAATGAAAGCCTTATTGTATATGTTCAGATACTTGACTTTGGCTTCCTGCAGAATCTTTTGGTTAGCCTCATTGTAGTCATCATAGAATTCAGTCATTGGTTGAAGGTTTCCATCCACCGTGACTGACTTGATTACACTTTCTAGAGACAGGGTGGGCTTTTCAACAAATACCTCTGCCATTTCTTCCTTGTCTTGGCCTGTGGGAGGGTTTACCGGATCCTTTCTTCTTCTGTTTCTTTATTTCTTTTACCCCTCATCTAATTCTGTTTCCTCTTCAATCTTTCTGACTTTCATAAGCCCTTGTGGCTTTTGTCTTAGATCTTTTACCGGATGCCTGGACTTCTGATTTTGAGCTTTTGGTTCTGACAGGTGTAGATCCTTTTGACGATCTAGTCTGGGTTGAGGTTTCCACCAGAGCACTTTTCTTGTTTTTCTTTTCTGCCTCTTTCTTTTCTTCCTCAGCCTTTCTTCTCTTTTCTCGGTTGGCATCAAGTGCCTCCTTTGGGATGCCTAGGCCTTGAGCAATATGCTTTACTTCTTTTCTCACCTTCCTCTTTATCTCAGGTTCCCTGAGTTCCACATGGATCTTCACACTCAGCTCCTCAAAGGTTCCGAACCTTTCTGCCTTTGGATCTTTGGGCTGACTAAGCATGTGTTGAACATGCAGTTCTACAATCTGTTCATCAACCTCATACCCCATGGCATGATCTAGACAGTCCTTGGCTCCACTGCCTCCATTAGGCACTAATCAGTATCCACCATAAAGTAAATTGAGTCTTTGTATTTTTTCAACAAGAGACTGGGGAATTCTTTCTCTTGCTTGCATCGTGCTCTAGAAGTTGTTAAAGTATCCCCATAGGGCTGTATTTCTTGCTTTGGCATCCCCAAGCCCATGTAAATAATCTCTTATCTGGACTGCAACAGGTTTGTCATTCTGCCATGCCCATCCACTTGATCCGGGCAGCTCATTCATGAAGTAGAAAAATAGACATAATATAAGAGTACCATACTTGAAAGAATTCTTTTTGTCCTTCTTGATTTTCTGTATATTTTCCATTAATTGGCTTAAGAGAAGTTCAGAGAGATCATAATCTACATTCTTCCTCAGCATTTCATAGGCAGTATATACTGCAGTTCCAGATACAGAATTCTCCCTGCTGGAGTGATAAAGTGATAGATCTTGTATCTTATTATCATGGATGCATACTTGATATCCGGATCAGAAATATCTTCAATGGTCATTGCCCTCTTATCAAATTTTGATCCGGTGGCCTCAGTTACAATGTTATTTTTGACAGATTTGAGGATAGGTATCCCTCCAGAAGAGTATAGACCAGTTACTGCCCTAATTACCTCTTTTGTGATCTTGCAAGGTCTATCCAGCCATAGGAAGTTGTCATGCATCCTGCTCAATACATATCGGACCCATTCATCTTCTTCAAAGCAGGGGAAATGAATGAATTGATCAAATTGTTTCTTCTGGATACCCTTATACTCTGGTTTAAGCTCAAAAGCATTGTCTATCAGTTGTTTGTGATAGAGATCTCTCAATTTGAATTCCCCGAATTCCTCAATGCTTGCATGTATGTAAACCCTAAACGTCTTCTGTGTGTAAAACGCCATGAGGAACACTAGAGAATGCTCCTAAGGGATCTACCTCCAATGACTTGTATGGATGTTTCTTAAATTCAGGTCGGGCCTATCTAAGATTTTTACTATATTTTGAGTAGCCATTTCTCAAAAGATTTGTAGCAAGATATCAAAAACGGAAAATACCTTATGTGTCTTCGGTTACACGGAGTGGTTGGATTGATTTCTGTATGTAATGACTTCAGCAGGAGATCTTTGGTGAGCTTGATGAATCTTGTTGCAGAGCTCCACTTTTCGCTTCTTCTTGAGTGCAGAATGAGCAAGTGATTTTATGAGAAATCCCTTATATTGCTCTGCAAACCCTAATATCTGATGGCAATAAATGCTCGACCTACACTATTCCAGTTTGCCTTATCCGGATAGCTTGGAGTACCGAATCAGTCCTGATCTGTGAACATCATGTGGATCTTCCAATCATGAATAAATCAAGATGACACATTACAAGAACATCCCAAACACTCTGTCCAATCCGTAAAAATAAGACAATGCACTTCCGGATCTCTCCGGACCCTTTTGTAATCCTCTGTCATTCCGGAGCATTTCCCGGAATAGGTCTTACTTGATCAATCACAACTTCTTACATCTTCATGTGGACCTCTAAAATCTTATCTGGATCATCTCAAGACATATATCTTTAAACCCTTTACTCCGCATCTTGTGCCACATCTGGCACTTGATTGGCCGGGGGAACAGGATTTTCTTTGAGTCTCCCCCTGAGCAGAGCTCACTTTTAATTTCTGGAAGGAATATCAGCACCAGAGTCTAGTGCGGATCCACCTTCTATATTCTCTAAACTTTTCTTCACCCAAATCTTGCTCATCTGATTCCTAACTTCATCCGCATTCATCTTTTGTTTACCCTTGTCTTGATTCTGATTATACACCGGACCTCTTTTGTCCTGATTCTTGCTTCTGCAGACTTTAGCATTATGACCGGACCTATACAGATTTGGCAAATAACATTTCTTTGCATATTTGACTAATAACCTCTTGATCTGCATTGATTAGCCATATGACCTACTCTATTGCATGCAAAGCATCATACCATTGAATGATTTGTTTACTTGCATATTTCTACATTCATGAGACTTGTGTCCATACCTTTTGCAGTTAAAGCACTGTACGGAGAAGGATGAATTAGTCTGATTCATTCTCTTTCTGCACTGATTAGCTTTGTGACCAAAGTGATTGCAGCTGTGGCAGTATCCATTGAAGGATGGATACCTTTGAGCATTTGGCTGTCTTACTGGAGGTCTTCTAGGCCTATTCCTTGGATTTTCTGATCCAAAATTCTTTCGACTGGATCCAGAACTTTCTCCTTTCTCATATCCCAAACCATACTTGTCATCTATCCTCTTTTGACTTCCAAGAAGTACTTCAAGTTGGGTAGAACTTATCTTGAATGTTTCTTTATATTCATTTGTTGTTTGAAGATCTCTTTTGAGAGAGACAATTTGATCCTCAAGTTTTTCTTCATTATCTTTGGCATCTTCAAGATCAGATTCAAGATGTCTG
>BSBN01001903.1:0-225003 GCA_027924645.1 Cunninghamia lanceolata | reverse complement strand
CAATTGTCCTGAAGCAACAAGATATATGTCCAACACCTACCTCAAGTTAGTGGCTTCCCTAATAGTAGCCATCCCCATCAGGGCAGTATCATCAACAAACTGCAAATGAGATTGCGGAGGCAAGTCTCCACCCCATCGCTAACCCTGAATGATGCCAATCTCCACCTGGTGCAGGAGCACCTTGACAAATTAAGACTTCCATAGGAGTTGGATTAAATTTGAATGGTTCAATATTGTAATAGATAAATTATGTCATATTTCATTTGATAAAGTCATTAGGAAGGTTAAATGTTCAAGTTTTGTCTTCTTTTGCAAAATGGGAAAAGTTATCTTTCAAAATGCAACAATGTAAAAACTTGGAAGGTGAAGAGTCCTATGGCTCTTGATTCATTCCTAGGAAGTTAGAAACTGAAAATATATGTCTAATGCCTTTAAAAAGGCCTTGTAACCTTTTAGAAACTCGTGGGTGATTGAATTCAAGAATTGGAACAATAAAGAAGACTGTTTTTTTAGGCATTTCTACAGAAATTTTCTATTTTCTTGCATGGTACGGCCCAGTAAGGGTAGGAGGACATTTATTTTTGATTTCAAATGAAAGTATATTCAATCACCCTCCCTTTCCTTTTCGTCTCATCAAATTTGGTGCAATATTGAGGAAGTTATGACCGTTTTAGTGACTGCAATTTCTAGAATTCTCCTATAACAGTCCTGTTGCAGCATTTGGTATGGTTATGTACGGATAGATACAGGGGAAAGACATATATATTTGGAAAGAGGATGGAGTTACCTTTCAAATTCATCTGGTAGGAGGTCTTAACTCGATTCCTAGAGGAATATATCAGGTTTTTTCTAAAACTGCTCTGTTAACTAGGTTTTTGGGGCCTAGAAATGGGGGTTTGGTGTTTAAACACTTGAATGAGCAAATAATTGCATGAGACCTAGAAAATCCTTTGTTTTAGAGCCTTTCCTAAGACTTTTTCAAGGTTTGAAGTGAGTGGGGCAAGTATTTGATAGGGTTCCTTTGTAAAGTGGGCAAATTAGGCCTTGTAGGAAGATAGCAGGGTGTTAGGACAGTCAAATTCCGTCTAAAACAATAGTATATGATTTTTGAAGTATGTTATAGAACTCAATAGAGGGTACTCAGATCAGTCAATATATTTGGAAGTGCTTTGGGAAAGTTTGGAGAAAAGTGCAAGTTTGTCGCTGAACAGGGCTTACTAGGATTAGGCCTAGTCAAGTAGAATTGTCGAGAACCAATCAAATTGGTTTGTGAAACCTGTTGAATCTTGTTGGTAGGAGTAGGTTGAGACCCTATAAGATGCAATATTTCATCTGAGAAGTTGGAACCCTACGTTGAGCCATTTGGAGGAGTTTAAGGCAAAGGGACGACTAATGAAGTCTTATTGGTGGAAGCCACAAACCATTGAAATCTTTTGTTTCTATTAAATCATCTCATAAGTCCTAACACCTTTGCATCAAATTGGTATCAGAGCTAGCAAAAGCTCTGGGAAGAGATGAATAATATGTTATGTTGGTGACCGTTATTTGCTAAGTTGTTTGGTTGCAGGTGCTTGGTCCATCTAACTGCAGAAGGATGTTTTCTGAGGTTGTGTGTATGGGCAGACAAGATGAGGTCTGTCATGACCATTCTCCAATGGAGATTAGGCTGGATAAGGGTGCATAGAGAAACCACTGAGGAGAGAGTGGTAGGTGCATCACCAGGATCTGCTGTTGGGTGAGATGAATGGTTTGGTAAGTTGGTGTTGTGAAGCAGTGAGAGAGATGGATACTTGAAGAAGCACTTGATGTTGCAGCTTGAAGAGTACTCCACTGATGGGAGTAGAAGGAGCCTGAAGAAGCTCTAAAATTGATAGTTTGATTTGTTGTTGGTTGGTCACCTTTCTATGAATGAGAATATTTGAAGCCTGAAGCTGAAGAAGATGAAGACAGAGATGCAAAGAAAGACCTTTGTTGCTGTTACATTTCCAAGGGACTTGGAAATTTTGTTGGTTGGTTGTATGGTGCAGGAGCACCTTGACAAATTGAGACTTCCATAGGAGTTGGATTAAATTTGAATGGTTCAATATTGTAATAAGATAAAATTATGTCATATTTCATTTGATGAAGTCATTAGGAAGGTTAAATGTTCAAGTTTTGTCTTCTTTTGCAAAATGGGAAAAGTTATCTTTCAAAATGCAACAATGTAAAAACTTGGAAGGTGAAGAGTCCTATGGCTCTTGATTCATTTCTAGGAAGTTAGAAACTGAAAATACATGTCTAATTCCTTTAAAAAGGCCTTGTAACCTTTAGAAACTAGTGGGTGATTGAATTCAAGAATTGGAACAATAAAGAAGACTATTTTTTTAGGCATTTCTACAGAAATTTTCTATTTTCTTGCATGGTACGGCCCAGTAAGGGTAGGAGGACATTTATTTTGATTTGAAATGAAATTATATTCAATCACCCTCCCTTTCCTTTTTGTCTCATCGAATTTGGTGCAATATTGAGGAAGTTATGACCGTTTTAGTGACTGCAATTTCTAGAATTCTCCTATAACAGTCCCTGTTGCAGCATTTGGTACGGTTCTGTATGGATAGATACAGGGGAAAGCCATATATGGTTGGAAATAGGATGGAGTTACCTTTCAAATGCATCTAGTAGGAGGTCTTAACTCAATTTCTAGAGGAATATATCAGGTTTTTTCTAAAACTGCTCTGTTAACTAGGTTTTTGGGGCCTAGAAATAGGGGTTTGGTGTTTAAACACTTGAATGAGAAAATCATTGCATGAGACCTGGAAAATCCTTTGTTTTAGATCCTTTCCTAAGACTGTTTCAAGGTTTGAAGTGAGTGGGGCAAGTATTTGATAGGGTTCCTTTGTAAAGTGGGCAAATTAGGCCTTGTAGGAAGACAGCAGGGTGTTAGGACAGTCAGATTCCGTCCAAAACAATAGTATATTATTTTGAATTATGTTATAGAACTCAATAGAGGGTACTCAGATCAGTCAATATTTGGAAGTGCTTTGGGAAAGTTTGGAGAAGAAGTGCAAGTTTGTCGCTAAACAGGGCTACTAGGATTAGGCCTAGTCAAGTGGAATTGTCAAGAACCAATCAAATTGGTTTGTGAACCTATTGAATCTTGTTGGTAGGGGTAGGTTGAGACCCTAGAAGATGCAATATTTCATCTGAGAAGTTGGAACCCTAAGTTGAGCCTTTGGAGGAGTTTAAGGCAAAGGGAAGACTAATGAAGTCTTATTGGTGGAAGCACAAACCATTGAAATCTTTTGTTTCTATTAAATCATCTCATAAGTCCTGACACCTCTGCATCACCACCCTTCTTTTCAACAAACGATCAAGGCCTTCCACAAGAAGCAGAAAAAGATACAGAGAAAGAGGATCCCCTTGGCGCAAACCCCTTGAGGCACCAAAAAGTTTCGAATGATCACCATTTATCAAAACTGAGAAGGAAACAGACGTGACACAGCTCATGACCCATTGGATCCACTCCTCACCAAAACCAAAAGAAACAAGGATCTTCTGCAAAAAAAGACCATCTAACCCTGTCATAAGCCTTAGCCATATCCAGCTTAATGAACATAGCCTTCTCGTGGGAGTTGTCCATGGAGTGGATGGTCTCCGTAGCAATGACAACCCCGTCAAGAATCTATCGACCCGCCACAAATCCACTCTGTTCCTCTAAAATCAGCACTTTAAGCCACTTCTTCAATCTCTCAGCCAATAACTTAGAAATGATTTTATAAGCCACATTGCAAAGAGAGATAGGCTGGAACTGAGATAACCTATCAGCCCCTTCACACTTGGGTATGAGAGCAAGGAAGGTGGCATTCAGAGTATGAAGCATCTGTTTATTCCTCTGGGATTCAAGGACAACCGCCAGAAGATCCAACTTTATGATATCCCAGAATTCCTAAAAAAATTCAATCGGGAAACCATCGGCACCAGGAGCTTTACCCTTCTTCATCTGAAACACAATACCCTCCAGCTCATCAAGAGAGATATCTTTCATCAGATACTCATTCGCCTCCCTAGAGACCAACTGAGGAATATAAGAAAGAACCTGTGCTTCCTCAACAGAGCCCCTTCGTGAATCCTCCCTAAATAAAGTAGCAAAATACTGAGATGCCTCAACAGAGATTTCCTGAAATGAGGCAAGACGTTCACCCCTATCATTCACTAGAATAGGAATGGAATTACCATGCCTCCTGTCCTTCACAGAATTGAAGAAGAAGGTGGTGTTTTTATCACCTTCCTATAACCATTCAACCCGGGCCTTTTGCTTCCAATAGATTTCTTCCCTTAATTCAAATTCCTCAACCACTTTCAAAGTCTTAGCCTCCTCCCTTAGAAGATCCTCAGAGGCCCCATTCTCACGAATCAACCGCGTAATATTATTCAACTCCTCCTGGGCAGCAACCTTAGCATGAAAGATATTACCAAAACATCGTCGATTCCACCTTTTAGGCTGATATTTGACAAACTGAAGGAGCTTGGAGAATGTGTACATTGCCATACCAAAGTTGGTCTACCAATCTGCCACCACTCAGCCACATGTTCATGAAGAGTAGGATCCTGTAACCACATAAGCTGGAACTTGAATGAGGGAGAACGAGGCCCTCGAGCAGAGATAATACTAAGCTTAATAGGCCAATGATCAGAACCTCTCCAATCAAGAATTTCAGATCGAGTGGACCATAGGTCTCCAACCCAATAACAGGAAACCAAGAATCGATCTAGCCTCTCAGCAACACAACTCTCACCAATTCTCCTATTATTCCAAGTGAAGCAACCATTACTTGGCAGAACATCAATAAGATTTAATTCAGAAATGCTATCTCTGAATAACAGAGCAGAAGGATCCAACCTAGGAATACCACCTCTTTTCTCAGACAACTCCACAATAGCATTAAAATCGCCAGCCATAACCCACGGATGGTAAGGAGCTAAGCTACGAACAAAATGAAGATGGGACCATAGAAGTTGTTTACCCAGAAACTCAACAGGAGCATACACATTAGAGAGGAGAATACACTCACCAGTCTCATACCAAGAGGCGACTAGGGATATAGAGGATCTAGAGGACATCCACCAGAGAGGGAAAATCTTCTGAGGGTTCCAAAAGCAGGCCACCACTCCGGAAGCACCAAGAGCCTCCATACACTGGCATTCACCATATTTCCACAACTTAGGAGCCATGGCCAACATATTATCTACAGATAATTTAGTCTCCTGAAGAAAAAGAACATTTGGAGAATGATTCCTAACCAAATCGTGAACAACTTTTTGTCGAGGGCCACTGTTCAAGCCCCTTACATTCCATGAGAGAACAATCATTTCTGGGGGCATGAAAAATGTGAATCCAGAGTCTTGACTGACCCTGACTCCACCAAAGTTTCCCCAGTTAATTTAATCTTTTCTAGATCCTTTTTCCTTCCCAGCTTGGAAGTCCTGTCACCAACCCCTTTCTTCAGTTCATTTTGCTGAATACCCAAACGAGAGGAGGCCAAAGAGCTCTTCCCCACATCCTTGCCTCCTTTTAGGGGCAATGGGGAACCACCTCCACCACTCTTCGAAGCTCCAATAGAAGATTCTTGTTCAGTCTGGACAATCAATTGTTGATCCGTATCCATCTGCCCAACCCCAATCTCTTGCACAACCTGCATGGCCTCCAATGGTGGCCCATCCTGTCTTGTACCCAAAGTTCCCTGATCCAAGTTCAGTAACCCCGGATTCACTTCCTCTTGGCTGAGATCATCTAGCACCTCAAACCTATTAAAAGTTTCATCATCCTGCCTCTCCCTCAAGGTTCGCTTCTGGCCCCGATTCCTATTGCGAGCCTTGACAGGGACATAACCATCATCTCCATTACCATTACCCAGAATAGGCTCCTTACCATTATCAGAAACCTACGCTGCAAGTGACCATATTCATGACAAAGACGATACCGAAAAGGTAGGGTTTCGTAAGCTAGCTTTTGCACCCAAGTATATGATCCAGCACTCACTTCAACAGAATCTGACAGTGGCTTGCTTAAATCAATTTCTACATAGATACAAGCAAAAGTCATTACCTTTTTATACTGCGTCTGTTGTGAAGACCCAACAGGTTTACCGAGCATTGAAGCCACCAAATGCAACACGTCATCCCGTCAACACTCAACTGGAAACCACGGCAACTAAACCCAAACTAGGATCCGACTTGGTATAGCCTCAGTTGGGTTGAAGCCAGCATGCCATGGCTTGATAAACAAACCCACCTGGTTATAAAAATAGGGGCCACCCTCGAAGACCTTATTCCGATTTGCCATGCAATCAAAAGAGACCATAAAAAAGTTGTTCGCAAGGAGCCTAATCTCCATCTCCCCCTCCGGCATCCAAGTCCGCTGAGCCCAGGATTCCAAAAATTGCAGCGAGACTCTCAAACCCATGAAATTGCAATAAAAAGAGTGCCTTGAATAGTATTCAATATCATCAGCAAGCATTTCCATCGGGATAATCAACTTCGGTTGCTCTTTGCATCTTTCCAAACACCCATTAATCTTTGTTATTTGGGAACCACTAACCGATCCTAGATCATTCATCTCCATCTCTGAAGAAAACAACGTATTATCAAAAACATTCACTCCATGCGCCGAAGGCTTCGAACCAAATGCTGATCAGAAATCCAATTTGGGGCTAGCTCCAGATGTTTCCCCAACCTGCATAGCAAAAAATAAGATCCCCAGCAGGCATGCAAACCCCTAGGACGCTTTTGCAAGAAATGGAAAAAAGAAAAGACCCCAAGGGAAAGATCAAAACCCTTCCACCCACAAGCCACCCAAATGGCAGCAAGAAGGCCTCCAGAAAAGAAAAAACCCCACCACCACAACCCTAATAGCTTCAAAAACCCCCCCCCACCGACAAGAGAGTATTTTTTAAATGTTAAACAAATATTAAATTTTTCCTCAAGTTAATATTAATTTATTTAATAATTTAGCCTTGGCTTTCAAAGATTTGTTTATGTAATAAGAATATTAAATAAATTATAAAAATACGCAATGCCTAATCTAACCTTCTATAAATAATAACATTGTATCACTTCATAAATTCATGGGCAAGAAAAAATAAAAAAAATGGCTGCATAGTGCCCTTACCAATTGAACTTCTCTCTTCATTGATTTAATAAACTATTTGGCTATCTTTTTGTACTCCCTTGAGATGTTAAGAAAATTCAGCTTCATTGTGTTTATGTGTTAGTGGTGCAGTGCAGTGCAAATACTGCTATGGCTCATAATTGGTTGTTGCACACAATGTATCATTCCTTGCCCAACACTATCTTACACTTTGTCATGGTGTTTGGTCTAGTTTTTTGTGTTTCTTTAAAGTTCCTTTTAGGACTGTTTCTATTCTTTCTTGTATTTTTGCATTTCTTCAATACAAAAAAAACTATGTCAGCTCTATTTTAGTTTTATGTACCTTAATGCCAATGGATCACTCCTCTGGTGCAATTATTTTTATATGTAGGCTCTTTAATAGGTTTTGTTAACACACTCACACCATTAATTGTTGGCTCTAATAATTAGTTTTTAATGAATTATTTTCAAAAATTTAATCTAAATGATACTAAAAACTTATTATATTTTTTTACAAGAATTAATTCCCATAGTAAAAAACTTATTATAATTTTTTAAATAGTCAACTCTAACTTAAACCAAAAAATTGACAAATTTCAAGATTATTATAAAGTTATTATATTATCAACATTGTTACTAAAATTAAGAAAACACAACAAATTAAAACACGTCTATTCATGCAAGAGAGTATTTTTTTAAACTTTAAACAAATATTAAATTTTTCCTAAGTCTATGCAAATATTTTAACAAATATTATTGAAAAATCAATCATCAATCTTGTCATTGGCTCAGATTTTTAAAAATATAATATAATACTATATAAAAACAAAAATATAATATAATACTATATAAAAATATTATAATATTAGAATAATGTAATAATATAAATATATTATTATCATATTTATAATATAAACATTGTTTATTATCAATCAATAATTAATTATACTATTTCATTAATATTTAAACTAATATTACAATTTTGTTATAATATTTATATTGGCTTTAAAAAAAAATATTTGTTTAACATTATTTGAATCTAATTTGTCTAAACAACAAATATTTATTTTAAGAAGAAAATTAAGTCAAATATTATCAATTAATATTATACTATATTATAATACTATAGTATCAATTAAAATAATATATCTAAGTGTTATAATAAATATTAATAATATAATTAATATTATAACTATAAATAATAACCATTTTGTTGGTTTCACAAAAAATAAATTTGAAATTTACCTAATAAATTAAAAAATTAAAACTAAAACACAACTATAATTACAACTAAAACACAACACTACAAGGTAGGTAACATGGCACTTGTTTAAAATCGTGTCTTTGTTTAAACCCTACACTTCTATATATTTTGAAGGAGACTTATTATTGGCCATAATGTATCATTTAATCAATGATTTTTTTATTTAGAAATAGGAACTAGTACTTTTATATTTGCATATCAAGTGTAGTTGCATATTTGTTTACTTTCATTAAATTAAAATTTTTCTTTGCTAATTAATTGTTAGTTCTAATAATTAGTTTTTAATGAAATATTTTCAATAATTTAATCTAAATGATACCAAAAACTTATTATATTTTTTACAAGAATTAATTCCCATAGTAAAAAACTTATTATAATTTTTTAAAGCAATTAATTCCCATAGTAAAAATCTAAAACAAAGTTCATTAAACTAAATATTTATTTTCTTTGTGGCTTTTAAAGATTGAAGAACCCAACCCTGTGTTAATATTAATTTATTTAATAATTTAACCTTGGTTTTCAAAGATTTGTTTATGCAATAATAATATTAAATAAATTATAATTTATGCACTTTGCCTAATCTAACCTTCTATAAATAATAACAGCATTGTATCACTTCATAAATTCATTTGGCAAGAAAAAACAAAAAAATAGTTGCATAGTGCCCTTACCAATTAAATTTCTCTCTTCATTGATTTAATAAACTATCTAGGGTAAAAAAACTATGTGGGCTCTATTTTGTTTTTATGTACCTTAATGCCACTCATCACTCCTCTGGTGTAATTATTTTTATATGTTGGCTCTTTAATCATTGATTTAATAAACTATCTAGGCTAAAAAAACTATGTGGGCTCTATTTTGTTTTTATGTACCTTAATGCCACTGATCACTCCTCTGGTGTAATTATTTTATATGTCAGCTCTTTAATAGGTTTTGTTAACACACTCACTCCATTAATTGTTAGCTCTAATATTTAGTTTATAATGAACATTTTACAGCTCTTATTTTATTAGGGTTTTATCATATAAATAAAAAAAGGAGCAACAACAATCAGAGAAGTTATATTTTATAGATTTTACTATGGAGGCATCAATTTAATTTAATTTAATTTTCTACATAATAAAATTTAATTTATTTCTTTTTCATTGGCTCATGTTTTATAAAAATAGAGTGTCGTAAAGGAGATTGTTTAAGGAGATTGTATATTTGTTAACACACTAACAAGTCAAGTGATGTATATGAGTTGATTTTAACAAAGCATCAGAGCATCGGTGTAGTAAGAGTCTTATAGATGGAGGTTGAGATGGAGGTTGTGTGTAAGAGTCTTATAAATGTTGAGTTACCTTTTGGGTCTCTGGTTGATTAATACTCCTATGAAAGCTTTATCTTCAAGTATATTGTAATCTTCTTGATTCCTGAATAATATATTGGACAACTTTGGAGTGTGGGGTTTTTTACTTGAAAGGGTTTTCCCCACGTATATCTTGTGTTGTGAGTTTTGCATTTGGATGTTGTTATTACTTCTCTATTAATGTGCATCTTGATATGTAACTATAAAAGTTAAAATTTGCATAAATCTTTCCTCAGTAGATCAGTGTAGGAAGCATTTTCCGCATACCTTTCTTCCTTTCATGGATGGGATCAATAGCCTACAATAATATCTAATGTCAATCATATAAATACAAAGATAATCCATCTATCAAGTCAAATCAAGAAGTCTAACCAAGGTGGCCTCACAATAATTCACTAAGGATCATTTCCAAGCACAATCTAGTGATATATAATCAATCCAAGCTAAGGCGTACATCTCCTATGCATACTCAAATTGTACATGACCACCTTATAATTAGATCCCCAACTATACCTTATCATCTAAGGAATAGGGTCATAATACCTGTAGACACCCTAAAATGTCCTAACCATTTAATCGTCCCAATTAATTAATTAAATTTTATTTAATTAATTAAATCCTAATTTATCCATAATTAATTAATTAAAATCCCTTGGTCACCTATATTGAATTAATTTAATTCAATATTTATCCCCTTCTAATGTTAGCCCATATTAATTAAATAACTATTAAACATTTATTTGGTTAATATTTCCTTTCACAATTCCAACTTAATCACATGCTTAATTAATTAAATAAACCCACTTTATTTAATTAATTATCCCTTTGTCACATGTCCCCATAACCCAAATAAAAAAATAAAAATAAATCCCCCACCTCTCACCTCATTGCAACACGTGTCACACCATTTACCCTCCACTTAATCCCTTCACATGACTTGCCAATTTAAATATTTTTATTTAAATTGGAGCTAATTATTCTCCTCCCTCCATTTGTCACATGACTACATAGTCACAAGCACCTCTTAGCCTTTTATTCTAATTTAAAATTAATCTCTCTTCTCCATCGCACACTTGTTACAAAGCTAAACATGATCCATGTATGATTAATCTCAGCCATCCATAAGCCAAAACTCAAAATCAAATCTCATCCCTTCATTTCAACCAAGCTTTTCTATAAATACAACCCTCTTCTAAGCCATTTGCATCCAATCTTGAGCATATTATCACTCTGTCAAAATCATTCTTGCATCTTTGAGCTAGGGTTTAGTGATTTGCATTTGCATGAGAGCATTTCACATTTCAATCTTGTGGGTATAGCTAGAATGTTCTTGGGTGCAGCATTCTCAACCTTAACCATGGATTGTGGATCATCTTGAAGGTATATTGCATTGTGTTATTTGTATTTTGTTATCATTTTCCTTCATGTTGATTTTCATGATTTCATTTGGCATGCCCGGTGGGACCCCTAGGTCCTGATTTTACTAATTCTTCATGTATTTTTGAAGATTTTGTCAAAAATCCGTATTGCAGGTTTTGTTATAGGTGTTGACGCTATATCTAACTGTTTTAGTGTGATTTCATCTTTGTTCAGTGTGAATTTCCTCGACTATGGTGCGATTCTGTCGACTCTTAGCGCGAGTTTCTATTTTGGTGCAATTTTTCTGTGTTCAGTTTGACAGATTTTCTGTGGTTGTAGGGTCTTGCATTTTTAGTTTTTGACTCAGTTTTGTACTTGTAGGTTCTAACAAGCTTCATTTTGTAGGTTTTTGATCAAAGGTTTAATATTTTTCACTCGGTTTATACTAGGGTTTGATATTTAGATTGCATGTTAGCTAGATTTGCATTCATGAACTAGGGTTTGCAAATTTCTAGTTTGTTAGGGTTTAAGATCATATACAAGTCCATCTTAAAGCAAATAGAAGGGTTTGACTTTTCATCTAGGCTATTTTTTAGAGGATAGATCTTTTTTTGTCGATTTGGCGCAGTCTACATCGAGATCCACACAATTGTTTAGCCTTTGTGAACAGGTAAATTATGTAAAACTGAGACTGGCGCTATTTTAATTTACTGTGATGTGATTTTCTACTTTTCTGGCACCATTTTTTGTTTCTGTGGTGTGATATTTCATTTATGTAGCGCTATATTTAGTGTCAGTGTGATTCTTCTTTTCTGTAGCACGATATTCTGCTGACAGGTAAACATTTCTATGTGTCTCGATTTACTGATTCGGTGGTGCAATTTCATGCTTTTTTGGTGCTTTGCTATTCTATTTTGGTGCTATTTTCTGTACTAATTTTTTGATTGTGCAGGTTATTGGCCGAACTCTGCAGCACAAAAGAATGCATTTCAAAGACTTAAATCTGAAAACTACTAACGATTTGCTGCAGGGTCTTTGTTAAACTAGGCACACTTTGTTTTGGGCTTTAAAAATGAACCTTTGTGTGTTTAGTTAGGCAAACATTTCATTTGGGCTTAAAAAGAACCATTGCTTGATCTTAGGAACATTTGGATTTGGACTTAAAAAGAGCATTAGCATTTGTTTGCCATGTTTGGTGTGCTTGCACACTTTGTGTTACCCAAGGGTTATAATCAAAGTATCCTCTCCCCTCGCCTTCAAAAGGGTCTTGGATGTAAGAGAAATAGTTCTATTCTCTTCTTTTTTAGGACGTGGGCCTACCCTTGAGACACATTTGTACGGAGAACTCATTGGCGACCCCAAGCAGTACTTTCATCCGATCTGCTATATGTAAATAAGGATAAGGCGAAAGCCAAGTCTAAATTGGTATTAGCGTATACCATTTGATGTTAGCTTGAAAGGAAGTATTACCTTTTCGTATATGAGACTCCTAGTAGAGTTAGTTAGAACCTTAAGTGGTTTGTCGGATGCTCGTATCATGCCAACCCCCCAGATCTTCCCCCACTATGAACCATTGTTTTAGTAGCACAAATCCTTCTATTTGTTGATGCAGAAGGGTAACCTTTGAAGTGGCCTCGATTCATGCGGTTATTAGCTGAGGTAGCAGGGACAATCCTAAGGTTTGGTGGGGGGACAAGCCTTGGGAAACCTAGATCTTGGTATGCGTGAGAAGTGAGTACACTATAAGGGGGAGCCGGTGCTACCAAGATCCTGGAGCTACCCTCTTTGAATAAGCGCAATTGAGGGATTCAACAAATATTGTCCTTGCCTTCGCCTTAGGTTGTGCTTGTTTTTTTTTTCTTTCAAAATTTACAAAAAAACAAAGACATTGCATCAAAACAAACTTTCCCATTGTGTGAATTGTGTGCTTTGTATTTGTTTTCCAAGAGACATCCTCATTTCCAAAACCTTAGAAAATCCAAAAAATATCAAAAGATTTCAAAATTCCAAAAAAAAGTCCAAAACCTTAGAAAATCCAAAAAAATCAAAAGCTTTCAAAATTCCAAAAAAATCCAAAACCTTAGAAAATCCAAAAAAATCAAAAGCTTTCAAAATTCCAAAAAGATCCAAACACTTAGAAATCCCAAAAAACATTCTAGCCTTGTCTCATTAATCCTTTTCGTTTCATTTATCCATTCATATCTTAAACATTCATCCATTCATCTCATCTTGACCTTAGAGAAAATATTTTGATTTGTTGGACTCTCCATCTTTTAAACATTTCATCCCAAAATCATTTTCCACTTACATCTCACCCAAATTGCCTATCAAGCCTTTCACATTTTATCCCACCAATCCATCAACCTTTGGACTAAGCTTGTGTGCAAAAGATTCAATCTAGATCTCATCTTATCCTTGTTTGTAAGATACTTAAAGATTAGCTACCTTTGGTATCCTTATAAACTTCATCTATCATCATTTTTATTTTATGTTGAAGGTCATTAGTCTACCTTCAAGTAAAATATCTTATCATCCTTTTGATTTGAGGTCATTAGTCTACCTTGAGTATAAGGAATCATCTTTGAAACAAAACCTAAATATCTAGATTTTATCCAAGCTCATCTTTTTTAGTCCTAAGCCATCCTTCCAAAGTTCAAGCACCATATCTTTAGCCAACTCCATCACCAATATCACCCTTTAGCCTTGAAAATTTTCATCCATTTCTCTCTTTCTCCCCTTTGGGTCCAACTAATTACAAATTTCTCTCTAAGGTCTTTCTTCCAAAGAATATTAAACCCATCTCATAATCAAACTCACTCCAACATCATTGCATGCCCTTGATAAGGTTACAAGCTAAGAGACTTCAAGAAATGGGATCCTTCGATACTGGAATGTCTCAAACCGACCAAAACAACATCGTTATCAAAATTGGAATGCAACCAACTGATGAGAATAATGTGCCCTATGACCATTCAATTCAACCTCCACCATCACCCCATGGAACGAATGAACCTGACCAAGAGGTTGAGGATTTATTACAAGATACTAGGGCCATGGATGTGTTACATAAAGTCCTCAAGTCAGACCCCAATAGGTTTATGGATCACCTTATGCGACTTGGGGCCACTCCTACAAACACTAGCGCCACCACACAACAAATCACACTCACTATTCCTGGTAACACCCCAAATGCAAATGTTTCCATAAGCCTCCCATCCAATGATCCTAACTCCAGAGCCATCATATCACATCTACTTTCACAACAAAATGTCAACACTTCCAATGTCGCAACCATTTCCATGTCCCAAGATAATCAAAACCCAAATTCGCAATGACAAGATGCCAACACGAACTCATGACAAGGCCAAGACACACAATTACCACCATATCTTCAATGAATGTGTCAAAACAATTCTACCCACAACAACCTATGACAATTGAAATGGTCCAACAAATAGTAGAGATGGCAAAGGAACCCAAAAAGAAGCATTATTCTCTTGAGGAAATATGTCATTATCCTTTTGAAAAGAATCTATATATGCCACAATTCCCTAAACATTTTGAAATGCCAAAATTTGACAAATATAAGGGAAAGGGAGACCCTCAGGATCACTTGCGGGAATTCTACTTCTCTTGCCTTGAAGTCGCTCAAGAGGACACTTATTTAATGAGACTTTTTCCCAAAAGCCTTAGTGGACAAGCTGTTGAATGGTTTACACATCTTCCCCAGGGCATTAAATCATTTGAAGAACTTGTGGACAAATTCATAACTCATTTCTCCTACAATTGTGAGCATGAAATCTCTATGACAGACCTTTGTAATACTAAACAAAAGAATGGGGAACCATTTGCAACCTTTTTACAAAGATGGAAAGCATTGACAAGCAAGTTACCATGGCAAGTACCTGAGAAACAATTCGTGACCATGTTCATCACTAATCTGAATCCTGAATTAGCATTTCACTTGCAAGTGTTTTGTGCCTCAAACTTTGAAGAAGTTATTGAAAAGGGAATAACCATTGAAAATGCCCTTGTTTCTAAAGGATCAATAAAACTGTATGACAACAACAAGAATAACCATAACAACAACAACAACACCACCTCGAACAACAACAATAATGCTCAAACAAGTGATAAGCCGCGCTTTTGGAAAAAAAATAAGAATTCCCTCAATGATGGAGTAATAGATACAAAAGATGTCCAAAATGTCCAAAATAATCCCCCATTGAATATCTCAAGCAATAATGTGAACATACCTAGGGGACCTCCAAGATAAGAAAATCACCCTAGAAGAGGATTTACCCCTTTGGGGGAACCCATTGTGGACATTTTGGATAGGTGTGTAAAAGGAGGTTTATTGTAACTACCACCCATAATACCTGTTGATGAAAGTCAATTTAAACTCGTATGGTATGATGAGAATCAATATTGTGAATATCATCATGTTAAGGGGCACCCAACATCAGATTGCATGAGATTAAAACATTGCATACAAGATCTCATAGAAGCAGGCATAGACAACCTCCAAGACTCTTCAAATCCATCTCTGAATACAAACTTGGGAGCATACAAGGACCCCCTCCCCAACCATAACAAAGGAAAAGTATCTTCATCTTCCAACCAAACATATCATGTTGTTCCTCCACCAAAATGTTTTGATTTTGTTGTTTGCTGAATAGAAGAATCCTTTTGCCATGTCTACACTATTCGCATTCCAAGTCCAACCTCAAACTCCCAATTGTGCTGTCACAACCTATTGTGGTCGCGTAACCATTCATGGTGCCACTAACCAACCAATTGCAGCTGATCAACCTTCATCATCCGCACCTTCCAATCCACTCGCATATAAATACAGCCTCTTAGATCATCTAGGAAAGACACCGACCCAAATAACAATTCTAGAGCTCCTTCGTACATCGCCACTTCACAAGGAAATTTTGGATAAGGCCTTGACAGAAACACAAGTCCCTACTGATCTAAATGTGGAACAATTTCAAGGTATGGTATCCCACCTTGCAACATCCCATCACCTCACCTTTTCAGAAAAAAGATCTTTCTTCAGACACATCTCATAATGAAGCATTGCACATCGAAGTCCTAGTCCATAAACACATCGTAAAAAGGGTCTTAATAGATGGTGGCTCCGGCCTAAACCTGTGTACTCTAAAATTATTGAAACACTTGGGATATTCTGATGTGGTCGTAAATGCAAATGAATGTATCACCATAAAAGGTTATGACAACACAGAGAGATTGTCTACAGGGACTATCAAACTCCCTATTCAAGTGGGACCCAAGATTTTGGAGGCAAAGTGCCAAGTCCTTGACCTTGATCTTCCTTACAACATTCTTCTTGGTCAGCCATGGATTCATGCTATGTAAGCCATTCCCTCCACTTTCCATCAGTGCCTCAAATTCCCACACAACAAAACTAAGGTTACCATTTATGCCGACCCCCATCCTTTTCAATACTATAGCTTCTTGGAAGGACATGATCATACCTTCTGTCCCTATAATCATCCTATTGCGACCCCCTCCAAGTCTCCACAAACAACCTGATCATCTTCCGCCTACATTGATCCTGCCGATTTGGGTTCAACATCCCAATCCACCCCTCATCCTGAGATCAAGATCAAGGCAAGTGACAAAGGATGTGGTGAATATGACTTACATGGTGCCTTCTTTTGTGTTGGACTTCAACCACCATCCCTTAATACATATGGCATTCCTAAGGGAAATGAAGTCTCTACAGTAGTCATCAAGTGCAAACCAACACCAACCTTTAAAAGGAAACATCTCATGGAACAGGATGTCTTAGAAGATGTATCCTCGTGGCTATACAAGGATGAAGAAGAGAAAAAACTCCTGGTTCTTCCATTAGAAATCTATGGTCAAGGCTCCTGAATATTTAAGAAAATGGGATACAAGGGACAAGGGGGCATTGGCTTGCATAAATCAAGGATCATTGAACCAATCCAAGCTTATGGACATTATTATCGCCAAGGGATAGGGTACGGAATATTAGAACTGCCACCTTCAGAACGCGAGTGTACTTTTGCGGAGGACGCCAAGGCCTTCCCAGTAATCAATGACAACGATGAAGAGTATCGTTCTAACTCCTCCTCTGATTTTGCCGAACTCTTTGAATCCTCCATCTGTACCATCTTCACATTATCCTCCATGCCATCCACAACTAATGACCTACCTCTCATATATCCACAACTTGTCGATTGGGACCAAACAAAACCACCCGTCCTAGATGTTGTACAAAACGATGAAGCTCTTGCTGAGTTCATGGGAGTAAGAAATCACATTCCTTTGGGAGATCATAAAGTAGGATATATCATGGAACTTAACACTGGTGCGTACTTTGGTGAGACCACCCAATCTCTTAGTCACAAAATGATGAATATAAAAATAAAAAAGACATCCCTTGGTGAAAACCACTTTGTGGTGCTTTCAGATGATAAAAAAGTAAAAATAAATGATGTATCCTCTGGTGAAAACCTCTTTGAGGTGCCAGAGGATGAGAGATTGGACCTCCTTGAAGTACCTAAATTTTATCAAGAAACATCTCCTATCTTGACAGAAGCATCACAGGAAATTAATCTTGGCACAAAAAGTGAGCCCCAGATCACATATCAAATCATTGATACCAATAGAACAAGAAGCCTTTCTGAATTTCTTCAAATAAAGAAGCATCAACTTTGCATGGACTTATGCTGATATACCTGGGCTAGATACCTCTCTCATAGTTCATCACCTTGTAATATATCCAGATGCAAAATTGGTAAGACATAAATTACGAAAGATGCATCCACAAATAGACTTACTTGTCAAAGCAGAACTGAAGAAACTTCTGGATGTAGGATTTATTCGACCAATAGACTATCCCCAATGGGTGTCAAATCTGGTACCTATGAAAAAAGTGACTAGGGGCATCCATTGTTGTACTGACTTTTGAGATCTTAACAAAGCTTGTCCTAAGGATGATTTCCCTCTTCCTAACATCGACATGATCGTAGATCTCACTGCTGGACATGAAATGCCATCCCTCATGGATGGGTTTTCAGGATATAACCAAATCAAGATAGTTGAGGAAGACCAACATAAGACATCATTCATAGCACCATGGGGAACTTATTGTTGGGTTGTGATGCCTTTCAGATTAAAGAATGCAGGAGCAACATATCAAAGAGCAATGATAATCATCTTTCGTGATTCCTTTCACAAGATAATGGAAGACTATGTAGATGACCTTTTGGAAAAATAAAAAACAAGAGCAGAACATCTAGATGTGTTAGCACAGATCTTTGATTGACTGGAAAAGTATAATGTACAACTCAATCCTAAAAAGTGTGTTTTTGGGGTAACCTCTGGGAAACTCCTAGGATACATAGTGTCATGAAGAGGGATAGAGGTAGATCTAAACAAAGTCAAAGCTATAATGGAGATGCCTCCTCCTTCGACACTTAAATAGGTTAGAAGTCTACAAGGTAAGTTGCAATCCATTCGTTGATTCATAGTGCAGCTCGCTGATAAATGCTAGCCATTCCAACATCTGCTTAGAAAGAACAAAGCTTTTCAGTGGGATAATAATTGTCAGTTGGCCTTTGAACAATTGAAGAAATATCTTGCCAATCCACTAGTTCTCATGCCACCAAGACCAGGATAACCTCTTCTCCTCTACATATCAGTAACAGAAACAACAATTGGAGCTTTATTGGCACAACATGACGAGAAAGGAAAAGAGAGAGCCATCTATTACATTAGTAGCACATTGATACCATGTGAGCTTGATTATTCACAAATTAAGTGAGCATGTTTGGCAGTAGTCTTTTCATCATAGAAGTTAAGACACTATATGCTTAGTCACAAAACCAAGCTCATTGCGAAAATTGACCCGTTAAAATATCTGCTAAGCAAAGCTGTTCTCACTGGAAGAACAACAAAGTGGGTAATGGTCTTGAGTGAATTTGACATTGAGTACATAGAATGAAAAGCCATCAAAGGGCAAGTTATCATTGATCAATTAGCAGATGCTCCTATGCTAGCTGAACATCCTTTGTTGTCTGAGTTTCTAGATGAATCCATACTGACAGTTGCATTGACAGAAAACACTTGGAAAATGTATTTTGATGGGTCGTATACTCATCATCGCTCGGGGGCAAGTCTACTATTTGTCACACCTCAAGGAGATAGAATGCCTAGGTCATACAAAATAACATTCCCGTGTACCAACAATATAGCTGAATATGAGACCCTCATCACAGGGCTTCAGATGGCAATCAAATGGAAAATAGAGACGTTGATAGTTTATGGTGATTCACAGTTGGTTATCCGAAAGGTCAATGACGAGTACAAAATAAAAGATGATAAGCTCCTACCATATAAGAGAATGGTCAATGATTTTAAGGATTACTTCAACGATATTCATTTTGAACAAGTTCTGAGGCTTAACAATAAAGTGGTTGATGCAATGGCCACCATTGGGTCATTGGTAGATATGAAAAAAGATAGAAAGAGATGTGAATTTTTGGTGGAAGAGCTTCAAATCCCTGCTTATGATGTTCTACAATTAGAACTTGTATGCGACATTGTTGGTCCTTTGTCCCTGTGGTACCAAGAAATCTATTTATACCTTCATGATAACACCCTTCCACCCAACTTGACATCTACCCAACGATGAACCTTCATTCGCCAATCATCCCATTTCACCATCATTGCTGATACTTTATACCGAAAGAGTCATGACGGTACTCTTTTGAGATGTCTTGATGCTAGGGAGGCTGAGATGACCTTGCACGAAGTGCATGAGGGTATCTGTGGGGCACATTCTAATGGACTGACCTTAGCCAAGAAGATTCTTCGAATAGGGTACTATTGGCTGACTATGGAAAAAGATGCACATGATTATGTTAAGAAATATCTACCTTGCTAGCAACATGGAGATTTAATACATGCACCATCACAGGAATTGCAATTGATCACAACACCATGGCCCTTTTCACACTGGGGGCTCGATCTCATAGGGAAAATCCATCCACCCTCTTCCAACAGCCATAAGTTCATCATCACCACCACAAAATACTTCACTATGTGGGTAGAAGCCCTCCCACTCACCTTTACCACTAGTGTCCAAATTTCCAAGTTCATCCTACATTACATCATCTGTCCTTATGGCATCCCGCAATCCATCATCATAGATAATGGAAAGCCCTTTAAGAACCAAGAAGTCCGCACCTTGTGTGACAAGTTCCATATCCAGTACCATTTCTCTATCCTGTATTATCCACAAGGTAACAGTCAGGCTGAAGCTTCCAACAAAACCATTTTGCGCATCCTAAAGAAAACAGTTAATGAAGCCAGTCATGATTGGCACCTTCAGCTTAATCCCACCCTATGGACATACCACACTAGCATCCATACACCCACAGGAGCCACACCCTATTCATTAGTGTTTGGTTCTAAAGCCATCCTGCCTATAGAGATCGAGCTTCCATCTTTGTGCATCTCACTAAAAAACATTATCACTGATGAGGAATATCAGACTGCACGACTGAATGAATTAGAGTTGTTGGATGAGAAAAGCATAAAAGATCTGAACCATTTGCAAGCTTATCAAAATCACCTTCAGAGAAGTTATAATAAGAAAATGAAGAGCCACAATTTTGAAGGAGGTGATCTTGTCCTTATGGAGAATTAGAAGAACATGCAAGATCGCTCTAAGATAGGAAAGTTTGAACCTAATTGGCTGGGTCCCTTCATTGTCACAACTAGTTATGGATCGGGAGCCTATCAACTATCCACACCTGAGGGGCAGCCTCTGGAGGAACCTATGAACATCATGCACCTGAAGAAATTCTATGCATGACCCATCAAATATCCCAGGTCAAAAAATAAAAAAATAAAAAAATCAAAAAAATCAAGAAAAACTGAGTGCAATAAAGCCGTCCAATGGTGAAAATCACTCCGGTGATGCCTTGGATAAATACCATGGTGAAAACCTATTTTAGGTGCCATGTGTAGCAGCCAGTCCTACCATCTAATAAAATCCCTCTATGCACCCATAACCATCTATCATGCCATAATAAAATCCATCATTGCATAATCATCCATCCCATTTACATACCATAGCTTGGAGTTTGAAGCATTTTTGGTCATCCCACCCTCATCCCCTTTCATAAATCCCACCCACAAATAAAATCTTGGAGACGGTATCCTTATATGCTCCTAAGAGTTGGAAATCATATCAAAATACAAAAAAATCACAACATTCCAAAAATCCCAAAAATAATCATAAAATGTCCTAAAAAAGCTCAAAAAACATCAAAATATTCCCTCAAAATACAAAAAAAAAAATATTATCAAAAAAATCCAAGCAATGAATGTACCCAGAAACATCATCAACCTGCATCTTCTTCCATCCACAACCACTCAGAACCATCCATCTATCCACAAGCCATCCCTACATCATCACGTCCAATTAGAACTACATCTCATCTCTATCGTTAAGTGCCTTGATCCCATGGATACGGGTATGTAGGCAGTTTGGAGTACGAAGAAGGTACCCAGATTCAGGCACAAGATGATCTCCCCCCTCATTATCCTCATCATTCATCTCATCATTATCCTCATCATCCATCTCACCTTCTTTTATTCATCCATCTCCCATATCATCAATAAAGACCCAAAACTACATATTCATCTCGCCCACATCTTTTAAGGACCTTGATCCTGTGGATACGGGTATGTAGGCAATCTAGAATATGAAGAAAGTATCCAATACTCAGGTCCACAAGATGCACCCATTCAACCCAGTTGGATGGTCTAGATTGATCAAACTTACCTTGTAAAGCAAACTAAGCATCAACATCAAAACATCATCCTCAAAATGTAAAAATCGTCAATCAACAAATCAAACCTTATCATCACATATAGCTAGCTATCTGCTTGCTTATCCTTTTCAACATCTAATCCAACAACATCATCAACATGTTCGCCTTAATGGATATATCATTCCTACAATAGGTAGAATCTATTTATCCTTTATCATTATCATCCTTATCCTATCTAAACATCTCTTGGCAAGAAATACATGGTTGTTGTCTTGCTTGTGATTGATCTTGTTGATTCTTGATTTTTTATCTTTTGCCTCATTCTAGGGATACTCAAACCTTGCCTTGATCTCATCATATCTTGGTATGTGGACGAGGACACCTAGAATGGAGCATAGTCATTGTTTTGGATGTTGTGTTTGTAGGATGGTCTCCTTACCTCTAAGAACGATATTCATATCTTGATAATGATGTGTCGGTTCTAGCATAATTCTCTCTTGGGGCATCTAAGCATAGATCTTTCCTTTTATGCTTTCCAGGAGGTTATGTTATGAGTCCCCTTCCATCATCTAGTCAAGGTTGTGCTATCTTATGGATCTAGGTACTTATCCCTTTGCTTGTAAGTCTGGTCCATGCAAAACTAGGATAATAATCAACACTTTGGTCCTGTCATACCTGTATACGCCTAAAAATGACACGACTCTTCTAAGCAAATATTCTTAATATTTATTTCATCTAAATTCCTTTATCAATAAATAAATAAACAAATTTATTTATTTGATTCACATTCTTCCAATAATTAAATAAAATCAATTTATTTAATTAAAATCCCATTTTCTTCTATATCTCCATAATTAATTAAATAAATTTTATTTATTTAATTAACTTTCTTATTTCTTCTATTTCACATTAATAATTAAATAATTTTAAATTATTTAATTATGTCACCTTTCTTCTAAAAAAAATAAAATCTATATTTTATTTATTTGCCCACCTTCTATTTTCCTCTCAATGTGCAAGTGACCTTGAAAATAGAAATAAATAAAAAATCAAATTATGGGAAAGTGTCAAAATAGAAAAATCAAATCATCTCCACCAAAAAGATAGAAATATCTTATTTTTGAAAAGGCAGTCTTATCTTAAATGAGCAACTTTCGTAAAATCTCTAAATAGATGCCTTTTTCAAGGACACTTGTCACATATGTCATTTATATCTAAAATTGTTTTCCTCTTAATTAATTAAATAAATTTCATTTATTTAATTAATCTACATTATTCTTATTTCTTTCTTTCCATGGTTAAATAATTTTTAATTATTTAATCATTTCATCATTCTTCTATTAATTAAATAAATTATTTTTATTTAATTAATTGTCTTTATTCTTCTACTTCTCATCTATGATTAAATAATTTTAAATTATTTAATCATTTTCATTTTCTCTTCACCCATAAATAAATAAAATTAAATATTTTATTTATTTTCCAACATGTACATAAATTAAATAAAATTTATTTATTTAATTTATATTTCATTACTTTCTATTTATCATTTTCTAACTAAAATCATGCAAGTGGGCCCCTTCGTCCATAAAATAGAAAAAAAAAATAAAAGGTGGAAATATCTAATAAATTAGAAACAAAATTAAATGTCCTCATCATCAAACTTCCAAAATAGAAACATCATTTTATTTTGGGAAAAAGAATCTTATCTTTATTAGCAACCCACCTAATCTTTGTAAAAAATATGCCTTTTATGGACACTTGGCATGTGCACGTTTATCCTTTTCTCTCATTCATTTTTATCCATCGATTCTTCTTTCATTCTATACTATTGATCTTCTCTCTCACAAGTCTATAAATACAGCCCTATTCTTCCATTTCTATATCCAAGCTTTCAATATCATTACTCTACAGAATTCACAGTGAACCATATCATTCCATATCATTGGACATAGCTTGCGATCATCCTCATATTGTATTTGAAGCTCATCTTCAATACAAGAAGTATCATAGCCATCTTTCCATAACCATCTTGAAGAACAAAGCAAGGAAGTGCGCTTCTTGAGAGCTACATTCATCATAAAAGATCGATTGAGACTAGGCGAACAATAGAAGCCGCAGGATAACAAGGTTGTAAGGTTTATTCTTTTATTTTAAAGCTTTGTTATTTGCAAGTTTCATTGTGTTATTGGGTTTATAATTCACTTTAATATTATACAATTTTCCTGATAACATTTCTGGCGCCCACCATGGGGCCTTGCCCCAAATTTCTAACCTCAAAAAATTGAGTTTTTGTAAGACAGGTTCCGTACATAGGTTCAATTGTCATATACAAGCAATCTCACGGTGCATCTAATCCCTGTTCCAGTGCATACAATCTTCCGGTGCATACATCCTCCAAGGCTGCACATATACCACCTATTTTGGTGCATATAATTTTACTGTGCATCCATCCTCAGATCTTGCGCATCCGACATCTGTTTTGGCACTTTTGACTATTCTGCACATACATTCTTTCTTTCTGCACTTATAACCCATTCTCCTGCACATTTGTAATTGTTGCACTTTTGAGTACTGTTTCTGCGCATACGATTTCAGGAGTCGTCTAGGGATTTCTTGTAGGTTTTCTAACGCTAACGCTTGTCTTGTAGGATTGGTTCTCTAATTTTTGTGCAGGGTTAAGAGCTGGATAGTTTAATTTTTCTTAAAACACATGTCATAGATTAACTAGGAGGAAAAGTAAAAAAAATGTGTGCATGCAAATCTCACATAGTTCTTAACTAGGAGGGTAGTAACGAACATCATTGCTATCTTTGCATTATTACTATCTCTTTTAGTTTAGAACATTGCAATCTTGCAAAAGGAAAGAACCATTGTTATCTTTAATCACTTCAAAGTTAACAACTATGTGAGTGCCCAAGTAGAATAACACATATAGTTTTTCTCATTTTAAATAGGATTGGATAAACCACTGTTTACTATGTCTGCTGAATGATAATAAGCTTATGCTCTCCCCTTTACTGGGTGACTAGAACGCTAGACTTGTCATTCTTTATGTATAACCTTTAGAGGGGCCTGCGCTTAGATGTCCACCTGTCCAAGTGGGACTGACCCTAAGTGGTAACAGGCTAAAGCCAAGCCCTACCGATCCACTATAAATAAATTGTGCTTGAGGTGAAAGCTTCCTACAACGAGTGCTATTGTGTTATACCAACAACCAACCTCCCCCAAAACCCTTCAAGGCCTAACCCTTGAAGGTTGGGAGACTCCATAACGGAGAGTAGCATAGCCGCACGTATAACCACTTGAATGGTTACCCTGACCATTTAGCCATTGTCTAGTATACCAAAATCGTTCTATTTGTTGGCGCAAAAGGTGGGACCTTTGAAGTGGCCCCAATTCATGTGATTCTTAGTAGAGGTAGCAGGGACAATCCTAAGGTTCGGTGGGGGGACGAACCTAAGGAAACCCAGATCTGGTATGCGTGAGAAGTAAGTGCCATGGAGGGGAGCCGGTGCTACCAGATCCTGAAGCTATCCACTTTGAATATGCACAGCTAGGGGACTCAACAAATATTGTCTTTTCTAGCCTAGGGTTGTAATTGTTCTTGTGCCAAAAAGAGTCTGGAAAATTACAAAAAAAAATTCAAAAATCTTAAAATCATTCTATGTGTTTGCTGTGTCTTCTTGCTAAAAATTGATAAAATCAGATCAAAAGACCAACTTGCAAACCAAAAATCCAAAAAAGTTAAAAAATGTGTCAAAAATTTTACAAAAGCATTCAGAAAACTAGAGCTGCGCATATACATTCTCAAGCTGTGCATATATCTTGACCTACTATGCATTTATATCGACTCACTACGCATATATCCTCTGTTTCCGCGCATTTGTAGCTGTCAATTTTTGTAGAGATGGCAAAGCAACTCCAATATCTGTAATTGCAAATAAACTTAGGTCCCTCGTCCCAAGATTGTATAAGAATTGCTCAAAAAATCCAAGTCATACAACAACAAATGGCAATCTTACAAGTTGAACCTGCCAGTACTAGCTACACCTTGCACCAAAATCATACCTTCTTTTCTCGTCTTAATGATACTATTGACAAGGCAAGCACCACCTCAAGTCAAAAATCATATACCACTCCTTCTACTAGATCTCCATCACCATTTTCTAAGACACATATCCCAAAACATACCAGTTCTACACCAACACCGACCTCAAGTTCCCCACCCTCTAAACTGACAACCAAAGAATCCTTAGATGATTTATGGAAAAGAACTTTTCCAAATTTATACAACAAAAGAAAAGCTATGGAGAAAGCCAAATCCACTCATCCATTACCTCATTCATCTACCCATACACCTATGAAGGATGTGATCCAAGGACTACCGGCAAAGAGTCAACCATGTCCTTGAATTCTGGTTCTTAACCTTACAAAAGATCCTCCAACCCCTTCATGTAATCCGCAACCTCTTGAGCTTATCAAAGAGTCTCCTACCATGAAACCAAGTCAAGAGCTATTGTACCTTCATGTCAATAACCCTCGAGAACATGTCAAGCCTATCCAAGAGCTATCCACTTCCATTCAAACAACCCAAGAGGTATGTCAAGAGTTTAATCCTAAGCATGTGGAAATATTAAGCCCTAGTCCAAGTCAAGATCAAATCACTTTTATGTAACCTATTCATAACATGTATTTTTTCCATGATCAAGATGATACCTATAATGATGAACCTCTCCACGATCCACTTGATCCTATCCATCTCCCAACAACTATACATGGGCAAGAGATCCAATTCCAACCCATTCACAATCTTTATCTCTTCCATGATCAAGATGATACCCATAATGATGAACCTCTCCATGAGCAACTTGATCCTATACATGAGAAAGAGATCCAATTCCAACCCATCCATAACCTATATCTTTTCCATAATCAATATATTCCCTATCAAGAATATGTCCATGAACAACTTGATCCCATACCCATCCATGAGCAAGAAACCTCCATTAATCCTATCCATATTCCACCTAGTCCTATCTATGATCCAACAACTTCCACTTCCCTTGATGAGACACTTGCCTCCCAAGTGCACATAGATGATCAAACCAATAACTTGGATCCTAAAGAGCATAATGATGATCAAGATCCAAATGATCCTTCGCCATCCATTATCGACCATGCTACAAATCTGTTATCCTATCCCCTTGGTCTCACTACCTTCATGCATGAATGTTCTTCCTTAGAACACCAACAACTGTTGTCTACCTCTTCACCTTCCTCATCAAATAATGAGCTTACTGCTAGTGTTCCACCTATACATAATTCCACTATCCACCACATACTCCAACATATGAACTATCAAGGTAAAGGCTTAGGCCTTCATGAACAAGGTATTTTAGAACCTATCCATGTCAAAGTTCCTCCATGCTCATATGGCCTTGGATATACACCCCAAGGTGAACAATCTCAAGATGTTGGTACTTCCTCCACTCCTCCTAAGTCCACTAGTTTCTATCACAAACCCTATCATGTCCCCAAAATATATGTTGTCATTCCATCTCCATCATCCTATAATTGTTAAAAGCATGTGACCATACACCTTCCACCATCCAATCTACCTCCACTACTTCCAACTCCTAACACCCCTCCGTGCATTTTACCACCACTTCTTCCAACACCTTATCCATCCATCTATAAATCCTCTAAAAATCCCAATCATGGCCAACAAATGCACATGTTGTCTAAACAAAGAGCTTCCACCAACCCCACTTCCACCTTTCCAAGAGAATTCAACAGCAAAAATTTGGATGCCTCTACCTATAAAGTCAAAAATCCTAAAGGTCCTCATGCCTGCAAATATAGAAGTCGAGAATCAAAGTAGAACCCATCTCAAAAGTTGCATACACCCACACACCTCAAAGCAAAAATGAAAAAAGTGTGGGTCCCCAAGCAACAAGCAATTATCTCATAAGCTGCACAAAAGCTACATATACCCAATACCATACCATCATAAGCAAAGTCTAAAAGAAAAATGGTTTGGGTACCTAAGCAAAAATCCATCAAATCAAATGGGGCATCCACCTCTCATGAATCCCAACCATCCACTTTCTCCTCTTTTATCCAAAAGTATCAAACCCTTCCATTCCATAAGACAAGCAAAAATCAGAAGTATACTAAGTCTATGTGGGTCCCTAAATACCTAAATCACTCATCCACCAAGAAAAAATCTCCATTGCTTCATACACCACCTTCCTATCATCAACTTCAATGTTTATCACGGTATGTGCAACCATTGGTCATGGTTCCCTTCCATTCCACGACACTTCCACATAACTCCATCTCCCCTTTCTTCCACTACTATCCTACATATCTTCCCCATCCTATTCCTATGGTCCATGCTTTTGCATAAGCCTTCCCTCCATCCTTGCATAAGTCCTCCGTATTCTGCATCGTCATCCACTATCGCACCTTCCATTATCCAATATCTACTTTCTCTATATCTCACTTTCATGCAATCCCCTACCAAAATTTATGAGAACACTTGACTTGGTCCATGTGATGACATCCATTGAGACTATCACCTTTCAAGGAACTAGATGCTTGAGTCCTTATCCATATGTACCTTATCTAAATATTCAAAAAAAAAGAATCAAAAGAGTAAAGAGAAATCCCTTCGTCCAATAGTGAAAATCTGCCAAACAGGCACCTTGGATAACTACCATGACGAAAACCTGGCAAATAGGTGTCATGTGTAAAGTTGATCTCCTATGTAACCTACACTTGGGGGCACCTTGTCTCATCAGCATATCACTTATCTCCTACCATTTTCCTTCCGTACCATTTCCTATCCTATTCCTCTATCCATTACATACCTATACTGTCGAGTCTATCCATCTTAATCTTTCATTCCTCTATTTCTTTGATCTTGATAAAGATTGGGGTCACAATGTTGACAAATGTTTTAGATGTCTCTTGACGTACCTTATCCCTCCAAACCCAACAAATCCTTCATTATCCTCTCATCCTCCTCCTTTGTCTTAAGCATTGTCATGAAAAATCCTAAGTACTCTACCTATAATGGGGCATGTTATTCCTATGCGACTTAGTCCTTGGCGATCACATCCTTGCCCTCTTCTGTGTGCATTTAATTCCTTATCGCCCATGCATCTACCTATATGTGGTGTTTCCTTTTCATCAGTATCATCCGATCCATATCTGTTCCATGCCTGACCCATATCTATTTCATATTATGTCTCATTCGATCCATATCTTAGGTCCATGGTCTAAGTCCTAAACTACATTGCCCCTGCGTTGTCACGTAGGCAAGGCCATTACCAATGCATCCTCGAGGCACTAGGTCAGTCCTTTAGGGTCCGTTCTCCCAATAAGGATTGTGATACCTTTCACTAGACATGCACGCACAACAAAACCCACTTTCAAACAAAAATATTGACGCAAGACATCAACCTATCTAGCACAAAGCAAACGTGAACCTAACACACTCTAAATGATCCTATCTAAATTATGGCAAGAAGACACATATAATGCAAGAATGTTTTGTGTTTTGTGAGCAGGTTAACTTACAAAGTCTTGATTTTTGTTATTATGTCTTCCTATGCTACTCGATGATGCCTAAAGCTAGAGATGCTATGATGGGGGCATAATCATTTTTCTTTGTATGCTGTTTGTGGGTTAATCTTTGGTAATGTGATGACTTTTGTCTAATGACATGATCAGCAAAAGATCATCAAGGACTTTAGAGGTCTAAACATGAAAAGGGGAAATCCTTGTCTATTGAAACGCAAGAAATGCTCAGGTCATCTAGATTCAATTTTGACTAGATGCTTGTATTAACTTGCTATATCAAAATCCATGTAAGTAATACTCAGGTCATCTCGGTTTAATTATATGTAGATGCTTGTATTTGCTTACAACATAATAAACACCCAATGATGAAATAAGCACTTCAAAATACTTGCAAAAGAAAGATGGCAAATCCATTCGCATCTAGCAACAATATCCATATCCCATTGCATTCCATATAGCCTCCATATCCCATTGCATTCCATACACCATTCGTATCCACATACATTTCTCCTACCATTCATAATAAAGATCCTGCAGAGTGTCAAAGTTTATAGATAAAAGCTTGTCTTTTCATTCATTCTCTTTCATTCTATCTTTTCAATCAAATTTCTGTCTATCATCATATCTTTCATCAAATCTTTTCTTTCCTTGTCACCCTCACTTTTGCGTGACTAGGGCCTCAATTCTCTAATCAAATAACTTCTTTTAATCAATCCAATCAATCCAAGCAGTAATCCACTTGCAAGTCATCCTCAATCCATACAAATCAAGTGAAGTCAATCTTGTCAATTTTTCCAATCGCAATCAGAGGTCTTGATCCTAATCTTGTCGTAAACCATATCAATCAATCATAACTATCCTTCATGTTTCTCTAGGGATCTATCGTTCCCTGCCATGACAACACTGTCGTATATCGTTATCACGAGATGTTGCATTGTTGAAACCAGACCCAGCATCTTATATGACATGTTTCATTCCTGAAACCAGACATCGTTGATCTATATCATTTAATCAGTGGTTTACCGCTTGATAGGGGCAACACCTTGTTTGTTTTTGTATCATTTGTGCATACTTCCTTGCTTGCTTGTGTGTGTTATCAATTTATCTTGCGTGCTTGGCTATTCATCCATTTCTTCTTTTTTCGTCTACCAATTTCTTCTTCCACGTAACCTGCTATTCTTTTTGCCTTCTTCATCGTGAGATTGTCCGTCTCACGCCTTCTGACTTCTTCCCATCCAATCTCCTGAGGGGGCATCCTGTTGTTAAACTTGTACCAAGGGAAAACTGGGGCATGTATCATTTTTAAATAATCTTTTTTTTTTGAGGCAACGTGATAAAACACATTGCATCAAAGAGGGGAAAAATGTATATGCCTAAAAATGACACGACTCTTCTAAATAAATATTCTTAATATTTATTTCGTCTAAATTCTTCTATCAATAAATAAATAAACAAATTTATTTATTTGATTCACATTCTTCCAATAATTAAATAAAATCAATTTATTTAATTAAAATCCCATTTTCTTCTATATCTCCATAATTAATTAAATAAATTTTATTTATTTAATTAACTTTCTTATTTCTTCTATTTCACATTAATAATTAACTAATTTTAAATTATTTAATTATGTCACCTTTCTTCTAAAAAAATAAATAAAATCTATATTTTATTTATTTGCCCACCTTCTATTTTCCTCTCAACGTGCAAGTGACCTTGAAAATAGAAATAAATAAAAAATCAAATTATGGGAAAGTGTCAAAATAGAAAAATCAAATCATTTCCACCAAAAAGATAGAAATATCTTATTTTCGAAAAGGCAATCTTATCTCTAATGAGAAAATTTCCTAAAATCTCTAAATAGATGCCTTTTTCAAGGACACTTGTCACATACGTCATCTATATCTAAAATTGTTTTCTTCTTAATTAATTAAATAAATTTCATTTATTTAATTAATCTACATTATTCTTATTTCTTTCTTTCCATGGTTAAATAATTTTTAATTATTTAATCATTTTGTCATTCTTCTATTAATTAAATAAATTATTTTTATTTAATTAATTATCTTTATTCTTCTACTTCTCATCTATGATTACATAATTTTAAATTATTTAATCATTTTCATTTTCTCTTCACCCATAAATAAATAAAATTAAATATTTTATTTATTTCCCAACATGTACATAAATTAAATAAAATTTATTTATTTAATTTATATTTCATCCCTTTCTATTTATCATTTTCTAACTAAAATCGTGCAAGTGGGCCCCTTCGTCCATAAAATAGAAAAAAAATCAAAAGGTGGAAATATCTAATAAATTAGAAACAAAATTAAATGTCCTCATCATCAAACTTCCAAAATAGAAACATCATTTTATTTTGGGAAAAAGAATCTTATCTTTATTAGCAACCCACCTAATCTTTGTAAAAAATATGCCTTTTATGGACACTTGGCATGTGCACGTTTATCTTATCTCATTCATTTTTATCCATCAATTCTTCTTTCATTCTAAACTGTTGATCTTCTCTCTCACAAATCTATAAATACAGCCCTATTCTTCCATTTCTATATCCGAGCTTTCAATATCATTACTCTGTAGAATTCACAGCGAACCATATCATTCCATATCATTGGACATAGCTTGCGATCATCCTCATATTATATTTGAAACTCATCTTCAATACAAGAAGTATCATAGCCATCTCTCCATCGCCATCTTGAAGAACAAAGCAAGGAAGTGTGCTTCCTGAGGGCTACATTCATCACAAAAGATCGATCGAGACTAGGCGAACAATGGAAGCCATGAGGTAACCAAGATTTGTAAGTTGTTTATTTGTTTTAATCTTTTTTATTTGCATATTCCATTGAGTTATTGGGTTTATAATTCATTTTAATATTATCCAATTTTACCCATAACAATACCTTTGTGCACTCTATCCTATTTTGCTATAATAAACCTAGAAATGCTCTCAATGTTATCATGTAAGTACTAATCCTAGCTCATTCCCCCCATCCAAGTTTTTCATCCATCTAACTTCTTTTCTATTTAACATGTCTTGTCTACCCCCCACCCCTAACATGAGTCCTTCAATGATGTGGTGTCTACTGACTTAGTTTTCCTTCCATTTTCCCTATACCTATCCCCATTCATCCTTTCCCCTATCCTTTCCCTAATCTTGTCACCTAGGGTTTGACATAATCTAAATTGTATCATGACATATTTTCCATTCCATCACATTGCATTTACATTTTATTTTTAGATGCATTATCATTATTACATTGTCACTTGCATTACATTTAGGTACATTTCCATTTACATTTTGCATACCATATATCATCATAGTTTGCATATACAAGAAAAGAAAACATTGCATAAATCATATACTAGACATGGCATCCACAACATCATCATATAAATCATTAGCATGCAAATATTTGTCCATATCATAAACCATCATAAGTCAAATGCATCCATTTCCATAGTCCAACATAACATACATAGGAAACATTTTAGATCATAATCATTTTACATACATAAAATAAAGCAAGTAACACAACACATTTATCATCATCCATAAAGCATTTTGCATGAAATAAACATAAGCACATAAACACATCATAACCACATCATATAGGTCACCAAAATCATCTCATATAAATATCATCATTGCAAAAAATGTACATCACTCGTATATACATCAAAAATATGTCATAATGCCTCCAAGGGCTAAAATGATACAACATCAAAACACTGTCAGCCCTAGCCTGATGAGCCTCTCTCTGACTGTGTCAGAGATCCCCCTGGACCCTATGGTGGCTGCAATGGCTATGGTACTTGTGGCACCACCTGTCGAGACAGTGGCTAATGGACAGACTGCATCAATCTCGATCTATGTGAACCTAACATCCTAGATCAACTGTGCTGACTAAAGATGGGAAGCTGCTGCTTCGGAGGAACAACTATGTAGTAAGTTGCATAATAGTAGTCTGCTCGGGAGGCCTGCCGTGATGACCATCTCTGCTCCTCCACCAACTAACCCTGCACCTGTATCAGCTGACTTGGCAACTGCACTATTTGTGCTGTGCTCCCTCTGGCCAGTAACCCCTGCAACATGGAAACCTCAGCCTACAGTCCCAAAACCTAGATAGTCAAACTAGCCACCTGAGTCTCCGCTGCCTAATGCAACCCTCTCTCTCTATCCCACTCTGCTGTCAAGCTGTAACCTATGCCTACAGAGCACTGCTCTGACCATCCCCATCCCTGCTGCCTCCATCTATAGCTGCTGACAATCCCTGGAGCTGGGCTAACTCTTGATCCTATCTCTGCAAGGTATCCTCATAGCTCGCTATCCGAGCACGTAAGGTAGCCACCTCTATCTCATCATCATCCCCTCGGCCTCTCCACCATGATACCTATCTCTCTACTGGGACATCCTCTCCTCTTCTCGAGGTACCTGCCCCTAGGGTCCCAAAGCCGCTAACCAATACCTACTACTGCCCAGTCGGTCTCACCTGTTGACCTATGGGCCTCCCCTACTGACCCATGGGCCTCCCATGCTATGGTGGCCTATGAGGTGGTGCTATCCCCCTCTGACCTGACTATAACGATATCCTACCAGAAGATACCAGTCCTCTTTGTGCATGCTATAGCGGTGGTCCTCTCAGTGGTGCCATCAGTCCTCTCTGCAGTGGCCCTCTCTGTGGTGGTGCCTGCCCAATCCTGCTACTTTGATCTCTCCCACCCTGTCCTCTACCATCTCTCCCTTTGCTAGCCCTCCTCACTAAACTGCCTGCTCCTCTTGCATCATCATCATCATCATCATCATCATCATCATCATCATCCACTCCCTCCTCCACCGTCATATCTGGATCAGCCTCCAGATCTGTTAGTTGGTTGGGGGGCCACCACACGGCCCACCATCTGTCATAGTTGGGTGTAGTACCTGCATCCATAATGGTACTCCTCTAGTCCCACTACTGCGGCTATAAAGCATCAAAATCAACAATGGCTATCTAGGGCACTATCTAGGGAGGCCATCTCCTGCCTCTCGCCATTCGTCCAAAAATGGCCATCACCTGTGGTAAATCCTGCCGTAGGACAAACTGTCTCATAACACGCAAGGGGATGTATCTGTCTATGGTCTGATCTCCTCACCCCATGATGTATCGTGTCTGAATGGAATAAGGCAACTACTCATCCTCATCCAACCACTGCTCACACCCAAAGTATGGCCTGTATACCACCCGTGTCACCTCATCCAACAATCTCTGCTAGTACCTCAGCATCCTTGTATATTAGTGCTATAGTTGTCCTCGGTATCTAAATACATAAGCCTCAAAAGGCTGTCAATGCAATACTCCCAATGGACGCATGATCGAAATATACTCAAATGCCTAAACATGTAATAATGTCACTCCTGTTGATAGGGCATTATTTAAATGATACACAACTATGTGCATCTCATGATACAACTATGCGAGTATGCAAGGACCCCAGGCAAACATAGTCCTGTGAACCACCATCTCCTCAATAACCTCTCCCTAGCCAACTGAGAATCCCCGTCCTCTCTTGTTTGGCATCACCACTCCACTGATCAGAGCACAAAGAAATAGGACCCAACTTCGGTCCCCGGTTGCAAGAAAACACCTGGCACGAAGGCCCTCTCCAATGCTGTCCCTCCTCTGCCCACATCATAGATCACTCATCTCCCGTGTATCAGAACCTTCAGGATCTGATAGACATCCTCTAGGGTGATGGTAATCTCACCCGTCAGCAATCAAAATGAACATGTCTTTGGTCTGAACCGCTCAATCAAAGCTGTCATCAGGGCTCTGTGTGCCCACAACATGGACATTTGTGTAGGTGTCCGCAGTCCCAAAGCACTAAACCACGCTCGTGTAGCATCATCAAACCCTGTATAATGCCCCTCGCTTTTTGGCTTGTGATAGATGTTATTTTCATATTGCTCTTTGTCAGTTCTGGAATAGTTGATAGTCTTATATTGCATATTTACAGTTTCAAGACATTTGGACTAGTATGTTATGGTTTATGTTCTCCTTGATCTGATGGACTATGTTCGATGGATATATTTAGACATGTGTTATGAGTTATGATGGGTTGGACATGTTTAGTAATGGATTATTATTTACATGTTTTATTAGATTCGTAGATATCTGTTTTCAAATGCTATGGTTATAATCTTATTTAAGAGCAGGGACGGTGTAACATTACTCGTTTCGAGTACCCTGCTGCGCCGCGATTCTCTGACTCTCTGTGTGTTAACATATATGTACTTGATCGTATTTAATCAATTGTTTGGATGCAATCTGTAGGTACCGAACCTCGACTCCACCTGATATAGCAGGTTCGAGCGGGTTCTTTCACCAATGGATATTAGTGATGGGAGATATCACGGGGTCTAATCCACTAGGTTGGTCCTTATTTCCTGTTGTAGTCTCGAGTCATGTTGGGACACTTGGTCTTGGCCGTGTTATGTTGGTTACCTTGTGTCATGGTGTATAGTCGAATTGTGCTTTATAATGCTAATTATGTTTTGTGTGGTTAGAAGATACTTTTAGGAATTATTATTTATCAATAATGCTTCTTTTATGTTGGTTAGATAAAAATTGGTTAAGCTTAAAACTTTGTTTGACATCTGGGTTAAAATTTTTAATTGTCTGGAGTTAAATTATTTACTATTCCAAATATTTATGTCATTAATGGAGTTACGGGTAATTAGTGGTCATTGAGTACATAATATCTTGGATATGCGAAATTAATGCCTGGTGATGTCAATTTCAAATTTGGAAGATTTGGAATCTCCTGTTATAGGAAATTTTTGAAATTTTTGAAGGAGTGGGTTGTTGGGTAACGGACACATGTCTGCATTTATTTTCTTTAAGTTGAATCATTTGGAGGAAGGAGATTTTGTTGGGAGGAGGTGGAAAAGAGAACAGAGAAATTGGGAGAAGGATAGAAAAAATTAGTTGCTAGAGTTGGAGAAGTTCGAAAAGGGACTGGAATCTGGGTATGTGAATTGTCTCTTTCTATAAATTTGCAATCTCTGTATCTCAGAATTTAAAAAAAAAAATCCTTTTTTTGTGCAGCTTGTTCAATGTGTGTGTTTGCATGTCCTATAGATTCCTCCAAGTTGTACTTTTCTATTTAGCCACGATCTTTACTCATTTGATATCTTCAGCTCAATCTTCTGTAACCTGTTTTGTGATTCCCAACCTGTGAAAGAGAAGGCTCAATTTTAAAGCTGTTGTAAACCTCTTTCCCTACCATTCTGCACATCTATCTGTCTCTCTCGCTCTGCTAGTAAATTGTATTACCCTAGTCTGTGGCAGTGAATACGATGTTTTCATATGAGGTTATTGTAGATGCTCCACCATTGGTTGTATGAAGGGCCTTATGCACACTTTCCTTGTCACCTTGCATGCCTTTTAACCCCTGTTGTAGATCCTATGCTTCCAGCATTGCCTTGTCTGAATCAATTTTTCACCAGTAATACCTTCACTGAAAAGTTACCTTGCAAGCAAGGCTTGGAAAATTAGACTGTGCGAAGTTTACCCTGCAAATTCCTCCATTTCTGCAATAACAATTCTTTTGGCCGAAGGATAATCGTTAAATCATCTTTGGTATTTGAGCATAACAAAGCTAGAAGCATTAGAGATTAGATAAATAGGTAGTCCTGCATTAATTCGTAGGCCTTCTCATTGTTTGGACTTAGAAAGGTAAAGATTCTTCATGAAATTTCTATTCCTTTCTCTGACAGTCGGCAGAACTCTAATTGTCTCACTGTTGCCTTCTTTGTTGGGTTCAGTTGGCCCTTATTTATGTTTAGAAACTATCCTTCGAAGTCGTAGACTTGGTTTACCCTTTGTTAGTGGTGGCCCATCTCCTTACTAGTCGTTTAAGCTCAGATTTGGCATTGAGTTGTCAACTTTCATCGCATTCTGTATGTTATCGATTTCCTCTTCCTCTTTTAGCGTCGTATGGAGGTCTTGGGAGGTTTAGTGGAGAGTAGTGTGCTCCATTATCTATCATGTGTTTGCCAGTTAGGTAGCGAGCACCCTGTCGTGGCAGTGGAAAAGTTGTATCGTGGTTGGCTATGTCGTTTCTCCTTTCAACAGTCGTGGTAGGTTTGTGTGGGTCGATAACCGTCGACGGTCTCTTTTGCTCTCTTGTATGTCAGTAGCTATGTTAGGGCATTAGCGATCATTGTTTAGCTGATGTGTGAGTCGTGGTACAGGTCTTCCAAGTCCGTAGTCGTTGTGTCTTGCTAATCGACTCAGAATTGGTCGATGGGCTTCTTGCTATTTAGGGATGTATCTCCTGGTCGCTTAGATATGTTTCTTTTTGAAATTCTTGTGAGGAATGTTATCTTTAGGTTTTCCTTGGCAGCGGAAGTAGTTTTAGGTCAGGATGTGAAGTGTGTTATGGTTTGTTTTCCTTGGTGGGAGTTCGTTTTGTCGTAGGTTATAGTTGTGTTTCTTATGTGTAGAAGATTAGTACCTTTGGATTCATGTTGATGGGATTAAAACTTGCATAGGTTTGGTGGTCTCGTAATGGTGTAGTAGATGTTAAATGATAATAATAATTGTTGATTATAAACTTACGCAATTATGTTATGTTAGAAATTGGATAAAGGCTAGATGATAAATTATGATCATAGAAATCATTTGAATTATGATATGTAAGAATTTGTTTTTGTGGATAGTATGTTAGGTTGATAAGAGTCTAGGCTTTTAAATAGATGTTTAAGTAATTGATTTGTATTAGAAATTTTAAATTAAGGGAATGAAGTCCTTTAGAGTTGAATAATTAGGTTTTGTAAAATGTAAGATGGTAGGAAAATAATTAGTAACTTATAGTGTCTCTTCGGATTTGCAACGTTATGACGTAATTTGGTGATTGTTTTTGTTGGGTTGTAATTATATGTAATTTATTTTGTGTAACGAGGAAGGCACTATTTTAAGCAATTTTTTTTCTGTTCATAATTGTGTAGAAGAAATTATATTAATTGGTTGTTGTTGAAAAAAATAAATTATATCTCGTAGAGATAGACGGGAAATTTTATGTTAGCAAGTATATATAATTTTGTTATTGAGGTCGATTTTATTAGATGGGAAATTTAACAATTAGTTAGAGAATCACATTTATCGTTATTTTATGGATGTGTTAAAGAGAGGAGGTTTATTAGGGACTTGTTAGGAAACTCATTTCTTCTTGAAGTTGTAGAGAAATTTGTGATTTCCAGAGACTTGTATCTGCTTTGAATGAAGTTAATCTCTTGGTAAATTCTTCTGATGGTTAGAGTACATTGTATCTCTAGTCTTGACTAATTCCCCCTTGTCATGTCGATATGTTCCGTGGGTCGTAATGTCTATTTGGGGTTGAGTTCATCTATGGGTTGGGCAAGTTTGAAGTTTGAATCTTGAGGGATATTATGTGAATTGGTGTCAAAATGTGGAAACATTGTTCCTGTCAATTAATGGTTGACTTTTTCTTTGGTATTGTACCCATCTCCAGAGGTGTGTTGTGTTGGGTTGATTCAATTATTGGCATGTCAATGCAATGGGATTTATATTGCCAGGGCAAGTGAATGGCAAGAGTATTGGTTAGATTCCGTATTGTACTTTATCTTTACTCTTGGTGGTTTGTTGTTGTTTGGAGTTTGCTAAGGGAGTGGCTTCTATGGTGGGGCCGGTGCCTAGTGAGAGGCCGCCTGGGTAACCCCATGGAAGTTATGAGCTGGTGGAAAACTTATAACTGTTAGGAGGGATGAGGTAGTAAACATTTAACAAGCAAGATACCTCACCCATGCCTTGAGTGCTCTCGCAGGATAAGGATGGGGTGAGAAGGCCTGGTTGGCAAGGCCGACCTCCTCGTCTCCATGAGAGGACCCGTTGGTTCCGCATGTGTCACCCTATGGGGCCGGTGCCTAGAGAGGGGCTGCCAGGGTAACCATAGATGGGGGCTGGCTTCTGGTGATAGATAGCCTCGGTAACCCATGCCAGGACCATGCGATGACACTCTCATTACACAACTTAGTTTCGTTCTCTTGATTTTGTTGTTACCTCTGGAGTATAGTCTTGGCTTCTTGATTGGTCTTGGTTGGATGTATGTGTTGTCTGGTGGAGTACTGTCGTACCTATGCAGTCTTGTTATTTTCTATGCCTATGAGGAGTCTGTATCTTACTGTTGTCTCATTATTGTAACTTTGACCTAGTGGATCCTCGTTGTGTATCTCCTAGCTCGGAGGGGTGGACCTCAGGGTTCCACATGGTTGGGAGGTAGAGCTATCCATTGGTATTCTTGGAGATTTAGATCGAGCCTTGTGCAGAGCTATACCAGTTCCAGTTTGCTTTCTTTCTCCAGCAGTGTTGTATACCTTCATATGTACTCTTTGTAAATCAACATGATCGGTCTTTAAATTTTGTAATATGGTAATCTTGTAATTTGGAACTGAGACCTTGTAATCAAATTATCTTGCTGTTGTAAAAGTTATTTGTTTATTTAATTCAACAGTTTAATGTTTATCACTCATATGGTCTTACTTTATATTCTAATGCAGTTATGTTGCCCTAGGGTTGTTAGAAGTGCAATTCTCATTATGTTGTGCATTGATAACTTTGGTTCTTTTAATGCTTGTTAATGTTCTAAAAAAAATATTGTCTGTTTATCTGCACTTTTTGCCTAGCACTCTAGGGTTGCATGGCGGGGCATTACACCCTACCCAAAGTGCCATCACCTCAGGCACTCTCGGCTCACGCGATGACACAATGCCCCCATCAATATGCACTTCATCACCCAATTCATTCCTAAGCATTCATTTTTCTTCCAAAGCCTTAATTTCAGAAAAAGGTGCTAACAAAACTTGATATTGCGCTAAAATTCATTTTTGCACTGGTCCCCTAACCAATGGCGCTAGCAAAAGAATTGACGCCACTATTTCAACAAATAGTGCTAGCCTACCTCGACTTAGCGCCAATATCCAAATTGGTGCTAGTTTTGCCAAGTTTGCGCTACTATGGAAAATAGCGCTACAATCCCCCAATTTTTGCACCATTACTAAGAATGGCACCAATTTTCCCTAAATTCGTGCAAAATTAAAAAGTTGCGCTTCTCCCCATAACTGCGCCATTCCTCAAAATGGCACCAAATACCCAGATAGCACGATTATTCAAAATGGTGCTACAACCCCCTCGGATTGTACCATTTTCCAAAATGGCATCAATTCACCCAAATTTTGTGCCACGCGATGGCGCTAATCACCCTAACCTACCCATTTCCTGAGAAAATTAAATGCAAAAATGAGCAAAAATTTAAAAGATGAAGAAAGGATCGACGACTCAGCCGCTCGCTAGCCTCTGCCACTTGCATGTACGTCCGTACCCGCTCCACCAGGTGTGAGTATCGAGGGTAGAAAGGTATTTGCCGCCTCCTGCCATCTCTCTTGCTCTCTCTTTCTCTCTAGATTTCTATTGGCTATGTGTGCAAATGACTCACTTTGGGCCCACGTTTTGCTATTTATAGCTAGCCATGTCACCTCTTTTCCATCTTTTTCTTCCTTAAGGAGCATATTAACTCCTTTTTCACCCATTTTTCTTCCTACTGACTTGTTTTTTCATCCTGCCTTCGTTTTTCACCTCCATTTCTTACCTTTTTGAGAGTTCACCCTAAATTTTTTTATTTTTTGCCTAATCTCTCGAGGGGGCATCCCTTACCCATTTTATTCCTCCTTGCAGTTGGGGCAATTTTTCTTTGACTTGACGCCACTCCTTGCTAAGTCATGATGCCACGTTAAAGGGCAAATGTAGACACCCTAAAATGTCCTAACCATTTAATCATCCCAAATAATTATTTAAATTTTATTTAATTAATTCAATCCTAATTTATCTACAATTAATTAATTAAATTTTATTTAATTAATTAAAATCCCTTGGTCACCTAGATTGAATTAATTTAATTCAATATTTATCCCCTTCTAATGTTAGCCCATATTAATTAAATAAATATTAAACATTTATTTGGTTAATATTTCTATTCACAATTCCAACTTAATCACATCCTTAATTAAATAAACCCACTTTATTTAATTAATTATCCCTTTGTCACATGTCCCCATAACCCAAATAAAAAAATTAAAATAAATCCCCCACCTCTCACCTCATTGCAACATGTGTCACACCATTTACCCTCCACTTAATCCCTTCACATGACTTGCCAATTTAAATATTTTTATTTAAATTGGAGCTAATTATTCTCCTCCCTCCATTTGTCACATGACTACATAGTCACACAACTACATAGTCACACGACTACATAGTCACATGCACCTCTTAGCCTTTTATTCTAATTTAAAATTAATCTCTCTTCTCCATCGCACACTTGTTACAAAGCTAAACATGATCCATGTATGATTAATCTTAGCCATCCATAAGCCAAAACTCAAAATCAAATCTCATCCCTCCATTTCAACCAAGCTTTTCTGTAAATACAACCCTCTTCTAAGCCATTTGCATCCAATCTTGAGCATATTATCACTCTGTCAAAATCATTCTTGCATCTTTGAGCTAGGGTTTAGTGATTTGCATTTGCACGAGAGCATTTCACATTTCAATCTTGTGGGAATAGCTAGAATGTTCTTGGGTGCAGCATTCTCAACCTTAACGGTGGATTGTGGATCATCTTGAAGGTATATTGCATTGTGTTTGAATTTTGTTATCATTTTCCTTCATGTTGATTTTCATGATTTCAATACCATATACCATATCCTAAGTGAGGGTATATTAATAAAATTAGGTCTAGTAGTGCAACTAAACTTGTCACACAAGGGTGGGCTTCACACCCTCCCCCATAGAGCTAAACTTCCTCCTAGAAGTTAACATGGTGGTAAGGTAGAGCAACCCACCTTCAAGCCATGCCAACATGGTGGTGAACTCAAAATGATTTCCTAATCAAATGGTAGAAAAAGCAATTAGGCACTTAATAAAATAATTCACTTAAGAATTAATCTAGATGATACTCTTCTCCTAGATAGGAGAAACCAAGTTTCAAAGAACAACACTCTCACCCATTAAATTTACTAGCGTTTCAAAACACAATGGGCATTCGATGCCCTAAGATAGATCATCATGTATTACAAGGTCATAAAAGGTGAAGTCACACCAAATAAGGTTAGAGCCACTAAAGACCTTTTGTTATCACTATAAAATTTACCAAATTCCTAACCTCTCTTAGCCATTCAAAATTAATTTAGATTCATTAATAAAAAACCAATAGGAAGCTTAGAAAACTCAATTAGTTGTCAATTAGCAAAATCGATCGTAGCCCGAAACACGCATTTTAATCCAACATACCACCTATACTAACTTATAACACTTTAAGTTGCTTGCATGATGCATGAGACTCACAAGTCTCATCTACCTTCTCTACTAATAGGTCTTTACTAGACTTTCAAAGTAGAACTTGTGGAAATAGATAAGAACCATAACATGTTCGAGCATTCCTAGAGTCAAGATCAAAAACTAAGCACCCACATCACTGTAGTCTCAGGAGTCAACTTCTAATCAATTGAACAATTTCAAAAAGCCTTCGACACAAGGGATCCAATGTCAAAAGGATAGTGTGTCTACACAATAATAGGATGATCTTGTGATTTTCTATCATGACCACCCCTTTTGAACTTTTATAGCACTCTTGTTATATTACCAGATTTAGTCTTCCAAAAGAAAGGGTTCAAGAGGAATACTCATCTAGATTCAAGGACAAGAAGGAATCCAAATGATCCTTACTAACCCTATCGATAATTCTCAACCTTATAATACCATAATTCCCAAACTAGCTACTCCCCTTTTTCTTGGCACCAATTATCTCTTATGGGTAGGGTAGATCACATAAGTCACATCACTACACATGTACCAATAGTAGAAACAATTGAGAAAATCCTCGAAATAAACAAGCTTGCAAAAGATATTATTTTAAATCAAATTCATCAAATAAAATTTAAAAGAATAAGATTAAAAAATAAATCAAATTCAAAAAGTACTGTCAAAATTCAACATTCAAAATTTGAATCAAAATATATTAAACAAATGCTTGAGGTAAGAGGACTTTAGTGCCCTTCCATTCTCACCTTGGATGTGCAGGTAGTTTGGCTAAGGAACCTGACGATGAGGATGGAACAAGAGCTTATGTTAGTTCTTTTGGGAGCATGATGCATATTGTTATGTTATTATTATTATGTAGAGATTTATTTGGATAAGGTGATGTAGTAGTATGTTGTTAGGACAGGTGGAAAGGGCTGCATCATACCATTGGACGTATGGGGGACATATGGGTATGAGATACGATTGCTACAGTCCCTTCCCTAGTGCTTCAGCTATTATGCACATGTGCTCTAACTTGTATGTTTGAGTGAACAGGTACTAGACATCGACTCCACTTGAATTGGCAGGTTTGAGCATGCCTTGCACCCAATGGAAGTAGTTGACTAGAGATAGCACTTGGTCCCCTACCGTAGCCATCATCCTCGAAGAGGATGAGTACCCAGTTTGATACCTTGTCAAGTACTATCGGTGGTCAGTCAGGGTTGCTTGAAGTTTTGTGGTTAGTTAGTGTTGCTTGAAGTTTTGTTTTTGACCCTGGTTAGTGGTCGGTAATTGTTTTGGCTTTTGGTTTAATTTGTATGATAGTAAAAAAATATACTTTGATAAATAAATATATAATCCTACTTGATAATAAAATACATTTATAGTGTAATAATATAATTAAGAAATAATAATAATATAGTAAATAAATAGAATATTATAAAGTTGGTTATATAATTAATTATATTATGTAAGTGAATGTGGGTAAATAGTTTTACCCGTTTGTGTAAAATTGAATATTTATCATATTATATTGTTATGATTTTAAATGTAAAATTATTTATTGTGTGTATGTTTAAATTATGTTGGTTGCATATATTTTATTTTTTTAATAAGGGTTAGTTAGGTAGTTACTTGGGGTGGTTGTAATTTTATTTTGTATGGGAGTGGGAAAAATAACTTCCCTCTATTATTTATTAAAGAGGAAATTTCCTTTTGGGGGAGGGGCTTTCTATCTTTTTGGGAATTATTTTATCGGGAGCACTCTGCATTATAAATTCTAGTGGAGAAGTTTATTTTTTTAAGGTGACAAAAGTTAATTGAATGGTAAGTGCATTATATTTTATAGATTTTGTCACCAATTTTTACTTATGTTTTCTACACAATGAAATTTAAATTATTATTTTTCCATTGTTGTTTTATAATTATATTTTACTAGAGTTTAATATAGTGCTATAAAATAATATTTTAGTGTGGTACAATATTTTATATTTTATAAGGGTTATTTCCAACACTACTGTAAACTTGGTATAAAATATACTATTTTATTAGGGTTATTTCCAGTACTATATTTTATTTATAGAGAAGCATGGTAAGCACATTATATAATAATTTATAGATTTTATTTTCTATTCTTTTGGCTGCAATGAAATTGAGTTATTTTATTTAATTATTTTACGAATCTTTCTTTCCAATCCATAAAGTAATACTTCAATACATAAATTTGGAAAAACACTATATTTTATTTTGTGATATCTCTCGGGGTTTCTTATATAGATTTATTTCTTTTAAAAAATAAGGTTTAATTATTAATATTAAATGTGGTTTACTCCAACATTGTTCTATTGTATTTATCTCCTCCTCATGTGTATAATGTGAAAAGAAAATAGATATGCCTTCGGAATATTTACGTAAAAAAAAAGATTTGACTCTCTATGTGAACAAACCTTTTTCAATAATTGAACATTTAGGGTTTTAGAATAATCATATTCAAAAAAGGGATAAACTTAATTGGCTAATTATCCTCTGCCTTATGTGAAGAGCTACAAAATGATGAAGCCACTGATATTCTTCTTTTCTTAACCAGACCTTTTGTGGTTTAGCAAAGAACATAAAACCATAATCAATTAAATAATTTATTCCTTATTCACTTTAGTCCCATATGGCTTGGATAACCTAATTATAATCTCTAGTTAACTCTATCAACCTTATATTTATTGTGATTAGACTTATGTCCTTGATAAGACCACTTATTTTATTCAAGATGCAACTTATCTCTTCCAGCTGCAAGGTTAGGTTAATTTGTTAGTACAAATCTTGTATTTATTTAACTTAGATAGTGACTAGATTCAATTATCAATGAGTAGAACAATATTCTTCTCATGGGAAACTTTTATTATCATATAGAGAATTTATCACATGTTTATATAATGTTCTCAAAAGGAAGATATGAAAACGAAAGGGTTGATGGGTTGTTGTGGCCATAGAATTCCTTCAAGCATATAATTTTCAGTGTTTCCTTATTTTACATGCATAAATCTCACTTGATAAATCTTTTTTTTTTCATTATGATTTTTAAGTGCCATAACCATAACATTTTCCCATAGCCTACTAATTTTTGAGTTTGCAAATTGCTAGGTGAATTAGTTAATTAGAATCTTGTTATTTTAATATTAATTAAAGTTGCAGCTTAAAATTAGGGTTTCATAGAAATTAGTTCCATAGAGATGATGATTTTAATTATTCTTAATTATAATTACTTATAGTGAATAATGCTTTATTAAAGGAATGTTTTCATGGTTATAATATAATTATTAATTGTTGTATTAAATAATGTGTCTCGATTATTGGATTAAGTACCTATGTATTTGTTGAAAGTTGGGTGTCATCTGTGTAAAGTTTGTGTAAGGCTTTGTGCCTTTGGGAGATGTGTTTAGTGTGTTGGTTCCGCATGTGTCACCCTATGGGGCCTGGACCTAGTGAGAGGTTACCAGGACAACCATAGATGGGGGCCAGGTCTAGTGAGAGACTGCTAAGGCAACCCATGCTAGGACCATGCAAAGACACTCCTCCCTATTGCAGTCTGGCACTCCCTAGTTGCATTTCCTCTTGATGTATGAGTGCCTCTAGAAGTGAAGTAAGTGTTGTTAGTGATGTTGGTGTGTTAGCACTATTGTTGATGTAGCCAACAACATACACTCAATAAAATTATGCTATTAATCATGTATGAGAGCCAAAGATTTGGAAACTAAAAAAAAACTTCTATTCACCAACTCTACTGCTACAATGAGAGAAAATTCTCTTCTATCCAAGAAAACAAAAAAACAAAAAAATTACCCTTTTTGGAAAATTTTGACAATTGTCAAATTTTGCCATTTTAGGTAATTTTACATTCATATCTTGGGAATCTTGTTTTTTCCAAAAAACTTCCTAAAACTAAGGTGGGATGAAAAGCCAACTAACATCCTAAATTCAAAACATGAGTTTTGAGTTATTAAAAAAGCAACTTTTAAAAAATTAGGAAAAAACACTAAATTGCCATTCTGAGGGCCAAGATGAAAGTTTCAAGCCCTGAAAAAGTGCCAAGACAAGGTCCAACTAACTAGGGCGGGTTGGGAAACCACATGCCACCTCATAATGCATCCACCTATAAAATTTCATAGAAAACCCACATCTGAGTCAAAAGTTATGACCTCTAGAAGTCCTTGCATCATTCTCCTCTGGTTGAAAAGAACGCAACTCCTGCAAGTGAGTGTCTTCGAATTGCTGCCATTTGACTGGATCTAACCTCTGCACTTCCCACTCTATAATCCACATGCTATCTGTTGGTGGCAATCCTTCCCATTGTACTAAATACTTGTAATGCCCTTGTCGAGTGTAGATAGTTTTCTTATCAAGAACCTATTGCAATCTTTTCCTTCTTCTTATGGGGAATGTGGTGGTGCCATGCCACTTCTGGTTGACTATCTTTAGCGTCATCCTCACCATGGAATGCATATAAATTAGAAATATTAAACACAGGAGAAATATTGAGATCATCTGGTAAATTGACTTCATATGCATTATCATTGATCTTCTTTGTAATTTTGTAAGGACCAATTTTCCTGTACTTCAACTTGTGGTATGTTCCAGTAGGAAACCACTCTTTTCTCAAATATACCATCACTAAGTCACCTTCATTGAATGTCTGATGTTGCCTACTAGTATCCACTGTATTCTTGTACCTCTCATTACTGTCCTACAACTTCTGTCTCACATCTTTCTGCAACTGTTGAAGATGTTCTGCAAATGCTTCCCCATCATCACTGACCCTATCTTTCATCGATAGTTGTACCAAATCTAGAACACACTGAGGATTCCTACCATACACAATTTGGAAAGGGGACTTGCCCATTGATCTGTTAACAAAACTATTATAGGCAAATTCGGCCTGGGGTAATGCCACGTCCCATTGTTTTGGTTTTTTTCCAACAATACACCTCAACAAATTTCCTAGACTCTGATTGACTACCTCTGTTTGCCCATCTGTTTGAGGATAATAAGTACTACTAAACTGTAACTTAGTCCCCATCTTCTTCCATAAAGTCATCCAGAAATGACTGAGGAATTTGGTATTGCTATCAGAGGTAATAGTCTTTGAAACACCATGTAGTCGAACAACTTCTGAAAAAAATAACTCTGCTACCCTCATTGCATCATTAGTTTTCTTACAGGAAATAAAATGAACCATCTTGAAGAACCTATCAACAACTACAAAAATGGAGTCATTACCTCATTGAGTATGTGGAAGTCCCAACACAAACTCCATGCTCACATCTGTCCATGGTGCAGTTGGTACTGGTAATGGCATATACAACCCTGTATTCTTTGAATGTCCCTTAGCCACTTGGCAAATTCTACACCTTGTTACATACTTAGTTATATCCCTTTTTATCTTTGGCGAGTAATATTTATCTTCTATCAAGGCTATTGTCTTGTCCTTGCCAACATGTCCAGCCAACCCACTACTATGAAATTCTCTGTTAATGTTTTCCCTCATAGAGCCAGCTGGTATGCATAGTTGGTTTCCTTTAAATAGATACCCATCTTGCATAAAATATTCACCCCTAAAGTGATCTAAGTTACTAGATACTGGTGCCTTCAATTGTTCCACAGTCTCCCAAAAATCATCATCAGACTCATACAAATTTTTGATGGCATCAAAACTAATCACCTTAGTTTCCATTGTGGTCAAAAGTGCAACACGCCTACTTAACGCATCTGCAACCTAATTTTGTTTTCCAGACTTATTCTTCAACACAAAATTGTAACTCTACAAGAAAGAGACCCACTTGGCATGCCTACTATTCAACTTTTTCTGTGTGTTCAAGTATCTCAGTGCAATATGATATGTAAACAATACAAACTCCTGGGGAACTAGATAATGTCTCCATTGCCTCAATGCTTGAATTATTGCATAAAATTCCAAATCATAAGTAGAATAATTCTTTCTCACTTCATTCAGCTTTTCACTAAAGAAAGCTATAGGTTTTCCAGGTTGGCTAAGCACAACACCTATTCTCACATGGGAGGCATCACATTCTACTTCAAATACCTTATCAAAATTTGGCAATGCAAGTATAGGTGCTTCTGTTACCTTTTGCTTCAAGTACTTAAAGCTCTCCTCAGCATCCTTGGTCCATACAAACTCCCTTACTTTGGTGCAATCTGTTATAGGAGCTACAATACTACTGAAATTTTGAATGAACTTTCGATAGAAAGTGGCCAAGCCATGAAACCTTTTTACCTCTGTGATGTTGCTTGGACTAGGCCATTCTAGAATTGCCCTGACCTTTTCTGGATCCATTCTGACACCATCTTTAGAAATGACAAAGCCTAAAAAAACCAAACTGTCTTGCATGAACCTACATTTCTTTAAATTGGCATAGAGATTCTCCTTCCTTAACACACCAAAGATGATCCTCAAGTGTTGTAGGCCCTCTTCTTTGCTGTTACTAAATACCAAAATATCATCAAAATAAACTACCACAAACTTACCAATGTAAGGTCATAGTATAGTGTTCATCAATCTCATAAATATGCTAGGTGCATTTGATAACCTGAATGGCATAACCATCCACTCATATAATCCGTCTCTAGTCTTAAAGGCTATCTTCCACTCATCCCCTTCTCAGATCCGGATTTGGTGGTAGCCACTTCGTAGGTCGATCTTGCTGAAATATTTGGCCCCTGCAAGGACATCCATCATGTCCTCCATATGAGGTATAGGAAACTAATACTTGATGGTAATCTTATTAATTGCTCTGCTATCAGTGCACATCCTCCATGTTCCATCTTTTTTTGGAGTCAACAATGCAAGTACAGCACATGGGCTCATGCTCTCTCTCATCACACCTTTACTTATGAGTTTTGCTACTTGCTTATTCAACTCTGCATGTTGTGTTGGATTCATCCTATAAGTTGCTTGGTTGGGTAAGGTTGCTCTTGGAATCAAATCAATATGATACTGAATATCTCTCTTTGGTGGTAAACCATCAGGCAATTCATTAGGCAAAACATCAACAAATTCTTTCAATAGCTCTACTACTTATGGGGGAACTGAAATGTCTTCCTCTTCACCTATTTTCACTACTAATGCATAGCAACACCCTGTCATCTTCATTTCTTTAACAAGATCTCTTTCAGACAACATGGTCTCACCTTTTCCTTCATCCTTGAGAGGCAATAAAATCACCTTAGAGCCATCTTTCCAAAAGGTGTATGTGTTTTCCTCTCCATCATGCATAACTTTTCTATCATACTGCCATGGCCTTCCCAATAACACATGACAGACATCCATTGGGACAACATCACACCATATCTCATCCTGATAGATCTTCCCTATGCTAAACTTAATTAGGCATCTTTTATCAATAGTGACTTCATTTCCCTTTTTTAAACCATGCAATGTGGTATGGATGAGGATGTTTTTCACAATGTAAATTCAATTTTTCTACCATTTCTTTAGAAACCATATTTTCACAACTACCTCCATCAACAATAACTTGACATACCTTTCCACCCAAAGTGCATCTAGTTCTAAAGATATTGGTTTGAAGCCATGAACCATCAAAGCTTTTGGCTTGTGTTTTCTGCTTCTCTAGAATCACCATTGCTCTTCTCATCATGAGACTTTCTCCCACATCTGGTGGAACCTCTAGTTCCGTCCCTTCCACTTCATGCTGCATTTGAATCAGGTTCACCCTAGGTTGTCCTCCTTGATTTCTTTCTTGCATGTTATAATTTGAGCATTCAAATGCCCTATGACCTTCTTCTCCACATTTGAAACAAGTGAAAGGCCTTCTCTAGTTTTCCCATCCTCTACCACTACCATAACCTCTACCTCTTTGAAATCCCCTTCCTCGTTCTTGATTTGGAGGATCTTGTCGAGTGTCTACTTGTTTTTCCAATCCATGGGATGACTCTCCCCTACCATAATTCGAACCTCCTCTAAATGGGGTTGATGCACCCCTTCTTCCTCCTCTATTCCTCTAATGGTACTATCTATTTTGTTTTTCTTTAGCCTTTAGAGCCAATTGGTAAGCCTCTTCCATACTGTTGAGTCGATGCATGCTCAATTCATCTTGAATAGAGAACTTCAGACCATTCACATATCTAGCAGCCATCTATTCATCAGTTTCTTGATGCTCTATACGTATAGACAGTGTATAAAACTCATTTGTATAATCTTGCACAGAAGAGAGGTTCTGCTTTAAATTTTGAAACCTAGGAAAAAGGGTTTGCGCATAATCTATGGGCAAAATTTTTTCTCTCAACTTCTTCTCCATTTTATTCCATGTCCTAATCTTATCCTTGCCTTTCCTTGTTCGTTCTTTTTGAAGATGATCCCACCAAATCATTGCATGACCCTTTAATTTGGTGCATGAGAATTTCACCTTCTTTTCCTCTGTCATGGATTTCCATTCAAAAAAATTTCTCATATCATTCAACCAGTCTAGCAACTCCTCTAGTTTAAGACTACCTGCATAATCTGAAACATCTACCTTGACCCCTTCATTTTTCCCTTCTAAGGCCCTGAGCATCCTCTCTTCAAAACTCATGCCTTCTAATTCTTCTTCTTCTTCATGTTCTATATCTTGATCTGCACCTCCTTGACCTATCTCTTCATCAGATTCATCTCCTCCTCTACCTAGTCTTTGGTTTTCCATCCATGTTGTAAGTTCTTCTATTTACCTTTGTAGATTTTGCATTTCTCTATGCAGCTGGGCAAGATCGCCTCTTCCTCTTCCTCTCCCAACCATCTTCCTACTCTGATACCAGATGATGTAGCTAACAACATACACTCAATAAAATTGTGCCATTAATCATGTATGAGAGCCAAAGATTTGGAAACTGAAAAAAAAAACTTCTATTCACCAACTCTGCTGCTACAATGGGAGAAAACTCTCTTATATCCAAGAAAACAAAAAAATAAAAAAATTACCTTTTTTGGCAAATTTCGACAATTGTCACATTTTGCCATTTTAGGTAATTTTACATTCATATCTTCAGAATTCATTTTTTTCCAAAAAATTCCTAAAACTAAGGTAGGATGAAAAGCCAACTAACATCGTAAATTTGAAACATGAGTTTCGAGTTATTAAAAAAAGCAACTTTTAAAAAACTAGGAAAAAATACTAAATTGCCATTTTGAGGGCCAAGATGAAAGTTTCAAGCCTCGAAAAAGTGTCAAGATGAGGTCCAATCGACTAGGGTGGATTGGGAAACCACATGCCATCTCATAACACATCCACCTTTAAAATTTCATAGAAAACCCACATCCGAGTCAAAAGTTATGACCTCTGGAAGTCCCTGCATCAGTTGTGATGGAGTCATGTATAGCTCTTGTGTATGTTAGCCTGTTGCTTTCCTTACTGTCTGCTGGATGTGGGACCTTGTGTTATCTTCTGGCATGGGGGGTAGACCTCAAGGTTCCACATGGTCGGGTGGTTGGTGCTTTTCTCCATTGGGTATTCTTGCTGCATGTTTGTGTGCATGGAGATTAGTCATTACGTTGTGGACTCCAGTCCTTGTTCCTATTCGAGAAGGCTTCCTAGCATGTAATTGCATATTGGATTGTGCGTCCATTGTATCAATTGTTGTAATCCGATGTAATGTTTCCCATGCACTGGGGGAAGCAATGTTGTAAATATTGTAATGACGTAACAACGATTGATGATTTCATATTGTAAAGAGTATTGTATTTAGCGATGCATCTTTCATATGATGTTTAGCTAGAAAGCGACTTGAAATGTTAAATCGATCATGTTGTCTTTTATGATATGTTCTAGTAACCTTGATGTTAGCTTTGTAAGTAGCGTAGTTAAGGAATCTCAGAGGACCTAGGTTTAGTTGATTATGTTATGTTATGCATTCGATTGTTATTTTCTTACAAAAAAATTTGTTCCATTAATTTGACCTAGTTTAGTGTTGTCCTTTAGGGTTCCTTGGCAGGGGCGTTAAACCTGGTATTAGAGCTAGTGTTACAGCACTGGGATCTCTAGTTAATGTCGTCTCCCATGTCTAGTTATAGTAACTTCTCTTATGCATGTGTTCTCGAATGTCTGTTGGGCGGCTAGAAGGTCATAGGGACCCTTGTGTTAGATATCATGCTTTAATCTAATCACCTAGTGGAGATGTTAGATAGAGAATTAGATGCTTTGTGTATTCTCCTATTGGGGGGTGATTCTTGGATGCTTGTAATTGTTGATTTTTTTTGACTTGTGTGACCTTGCTTCATTTCCTTGACTTCCAGTTCCTTAAAAGTACAAATTTAGTCTTGGAATGCATGTGCGGGTTTAGATTAATTAGCTGACAAGTTGGCATGTGGATTTCTTTTGTTTGACTAAAGGTGCATTAGGATAGGATGTTATTTTGTGTAGATAGGTATTTAATCTATGCATTTGGAAGTAAATGTATGTGATTAAGTTTTGTATTACATGATATGGAAAGAGCTATTTTTGTGGAATAAATAAGATGCTAGTACATAGAACTAGGTTTCTATTCTAAAAAATTACGATGACTATATTTGGTGTTTGAAAATCTTGTTTGCTAGGTGTAGCTGGAAACCCATGATGTAATGTTAGGTTCTCTTTTCTTACTATTGTATAAATAGAAAAGATTTATGCATTGGATGTCTTGCCTGTTGAAAATATGTGAATCCTTTTGTTCTGTGAGAATTCGAATAGCTTGTGATGAAGTAAGAGTTGTTTGTGTTTAGGAAAGACCTACATGAAGTGGTAAGAGTTAAGTAGAGGATCATTATTGTTCTTTTGTGAATATGGGACTTGTGTATAATTTGTTAAGTGGAATTGTTAAGTAATTGTGATGATCATGATAGTGACTTTTAGCATCAGGTGATATATGGAAAAGAGTAGGGTGAAAGAAAAACTGAAAAAAGGTTATAGATAATAGGAAATCTTGGAAAGGGAATCACAGTGGTTATGGAAATAGATGTACTTATGGTATGTGATCCTTGAGTAGTAATGGAATTATGTATGTAAATGTATCCTTCCCCTGTAAATGTGAGAAACTAGTAACTGTGCATTGGTTGAGTGTTGTGAATAACTTGTACTTGCTTTGTGTGCCCATGGGATGGTGATACTAGGTACCTGTCCATGGGGAATATGTTGCATTTTAAGTGTGTGATTAACCATACTATTATGTGTGCTTGTATGTTTGTTACTTGATTGAGGGCCAACCCACATGTGGTTGAAATTTATGAGAGTAGCCAGAAGTTGGTTTTGTAGATTCTCTTCTTTTGGTTCTCCAGTCCCTCAGTCCGTGAAGGGGTAGTAGCAGCCACAAAGTTCCTTGGGCGAGGTGTGCAGCGTACGCATATTGCAGTGCAGAGCGGTCTTAGCTCAACCGATCCTGAGGAAAGTACTCACTACTTACCCTTATGATGGATCAGGGTATTTGATCCATATGTGCTAGCCTAATCCCCATAGTTCTTGAGCATATTGATGGTATTTCTTGGATGATCATCTACCTTGTCTTCACGAGAGGTATGATATGCCACATGAGTTATCATTTGGGGGTCGGGGTCTAGGGTGAGAGGGACCTGCATGGACAACCCAACTAGAACTATGTGATGACAATGTCACCACTTCAAGGTCGGGGTCTAGGGTGAAAGGGACTTACATGGACAACCCAAGTGAGACCATGTGCCCCATGAATATTTTGAGGTCTAACATATGGAGGGAGGTTTGTTACCCATGCTGAGACAGATTCCGTATTTACACATGTTCTGACATGATGCAATAGGTACAATGCCACACCCCACTGATGTTCTGACACAGTGCTGGTGATGATGCCGTGTTGTTGATGGTAGCGAGCTCAGCTCGAGGACACAATGCCACATGCATAGACACATCAAGGTGCACTATGAGAATGTGTTTGATAGCCTACTTGTGTGATGATCATAATGGGGCTTCATACACTTGTAGAGGGATACTCATGTTTTCTTTTGATAGTGTTTTGGTTGGTTAGCATATGGGTATGTCCTAGCCATGTATACCTCTGGCTACGGCGAGTACCTATGTGTGCCTTCTCCACAATGTATCGCTATGCAAGGTGTGTTCTATGTGTGCCTACTTCCGTGGAGCCACAGACACATTGCCATGCGGCATACAACTAGTACATGCCTTCTCTAGCTGGTGTATGACCATGCCACATTAAGACATGATGTGAGATGTGGCCAAGGTGTACATCCCATGCGGGCAGCCAAGGAGTGCGTGGGCCACTTGGCTAGTCCATGCCGTGTGATGACGCAATGCTGAGTGTAACTAAGGAGTACAATTTGAGCCATGTGGATGGTGTACTCACTCCGCACCACATAAGGGCTACTGCTATAGCCTAACATTATTCCCTCCTTCCTCGTTTGGTGGCTAGTATCTAGTCATGCAGTGTTGTACAGTGCAATTTCTAAGATTGTGGACTTTCTTTATGGTTGTTGATGATTTTCTATTGATTGTGAAGGCTGAAACTTTGTTTATATTTGATTGTGATGGTTTAACCACAACTTGTGATCTTATTTGCACGTAGCCCTCATTGTTACATTTGATTTAGTGTTGAAATTGCACGCATTTCTTGCTTTATTATTGAAATTAAATTTTTATTTGATCTTTCTTTATGACTTTGGTGGCTAAACTAGTTTTTCCTTATTGTTTTTGATGTCGTCCATGTGTCATATTGTGATTCCTCTCCAAGGACATATGAGACAGACTTGGTGAGTGTATACGAGGAAGCAGACATAGGGAACCTTGAGGATGGGGGTATGTGAGGCTATTACACAGCTAGTACCCACTACCCACCTATGTGTGATGACTAGCTCTTGGAGGCTAATCACATTATACAACAAGAGATAGGTCATTGTGGTCTTGTTTGGATGGTATCGCCATGTGTATGTGGCCTAACACCATCAAGCCACTGAGTGTGAGGTATGAATTATGTGAGATGGATATTGGCTCTTGGCTCATGGATTATGTATCAAGGATTAGTATGCTACTTCCTGGTGTCTAGATGGACCCTTGTGTAGCCTTGTGATGTGATTCTCGGTGATGTGAATTTGTGTGTATGTGAAATCATGGATATAATACTTATGAAATGATGAATTATGTTTTCATACTTCTAAAAGGTGTAAAATCATGATCTTGGTTGAATATGTCATGAGATGTAGTGTTGTAAAATGAATAAAGTGGAATGTCTTGTTTGTAAATGATGGATATTTAGTGTGCTTTGGGGGTATAAATATGTTGTGATTTATGGAAATGTAGCATTCTGATGTATTGATTTCTTAACAGTGTATTAGAAAAAGAATTGTAATTTAAGGGTAAAGAAAATGATATGGTAATGCATTTGAAATTGAATACTCTATATGTTTCTGATATGAGAAATTCTGCTAGTTAGGATTAAAAGGGTGCAATGTTTTCTTTGTCCTGAAAGAAACTGATGGGTGTCAATGCTAATATGTAAGGATTTTGATTGGTTTATGTACTATGGAATCATTTTTGAAATGCAAGTCTTGATTGTGTTATTATTGTAACATTGAAGGCTAAAAGGATAGGTCATGCTTGAAATGGACTATATAAGTATATGTTCTTGAGAGATGAATTATTTTTATAGGCAAACTAGAGTACATTATTTTGATGTAACGAATTGGTTTTGATGTTGGCACTAATGTGTTATGTTTCCACCCTAGTTTGTGACTTCCAGGAGTAAGTCAAGTTTTAGGAGGGAGGATGTAATGCCCCTCCATTCTCACCTTGGATGTGTAGGTATTCTAGCTAAGGAACCCGACGATGAGGATGGAACAAGAGCTTCTGTTAGTAATTTTGGGAGCATGATGCATATTGTTATGTTATTATTATTATGCAGAGATTTATTTGGATAAGGTGATGCAGTAGTATGTTGTTAGGACAGGTGGAAAAGGCAACATCATACCATTGGACATATGGGGGACATATGGGTATGAGATATGATTGCTAGAGTCCCTTCCCTAGTGCTTCAACTATTATGCACATGTGCTCTAACTTGTATGTTTGAGTGAACAAGTACCAGACATCAACTCAACCTGAATTGGCAGGTTTGAGCATGCCTTGCACCCAATGGAAGTAGTTGACTACAGATATCACTTGGTCCCCTACCCTAGCCATCATCCTCGAAGAAGATGAGTACTTGGTTTGATACCTTGTCAAGTACTATCGGTGGTCAGTCATGGTTGCTTGAAGTTTTGTGGTCAGTCAGTGTTGCTTGAAGTTTTGCTTTTGACCCTGGTTAGTGGTCAGGTAATTGTTTTGGCTTTTGGTTTAATTTGTCTGATAATATGCCTTGGTTATCTTATGCATTAAAATAAATTGATAAATAAAAAAAATAGACTATGATAAATAAGCATATAATCCTAGATGATAATAAAATAAATTTATAATGTAATATTATAATTAAGAAATAATAATATAGTAAATAAATAGAATATTATAAAGTTGGTTATATAATTAATTATATTATGTAAGTGAATGTGGGTAAATGGTTTTACCCCTTTGTGTAAAATTGAATATTTATCATATTATATTGTTATGATTTTAAATGAAATACTTTTAATCAATGTAAAATTATTTATTGTGTGTATGTTTAAATTATGTTGGTTGCATATATTTTATTTTTTTAATAAGGGTTAGTTAGGTAGTTAGTTGGGGTGGCTATAAATTTATTTTGTATGGGAGTGGGAAAAAGAACTTCCCTCCCTTCATTATTTATTAAAGAGGAAATTTCCTTCTGGGAGAGGGGCTTTTTATCTTTTCGGGAATAATTTTATTGGGAGCACTGTGCATTATAAATTCCAGCGGAGAAGTTTATTTTTTTAAGGTGGCGGCAATATCTTAGATCCAAAGAACATAAGTTAATTGAATGGTAAGTGCATTATATTTTATAGATTTTGTCACCAATTTTTACTTATGTTTTCTACACAATGAAATTTAAGTTATTATTTTTCCATTGTTGTTTTATAATTATATTTTTATTAGGGTTTAATATAGTACTATAAAATAACATTTTATATTATCTTTTAAATTTACATCACTCTATTTTATTTACAAGTGGGTACAATATTTTATATTTTATAAGTGTTATTTCCAACACTACATTTTATTTACTAAGCTGGTATAAAATATACTAAATATTTTATTAGTGTTATTTCCACTACTATATTTTATTTATAGAGAAGTGTGGTAAGCACATTATATAATAATTTATAGATTTTATTTTCTATTCTTTTGGCCGCAATGAAATTGAGTTATTTTATTTAATTATTTTAGAATCTTTCTTTCCAATCCATAAAGTAATAGTTCAATACATAAATTTGAAAAAACACTATATTTCATTTAGTGATATCTCTCGGGCTTTCTTATATAGATTTTTTTTCTTTTCAAAGATAAGGTTTAATTATTAATATTAAATGTGGTTTACTCCAACATTAATATACTGTATTTATCTCCTCCTCATGTGTATAATGTGAAAAGAGAATAGATATGCCTTCCAAATAATGAGGTAAAAAAAATATGACTCTCTATGCGAACAAACCTTTTTGAATAATTGAACATTTAGGGTTTTAGAATAATCATATTCCAAAAAGGGATAAACTTTCTTGAAACCTCTGCCTTATGTGAAGAGCTACGGAATGATGAAGCCACCATATTCCTCTTTTCTTAACTAGACCTTTTGTGTTTTAGCAAAGAACATAAATCCATAATCAATTAAATAATTTATTCCATATTCACTTTAGTCCCATATGGCTTGGATAACCTAATTATAGTCTCTAGTTAACTCTATCAACCTTATATTTATCATGATTAGACTTATGTCCTTGATAAGACCACTTATTTTATTCACAGATGCAACTTATCTCTTCCACCTGCAAGTTATTTAGACTTTAAGGTATATACCATTGTTCTTATAAATATTTTAGATATTCATAGTTTCATTTCATTTTCAATATAACAAACCATTTAGATATTCAGGTTAAGCATGTATTTTAAATTTGATCTTAGCATAAGCTAATAATTATTGATGGTTGTTATCATCTTGAGCAATCTATAGTGCTAGTTATGTAAATGACTTCTCATCAAATTGTGCCTTCTTTATGACGATTGTCATAGTTCATTTTAAAAGTTAGATATAACATAATATAGGTTGTCCATATAGAAGAGAGTTATTAAATAGTAGAGTAGTGAGATTAGTCAGCCTCCATAGTATGATGAGGAAGATATGGAAATGAAAGGGTTGATGGGTTGTTGTGGCCATAGAATTCCTTCAAGCATATAATTTTTAGCGTTTCCTTATTTTACATGCATAAATCTCATCTAATAAATATTTTTTTTTCATTATGGTTTTTAAGTGCCGTAACCGTAACGTTTGCCCATAGCCTACTAATTTTTAAGTTTGCAAATTTCTAGGTGAATCAGTTAATTAGAATCTCATTATTTTAATATTAATTAAAGTTGCAACTTAAAATTAGGGTTTCATAGAAATTAGTTCAATAGAGATGATGATTGTAATTATTATTAATTATAATTACTTGTAGTGAATAATGCTTTATTAAAGGAATGTTTTCATGGTTATAATATAATGATTAATTGTTGTACTAAACAATGTGTCTCTATTATTCGATTAAGTACCTATGTATTTGTTGAAAGTTGGGTGCCATCTGTGTAAAGTTTGTGTAAGGCTCTGTGCCTTTGGGAGATGCGTTTAGTGTGTTGGTTCCGCATGTGTCATCCTATGGGGCCAGGACCTAGTGAGAGGTTACCAGGACAACCATAGATGGGGGCTAAGGTCTAGTGAGAAACTACCAGGACAACCCATGCTAGGACCATGTGATGACACTCCTCCCTATTGCAGTCTAACACTCCCTAGTTGCATTTCCTCTTGATGTATGAGTGCCTTTGGAAGTGAACTAAGTGTTGTAAGTGATGTTGGTGTGTTAGCATTGTTGTGATGGAGTCATGTATAGCTCTTGTACATGTTAGCCTATTGCTTTCCTGACTGTTTGTTGGATGTGGGATCTTGTCTTATCTCTTGGCACGGGGGGTGGACCTCAGGGTTCCACATGGTCGGGTGGTTGGTGCTTTTATCCATTGGGTATTCTTGTTGCATGTTCATGTGCATGGAGATTGGTCATTGCATTGTGGACTCCAATCCTTGTTCTTGTTCGAGAAGGCTTCCTAGCATGTAATTGCATATTGGATTGTACATCCATTGTATCAATTGTTGTAAGCCGATGTAATCTTTCCCATGCACCGGGGGAAACAATGTTGTAAATATTGTAATGATGTAACAACGATTGATGATTTCGTCTTGTAAAGAGTATTGTAAAGTGATGCATCTTTCATATGATGTTTAGCTAGAAAGTGATTTGAAATGTTAAATCGATCATGTTATCTTTTATGATATGTTCTAGTAACTTTGATGTTAGATTTGTAAGTAGTGCAATCGAGGAATCTTAGAGGACCTAGGTTTAGTTGATTATGTTATGTTATGCATTTGATTGTCATTTGCTTAGAAAAAAAAATTATTCCATTAATTTGACCTGGTTTAGTGTTGTCCTTTGGGGTTCCTTGGCGGGGGCATTACAAGACTATTAAAAATTAAATCAGCTAAGTAGCCCAAGGAAAAGTATTTTGATATTGCTGGTTTTAAACTAAAAAAATTCACCAATAGATAATTAAATGACATTTTTAACAATTTCACAAAATTTACACATTACAACATCATACAAGATAACATAGTCACAAAAAGGGAGAAGAGGAATAGTGGTCACACTCTAATCTAAGACCATGAAATGTCTCATCTTAATGAACACCCACATGTCCTTTACTACCTAGGACATGCCTTGAAATGATTACCAAGAGTCACACATTCTAGAGTATTAATTTCATATTAGCACTTTTTGCTCCTTCTAGCAAGAATAATAAACCAATTTCTTCATGGATCCTTCCAACACCTCTTAAACTCAAATCACCTCTATAACCCATGAAGACACAAATGTAGTTAACCAAAACATAAAATAATCCTACTCATGCTACCAAGCTACTAGAGTAGGAGCCAATCCATACTAACCCTAGACGTGACTTAGCACCATGCCAACTATTCTAGCACAATCTCCATGTGACAAGGTTGGAAATGTCATGCCCACATTCACCATGTGGTTATGACACAATAACCACATGTCATGGCCACATTTTCCATGTGGTCATGACACGAATTACCAAATATTTTCCCTCCCAACTCTACAAACCCCCTCATGTGCAACATGCGTGCTCAGTGACACACACTCACAACGTAGTTGTCTCAACAACTGACGTCATATGCATCGCTTGAAGGTGGGGAAGGTCAATCACATCGGGATGAGATGACTCATACTATGCCATCCCTTTGAAACATAATCCACGAAAGGGGGTGTATATCGCATGAAGCGACATTGTGAGGGTTAGATTCCTTCCAGATTCTAGCCCTAGGTTTTTTTAAAATGAAGTGAGTCAAACTTGATAAAATTCAAAACTATACCTAGGTCCATTAATGACGTAAGGATCTAAACATCTAAAAAGAGATTAATATAAATTCCTAACTTAACATTAATTTTCCGTTCATAACAAAAAGGTTTAAATTAAACGATCCAATAAAAACATTTCACTCAATAAATCCTAGAATAATTTCAGCAGCATAACGGGGCATTATGGGATAAAATAGGATAACTCCTATAGTGATTTCAGCAACATAACACCACCTCATCAACTATAGGAGGTTGCAAAAATTAAATTAAAATAAAATCCCTAATCTAACCCCTTTCAAAATTAAATAATTTAAATACATAATTTCACTAATTACCCTCCCAAACATTTTGAAATAACTAATCTAACTATTACAAAGGTTTAAATACATTTAAATTAAAAGCCCACATTAATAGTTTTAACAACCTCATCTAACTTAAAAGATAGGAACAAATTAATTTTGTCTACAACAAAGGAATAATGAAATAAAATAAATAAATGCACCAAGCAATTTGAATTAACTAAATAAATTAATAAAACCCCACACACACTAAAAGATAAAAATAGCCTATCACACTCAGTGGGATTAGCACACAAACAAATTTAATTAAACTAATAAACTCTACTCAAAAGGTTAGGGCTCCAAACCCTAGGTAAGCCTTTATACAAACTCCAAATGTTTCATTAGTTCTCACAGCAAGTTGGTTTGATTTTTGGGATGTGGAGGTCTTGAGGGAGCCAAGAGGATAGATGGTACCTCCCCAAGTGGGAGGTATCATCTCAAGCATAAATTAGTTGATTTGTTTTTCTATGATATTCCTAACATTCTACAGGTTGCACCATTGTTTAAGTTTTCTAATATTGGTTTTACTATTTGCTCCTCTATGTTCATCTTAAAGCATAGGGATCTATGATTATTATAGTTTACTAACATTTTAATAGGGTAGGTTTACTAAAGTTACAAGGACTCAAGTTTTAATGTTTACTAACTTTCTCCCATGCATCCTTTGGTTATAATTTTTTTTGCTAAAATTGAAATACATTTATACACATGGGATTAAAATACTTACATAGTGATATTTTTAAATATGAGAGGTGTACACACCCCCTCCCCTCCCCCCCCCCACCCCCCCACACACACACACACACACACATATATATATATCATGAAAAATAACATATATGCTATAAGGGAACACAGTGAGTAAAAAAATTACACAGAGACTGAAATAGAGAAATATAAAGATTAAATTTAAATCTACATATATGTATTAAAATATTTGCACGATAACACAGTGGCTCTTATGGAGTGCAAGGCCGAACAACAACAGAGGCCGAATCAAATCTTAGGGCACAAATGAACTCAAGTTTAAAAGCTTATACACCCTGCAGTCGAAGGAGAGACTATGCTAAATGAAAAAAAGGCAGGGGTATTTTGTTTAGTGTTAAATGGCCAAAAGGCCATGGGGATGCCACAGCTCAGCCACTCTCAAGGAAATAAAAATATAGAGGGGGCGGGGTCCCCCCCCCCAACATACCCTGCAACAAACTTGGCATGACAACCGTGTTAGGGTTCTTTGAACCCTGCTTCAAACGCAACATACACTGCCCCATCTCACAAGTTTCTATTTGAAAAATAAAAAAAACTTTAAGTCCACTTTGCAAAAATATAAAATGTTTAAAAGATATATATATAGTAAAAAAATACAGTGACTAATAAAAAATAGTGGTAATAAATTTTAGCAAGGATTCCTCTCAACAAAACACACACACATATAAACTTTTCCATTTCATCACATGCATATAACTTATAAAGGAGTACAAATAAAATCCATAACTAATACTATGGTTTGTGAACAATAAAGGAGGAGGTTCCCTTTTTTTTTTCTCTTTGTTTAAAAATAAAACTACTAAAATTTAACTTTCTCTTACTAGCAACATAGTAACATGAAATCTTATTTCAAAATGGGCTTAAAGAAATTCATTTCCTTCACTCAAATCTTTGTCACATAAAAGCATCTTAATAACATGAGAGAGAGAGGTTTATTTCTTTCAACCAAGGAGATAGAGATAAAGGCTAATACTCATTTATCTATCCTTTTACAATGTTACAATAAGGTAGGTTTAGAACAATAATGGTTTACTTTTTGTTGGTTAATAGATTTGTCACCTAACTCTATATACTCATGCCTAGACAAGTGACAAATGTAATCAACAGTTGAGCCCGCTATATTGGTATTTTACACTGGCTCTCTGCTTATTTAACAAGGCACATCTACCTTCTATAGATATTCTGAGGAACATAAACTTGAGGTTGCTTTTAACCAGAAAGCAAGATAAAGGCGGAGCTTTTAACCAGAAAACTATAAAGCTGAATCTACAATTCTAACACCAACACAAGAAGTTCACAGACTCCCAGTCATAAAAGAATATTGAAAATATTATACATATACAGGAATTCACCACCTTGAGATAGAATACCAACAGATATATTATTCGAAGCAGTGAGCAAAATTCAATAACATCCAACCACCAGAATATACGAATACCATTAACATCATCAGAACACATTCAACTTAGGAAGAATATAAATTCAAATAATCACAACACAAAGTCCATGATCATCCAAAAATCTACTGTATTAACTGTATTTCATTTATCATAGAAGCCAGAAAATGAAATTTAACTATCACCCTTCCCATAAAACAAAATTTTTACCAAAAGAAGAGTCCTTAGGTGTCGATGAGCACGTGCATTCCCTAGCCTTTTCTTGCAACCACCTTTCAGTTCTCCTTAAAACATGAAATGATAGTAACATAATAGCTGTAACTTCTTTCACTGGCCATTCTATTTGGGACAGGGGTTCCCTAGACACTCTACCATATTCTTCACTCAAAAGATCTAAAAAATCATCAATTATAACTAGGACTTGAATATTCAGCTTGAAAGAATGCACCTGATCAACAGTCAACCTCATCCACTTCCTTTTCTGAACTTCTCTTTGGTCAATGCAGTCCTCCCAAAAATCTTCAAGCTGAGGGATGTGTAAGTAGAAACCCCCTCCGTGCATATGTTGCTTTATAAAATTTTTACTGTCAAATGGTACATGAGGAGACAAACTATGAAGACTAAACTCAGACAACAATTTGTCTACATTTTGAGCACTTTCATTATTTTTGCAAGAATAGAAGGACAAAGACACGGGGAAAGAATACCCTTTCTTTTTCATTGCCTGATATTTGACATTAACCACAGCCATTTGGCGGCAAACTTCCAGTAATGCCAGATAGTCGGGGGGATACCGAGGCAATTTTAATGGGGCATTTTCATAACCCCCAATCCTTAAATATGAGAAGCGGTCAAACTAAACATAGACACTCCTGAATCTTTTGACCAATGAAAATGCTTCTACAAAAAATCTCTTCTCTATTGAGCTATCAATTCTTTTAGCTAGCAACATAGAAAATGCATCATTCACATGATGGAAATCCTTCATACCTTCATTTCTTTGCAATTGAGGGAAAATTTGATACACAGGCGTGCTCAGCGAAGAACTCCTCTGGGTCCTCAAACCAGGCCAAGAAACCTCTTTCCGAGCCAAGATGTAGACCAACTGAGAACACATGTGGAATCTTGCACTTCATGTAAAATTCATCAGCTGCTCATGTAGACAACCGTTGATGATTCTTGGCCATTCAATTTGGTGATCTCCACAAATTAACAGGATAAACCTGCACATCTAGAATTTGAAAACATTTGACTTAGGACTGCCAATCAATCTGTTCACTAGGGTTATCATATCTGAGATTTTCTCCTTGAAATGGCTTCTTTTCAAATTAGCAGGCAGCTGAGATTTCTCGGTCTTTTCTTCTTCTAGCCAATTTTTGGCCACACATGTATGACACCGGTCTTTCTTCTCATTGTAGTAATTCCAGGTCGAGGACACAGAAACATCAACATTATCTTCATATTCTTCCAAGTCTAGAGCTAGAGCAACAGATTCAAATTAAATTTTGGCCACCACAGTACCATTGGGAGTTTTTATCTCCTGAGAGTCTGGAAAATAACCATTGGCACATGCAACCATTAACTCGGGACAATGCACGACAAGCGAAAAAACACCAGCTTTATGCAAACCGCTGTTGACAATTTTCTTTGCTAAGGAGTTCTTTTCTCAGATTGTATTCTTCCCCAAAAATCATCTAAATCAACATGGCCCAAATTCATATCCCTTACCCCAGACAAACCATTCTCTATAATAGAGGCTATGGGAGCTCCTTGGAATTTAAATTTCATTCTTGTATGCTCCAGAAACTAGGAAAAGAGAGACTTGGAGATATGTGCAGGTAGTAGGGAATGAGGCAAAACACTCATAGAGAATTCCTTATGCAGATACATGGGAAATAGAAATATCTAACTCCTCCAAGAAGATATGAAGCCTTTATAAGGAGGGAAAAATTACCAGCTTAGCTAACCTGTGAGAATAAAATTGAGCTGAAATTCTACACGTAGCGAGCTAGTCGTTTGTTCCCCTACAACACATTCTTTGGCTCATAATACCACCTTACGCGAGCCTTTAATTCAAGTCACTTCTCATGAACTTCCCCAAGAAAGACATTAAATATTGGCGTCAAATTTATCATTAAAAATCATAAACACATGCCTCGACTTTCCCTCTGATAAATGTACCACTATGTCTGCACGTACCTCAAATTTAATGCATAATGACAAGTGACATTCCTTCGTATAAAATGCAAGTGCAACCAATACTACTGAGGAAAGTGCACCATGCGAAGTCAGCAAGTTGGGCAAATTATGAGCTTTTGAACTAGGAGTCGAAGATTCAAAACTTCAAAGAATCACTGACCTCCCAACTACAAAGGAAAGACTTCTTACAGAGACTTAACAAAGACTTGAAGTACTAGAAACTCAAGGTGAGTCGGCAGGTCAGGTGGTTCAAGAACTTGTGAACCCGTTGACTTGACTTCAAGAATATGAAGGATCGCCGACAGACAAAAATGACTAAGTAAAATTGACCCAAAGGAAGAAATAAATAAATAAGGCCGATGAAAACGACAAGGGAAAAACATAGAAAGAACTTAGGACAACAACTGGCTCTAATTTGGGACAAGGACTTGAGAGGACGCAGAGAACTGAGGAAAAATATGGCTAACAAGCCTTATTGCAAGGGCGATAGAGTCACACCAAAAATGAAACAACACACAACAAAAATGGGAAAACAAGGAAAGAAACTATGGTATAGGACCAGACTCAGAAACCCTACCAATTGCATAATTTCAAATCTTGCCCATTATAGGCAAGACATAATGGTGTTCCATCAGGATATGCCAATAGAAAAGCATTTTCTCCCACAATTTCTCTAATTTTGAAGGGGCATTTCCATAAAGAATCAAATTTCTTGTGTGCACCTTTTGGTTCTCTTCTCCTATCCCATAAGAGTACAAAATCTCCCACAACAAAGGTCCTTTGCTTAGCCCTTTTGTCAACAATCTTCTTTACAGTCTGTTAATGCCTAGCAATCCTATCCAAAGCAATTTCTCTCTGCTCCTCTAGCTGGTGTAAGTACAAAATCCTCTTTTCTAGGGTCAACTAAAACTGTTCATCTTCAATTTCCTTTTGCAGATTTAATGCAGACAGTTCCAAGGGAATAGGAATTGCACTGTCAATGCCATAAACAAACTAAAAAAGAGACATACCAATTTCTCTTTTATATATTATTTTATCGGCCTAAAGAGCATCATATAATTGTTTATACCATCCCTTCTGGTTTTCTTCAACTAGCTTTTTAACGATAGAGATGAGGTTTTTGTTGCTAGACTCCACCTGGCGATTACCTTGTGGGTAATAATTGGATGAATAGGATAAGATGATACCAAAGTCATAACATAAGAGAGTAATTTTTGTAGAGGAAAAAATTGAAGCATTAATTAGTCACTAGTTTCTTAGGCACACCAAATCTAACTATAATGATTTCCTTGAGAAAAGCACAAACCATCTCAGAGGTAGTACTCTTCACTGGTATAGCTTCTACCCATTTGGTAAAATAATTTGTTGCAGTCAAGATATGAGTATGTCTAGCACTTGAGTTAGGATTGATTCGTCCAATGAATTCTAAACCCCATTGCTAAAAAGGTTCATCTATGATTACTGGCCTCAAAAGCAATGCGGCTAATTGTGGTCTACCTGTAAATATTGAACACTTTTCACACTTTGATACCCATTCATAAACATCTTTAAACATTCCAAGCCAATAGAAACATTGTCTCAATATCTTGAAAGCTGTTACTGACGCAGAATACTGTCCTCCACAAGCTTCATTATGGAAAGCTTCCAGTAACTTCCTATGTTGATCCTTGTCTACACACCTCAGGAAAGTTCCATCAACTCCTCTTTTATACAAATTACCTTCCCAAATAACATACTTGTGTGCTTTGAGTTTCAGATTTCTCCTCTCCATTGCCGAAAGGTGGGATGGACAGTCACCATAGGTTAAGAAGTAAGAAACATTAGAGAACCACTCATCAGTGTTGCTAGTGAAAAGAACCGAGGGTATTTCCTCTTTACCTTCCTCCTTACTTTCAACAATCATCTTACACAATCCTTTACCCTAGACTAGGTTAGTAGGTTTGATCTCAACATCATATTCTTGCACTTTAGCAATCTAAGCTCCCCTATTGTTACACCCAATTTCTTGTTGAGTTAGTATACTTTTTACCGTAGATTCTAGAACATATACCACATTATGTGAATGTAGGATGTAAAACTTGAAGCTCTTTAGTACCTTCACCACTGCATATGCATGTTTCTCCATAGTAGAGTATTTAAGCTCATAGTTCTTCAATGACACACGCATGAAATCTATGGGAACTTCGATTCCTTGTTCATTCTTTTGTAATAAGATGGTTGATAAAGTATGCTTAGAGGTGTAACAATAGATAAAAAAATCTTTATAAAAATTAGGGTGCACAAGTGTGGGTACATTAGCAATGGCCCTTTTTATGTCTTTGAAAGCCTTCTTCCCTTCAGCATTCCAACTAAAGACACGATTATTCTTCATCATTTCTACAATGTGTTTAGTCAGCTCAGCGAAATCAGGAACAAATCTTCTTAGAAAATTTACCTGACTGAAAAAGGACCTCATGTTATTCTTAGTTGCAGGTAGACTTAACTGTTGAATCACCCTAACTCTCTCCAGATCAATTTTTATCCCATCCTTTGAGACAATATGACCCAATTGTTGGAAACAAGGCAGATAACTAAGAGGGGGGGGGGGTGAATCAGTTATCTCAAATTTCCTTACTTTTACTTTCTTATCTTATCTCAATATTCAGTGATATATCAAAACATGAAAGCATAAGCAACCATAAGAACATAAGTGAAATTAACGCACACAACACAAGTATTTTTATGTGGAAACCCTGTTAAGGGAAAAACCACAGGGTGACTAACCCAAGATTGTATTCTCTATTAAAAGAATAAAAGAGCACAAAATGACACTTGCCAGTTAGGACTCACTGCTCGAGCACACTACTCACAAGAGGCTCACTGCCTACTAGAGACTTACAGATGATAACAATGAGTTTGAACTGATGAACAACATCCACATATGCAAGAGTTCAGTTTCGGTTAGGCTCAGTATACTGATCTAGCACATTTCATTCTTCCTCTGCTTAGTATCACTCCTTTATCACATTTCAGGATTGTAATACTACCTTGACCCTTCTCTCTTCTTTTCTTTGCACTTCATCCATACACATATATATTTCTACACACTTACAAGATTGAATCCATCAGGTATATATATCTGCATCAAGGATTTCAATTAACTTTCTAGTCAGCAACAAGAACACTTAGAATATTTGCAAGTCACTGTTCTGTCGGCTGAATCCATACTTGATTGATGATGTGCACCAAAAACTTAGGTATAGAAGTCATTATTTATGTCGACCAAAATCATATAACACTTCAAGCTATTTGATCAACACCTTCTGCACATCTGGATTGGGGTCTGATACCCTGTTGCTCAGTTCTTCCTCTGTCTATATTGTCTTATTGGAATCCGATACTGAGATGCTTATATCTTTCACAAGCTTTGTCACTAGAGGTTAAATCTATAGGATTCAATAGTTCAGATACTCCTTATCACCCATCCAGATCTGTAACATGGTATGTTTCACCATCAAAGACTTCTAAACCCAACTGTCGGACTTTACCATATGCTCTGTTCTTTGACTCCCAGACCAACTTATCTCTAATCCGAATTTTGGTAAGAGTAATTTACATACTACGGATATGTGGGATATACTTTGTTGTCATCAATGACCACACTAATGAGTCCTAGCAGTGTCTCTTGCCAACAATCTCCCCCTTTGGCATTGATGGCAACACTTAGTGAAAAATGACTCTCGTAGTAACTCCCCCTTTGCTGGTGCACCAACTCTCCACACTGCTTATCGGTTCCTCCTTAATGTAGGATTCCTCATTTTTCACTGCTCTTCACTCCCCCTTTGACATCAATGGCAAAGGGTGGGATCCGCAAACTAAAATTGTGCAAAAAGATAAAGCCGCATATGTACATACAATCCATAAGAAAAACTTACATATACTTAAGTATATCTGCAAATGTAGCCTTCAACTATACAAGCTCTGTGGCCCAACTTCTCTTCATCCTATCCAAAATAGAGATGTGTCCACTCTACAAAAACACATATGCTTCTGCCCTCTTTAAATCTATTGGATCATAGGTCCGGGCTGTACTTTGTGCATCTGCTAAGACATCGTGCATTGCTTCTAACTTAGGGATGATTATCCCCCTGAGTTCACCCATTCTATCCATTATGTTCTTCTCTTTAATCAGTTGGTTTATTTCATTTATTATAACAAAGGCTTGGCATTCTTGATTCACCAAAGAGGTAGTAAGGGGGTCAAAATTCTGAGATAGACTTGACAGTTTTCCTTCTTGTTCTTTCATTTTCTTCTCAATGTCCTCTATCACTTTAGGCCAGGTTAAACAAAATTTGAATATGTCCTCACCATCCTTAAGAGTGTTTTCAATTCTCTTTATGCTAATGTCTAGGGTCTTTCTATCATTAGCAATTAGTCCTTGTACTTCAGTGAATCTTTTTCCAAAGAACTCCTTCCAGACCTTAGTTTTTGCTGATTTTTCTAAAGACTCAAAATGAGTATTAACAGAATTGACTAGGTTCTTCAGATTACTAGATGGAGAGGCAGATGGATCCTTCTGAAAAGTGGGTATGATCTTCTCCAGCACTCCAGAAACAATATTTAGTAGGTCACTGTTCTCCATATGAGATTTTAGAAGTTTTTCTTTGGCTTTGGCCTGAGCAAAAGATGCTATCTTCATTATCTGAACCAGGGAGAGAGTATCTAGATTCAATGGCCCTTGAATCAATTCAGGTTCATCCAACTCTGCAACTTCCTTGTCCAAGAAACTTTGTACTACTTCTGCAGTGTCTCTTGTAGTATCAACTGTCTTTTCTTTGGGGGCATCTAGACTACTTTGCTTATTGTCATTAGTGGTGTTTGTCTCTTCTTGTTGTCCTTCCTCTTCTAGAACTGAGGAGTCTAATGCCTCATATGACTCTTCATCAATTTTCTTTAATCCTTCGACATCCTTGTCATAGAATTCTTCATTGATTTCTTTTAATCCTTCAACATGAAGGCTCTTCATCTGCTTCCTCTACAATGGGAAGATTAAACCTTTTCAAGGCTTTTCAGAGAATTTCTTTTGTTTCATCTCCTATTTGGTTAGTTTCTCCAAGTATGAGTTTATTCATTCTGGACTTGCTTCAAAAATCATCTTTACTATCCTTGAAAACCATGTTCATTTGTTTTGGAGTCATAGAAAGACATAGCTGTATCACTATCTGCTCTCGGATCTCCAAGTCTTTTGCCTTTGCATTCTCTTTTCTTAGCTCCAATACTTCTAGGTTCTTAGGAATTAATGAAATTATTTCAATGAAGGCTTTGTTATAGATGTTCAAATACCTGACAATTGCCTCCTCAAGTATTCTCTTGTCTGCATCATTGTAGTCATCATTAAATTCTGTCACCGGCTGCAAGTTTCCATCCACAATGATTGCTTTGATGATGTCTTCAATTAAGAGAGTGGGTTTCTCAAAAAAGTCCTCTGTTTTCTATTCTTCATCATTCTTTTCATCATTGGATGGTTTTTTCTTGGCTCTCTTTAATTCTCTAACTTCCATATCTGATTATGTTTCTTCATCATCTTTGAGGCTCATATATGTTCTTGTGGCCTTAGTCTTCTTTCTCTTTTCAATAGGTTTGGTTCTTAATTTTGTGGACTTTGAGCTTTCAGAGGTGATAGGGGCAGAACTTCTAGTAGATCTTGTCTGGGTAGAGGCTTTCACTGGAATGCTTTCTTTCTTTGCTCCTTCCCTTTCCCTTTCAGTTTTCTCTATTCTTTCTCTATTTACAACAACTACCTCCTTAGTTATGCCAAACATCCTAGCAAGCTCTTCAACCTCCCTTCTTACTTTCCTTTTTATTTCCAGCTTCCTTAACTAGACATACAATTTTATGTTTAGCTCATCAAAGGTACCAAACCTCTCTACTTCAGTGTCCTTGGGTTGGCTTAACAGATGTTGAACATGAGTATCTAATAGGTTTTCATCTACTTCATAACCCACGGGCATCACCCATACAGTCCTTGGCTCAACTGCCTCCATTAGGCATTGATCTGTATCAACCATGAAGCAAACTGTGTCTTTGTATTTATCAACTATTAATTTTGGTATTCTCTCTCTTGCATGCATTAAGCCTTGGAAATTCTTGTAGTAACCCTAGAGAGCTACCTTCTAGGCTTGTGCATCACCAAGTCCATACAAATAATCCTTGATTTGAATGGAAACCAGTTTATCATTTGTCCAGATCATACCTCTTGATCCTAGTAGCTCATTCATGAAGTAGAAGAATAAACACAATATCAGACTACCATATTTGAAGGTATTTTTCTTGTCTTTCTCGATCTTCTCCAGATTTTCCATCAGTTGATTCAATAGAAGCTCACACACATCATAGTCTATATTTTCTCTTAGCATTTGATATGCAACATAGATTGCTGTACCAGATACAAAATTCTCCCTGCTTGAGTGGTAAATTTTGTAGCCAATTATGATTGATGCAAGCTTGACATTTAGATCAATGATATCATCTATAGTCATTGCCCTCCTGTCATATTTTGATCCAGTGGCTTCTGTTACCATTTGATTAACTTTGAGTGCAGGTAATCCACCAATTGAGTGTAATATGATTATAGCCCTGATGGAATCTTTGGTTATCTTAAGTGGACTCATTAACCACATAAAGTTATCATGTATCCTACTCAAGATATACCGGACCCATTCATCTTCTCCAAATGACGGAAAATGTATGCAATGTGCATAGTGTTTATCCTTTAGGCCTTGAATTCTGTCTTGAGTTCAATGTTCTCATTACTTAACTATTTGCGATACAATTCTACCAATTCTAGGTCTCCTAGTTCCATAAGGTTTGTATGAATGTAAACCTTAACATCTTCTACATGTAGAACACCATGCGGGATATGAGAAAATGCACCCAAGGGATCAACTTCTAGAGATTTGAAGGGGTGTTTCTTGAATTTCAGTCTCGGCCTCTCAGTGACATTCACAACCATAGGAGGAGCCATTTTAGTAATGAAATCTGGAGAGAATTTGCAGAAGGAAAATACCTTTTTATGCCTTAGGGTTTGTCGCTAATGCTGGAGTGAATTTTTGCTTGATTTTGAACTTCAGCTTGAACTTGATTAGTCTGCAGGATTTCTTCTTAAAGCTCTTCTTTCTTCTTCATGAGTGCAAATTGTTGTAAATGACAAGTGAAAAGGCCTTTTATCCTTGCACAAAACCTAATTCCCTTTTGTAAAAAATGCATATTTTTAAGTCATCCGGTAACCCTATTTTGAGTGAATTTCTCATGAATCACTGTGCAGATCTTCAAGTCATCATCCAAGTGAGTTGGAAACATACATTTATCCTTCAAAAACATGTCTCCACATCTACAAATCATAAGCTTGGATTTTCAGATCATACCAGATTTGTTTGAGTAGTTTTGCTTTTACTGGATGGCTACCGGAGCAGAATCTACTCATAACTTCTTCAAATCTTTATGCAGAATACTTCAACTTTTAACTGAATGATTTTTGATGAACCTTCAAGACCCCTTTTATTTGAAACCTCTGACTCTTATCCATTGTGCCAAATTCAGTCACTTACTAACTGACTGGGGGAATTTGATTTCCTCTGTAGCTCCCCCTAAGCCAGAGCTCATCTTTTAATTTCCAGAAGGGTTACCATCAATAGATTCTAGTGTGGACTCATTACCAATGTTCATCACACTCTTCTTTACCCAAGTCTTGCTCATCTCCTTCTGAATCTCATCCACATTCATTTTACCTTTGCCTTTGTCTTGTTTCTGATCATGTTTCACTGGACCTTTCTATCATAATTTCTACTCCTATAGAATCTAGCTATATGACTAGATTTATTGCAATTGTAACACAAAACATTTCCTTGCTTATTTGATTGATATCCTCTTGATCTACACTAATTATCCATATGCCCCATTCTATTGCATGTAAAGCATCTACCATTGAAAGAATTGTTCATTTGCATATTTCTGCATTCATGAGATTTGTGATCATACCTTTTGCAACTAAAACATTGTCCGGAGAAGGATGGATTGTTCTAATTCATTTTGTTCCTCCACTGAGTTGCTTTATGACAAATTTTTTTGTAATTGAAGCAGTTTCCATTGAAAGATGGATATCTTTGTGCATTTTGTTGCCTTATAAGAGGTCTTCTAGGCCTGTTTCTTTGACTTCCTGATCTAATGTTCTTTTGACCAGATCCAGAGCTTTCACCTTTCTCATATCCCAAGCCACACTTATCATCTACCCTCTTTTGACTTTCAAGAAGAACTTCAAGTTGGGTTGAGCTTATCTTGAATTTTTCTTTGTATTCATTTGCAGATTGAAGATCTTGTTTAAGAGTGTCAATCTGGCTCTCAAGTTGTTCTTCATTGTATCTGGCTTCTTCAAGATCAGATTTAAGATGTCTGATTATTCTATCCATTTTGTGGCAATCCTCTATTTTCTCCTTGAGGGATTGTTTTAGGTTATCTTCAGTCTTTCTCTTCTCTTTAATTTCTTGGGTGAATTTCATAACCTTTGATTCCATTTCATGTCTTATCATAATGACTTCTTTTGACAGCTTCTCACATAGCTTAGTTTTCTCATTCAGATCCTCATCAGTATTATTGGCTTCATTCTGATTTGCTAATTTCTAAAGTAGTTCCTTTCTCTTTTTCATAGAATTACTGAGTTTTTCTTTCAGCTCATCGATGAAATCATTAGCTTCCTTGAGTCGCTCTCTCAAATTATTGACCTCAGAGTGGGATTACTCAAGATCATCTAGGGCAGACTGAAGTTGTTCTTTCATACCATATGCATCCATTGAGATTCCCAGATCTTCCTCAAGCTATTAGGCTTATTCTGAGGAACTTAGCTCTGATACCAATTGTTGGAATCAAGGCAGATAACTGAGAGGGGGGGTGAATCAGTTATCTCAAAATTTCCTTACTTTTACTTTCTTTTCTTATCTCAATATTTAGTGATATATCAAAACATGAAAGCATAAGCAACCATAAGAATGGAAGTGAAATTAACACACACAACAGAAGTATTTTTACGTGGAAACCCTATTAAGGGAAAAACCATGGGGTGACTAACCCAAGATTTTATTATCTGTTAAAAGAATAAAAGAGTACAAAATTGCACTTGCCAGTTAGGGTTCACTCCCTGAGTCCACTGCTCACAAGAGGCTCACTACCTACTAGATACTTATAGATGATAACAATGAGTTTGAACTGATGAACAACATCCACATATGCAAGAGTTTAGTTTCGATTAGGCTCAGTATACTAATCTAGCACATTTCATTCTTCCTTTGCTTAGTATCACTCCTTTATCACATTCTGAGCTTGGAATACTACCTTCAACCTTCTCTCTGCTTTTCTTCGCACTTCATCCATACACATATATATTTCTACACACTTACAAGCTTGAATCCATCGGGTATATATATCCGTATCAAGGATTTCAATTAACTTTCTAGTTGGCAACAAGAATACTTAGAATATTTGAAAGTTACTATTCTGTCGGCTGAATTCATACTTGATTGATGATGCACACCAAAAACTTAGGTATAGAAGTCATTATCTATATCGACCAAAATCATATAACAATTCAAGCTATATGATCAACACCTTCTGCACATCTGGATTGGGGTCTGATACCCTATTGCTTAGTTCTTCCTCTGTCTATACTATCTTACTGGAATCTGATACTCAGATGCTTATATCTTTCACAAGCTTTGTCACCGGAGGTTAAATCTTTGGGATACAGTAGTTTAGATACTCCTTATCACCTATCCAGTCCACAACATGCTATGTTTCACCATCAGAGACTTCCAAACCCAACTGTCGGACCTTACCATATGCTCTGTTCTTTGACTTCCGGACCAACTTGTCTCTAATCTGACTTTCGGTAAGAGTAATTTATGTACTGCGGATATGCGAGATATACTTTGTTGTCATCAATGACCACACTAATGAGTCCTAGCAGTGTCTCTTGCGAACAATCTCCCCCTTTGGCATTAATGGCAACACTTAGTGAAAAATGACTAAGTGTCGCAGTAACTCCCCCTTTCCTAGTGCACCAACTCTCCACACTGCTTATTGGTTCCTCCTTAATGTAGGATTCCTCATTTTTCACTGCTCTTTAGTCCCCCTTTGACATCAATGGCAAAGGGTGGGATCCACAAACTAAAATTGTGCAAAAAGATAAAGCCACAAATGTACATACAATCCATAAGAAAAACTTACATATACTTAAGTATATCTGCAAATGTAGTCTTCAACTGTACAAGCTCTATGGCCCAACTTCTCTTCATCCTATCTAAAATGGAGATGTGTCCACTCAACAAAAAAACATATGCTTCTGCCCTCTTTAAATCTATTGGATCACAGGTCTGGGCTGTACTTTGTGCATTTGCTAAGATATCGTGCATTACTTCTAACTTAGGGATGATTATCCCCCTGAGTTCACCCATTCTATCCATTATGTTCTTCTCTTTAATCAGTTGCTTTATTTCATTTATTATAACAATAGCTTGGCATTCTTGATTCACCAGAGAGGTAGTAAGGGGGTCAAAATTCTGAGATAGACTCAACAGTTTTCCTTCTTGTTCTTTCATTTTCTTCTCAATGTCCTCTATCACTTTAGGCCAAGTTAAACAAAATTTGAATATGTCCCCACCATCCTTAAGAGCATTTTCAATGCTCTTTATACTAATGTCTAGGGTCTTTCTATCATTAGAAATTAGTCCTTGTACTTCAGTGAATCTTTTTCCAAAGAACTCCTTTCGGACCTTAGTTTTTGCTAATTTTTCTAAAGACTCAAAATGAGTATTAATAGAATTGACTAGGTTCTTCAGATTACTAGATGGAGAGGCAGATGGATCCTTCTAAAAAGTGGGTATGATCTTCTCCAGCACTCCGGAAATAATATTTAGCAGCTCACTATCCTCCATATGAGATTTCAGATGTTTTTCTTTGGCTTTGGCCTGAGCAAAAGATGCTATCTTCATTATCTAAACCAGGGAGAGAGTATCTAGATTCAGTGGCCCTTAAATCAATTTAGGTTCATCCAACTCTGCAACTTCCTTGTCCAAGAAACTTTGTACTACTTTTGCAGTGTCTCTTGTAGTCTCAACTGTCCTTTCTTTGGGGGCATCCAGTCTACTTTGCTTATTGTCATCAGTGGTGTTTGTCTCTTCTTGCTGTCCTTCCTCTTCTAGAACTGAGGAGTCTAATGCCTCAAATGGCTCTTCATCAATTTTCTTTAATCCTTAGACATCCTTGTTAGAGAATTCTTCATTGATTTCTTTTAATCCTTCAACATCCATGGTAGAAGGCTCTTCATCTGCTTCCTCTACAATGGGAAGATTAAACCTTTTCAAGGCTTTCCAGAGAATTTCTTTTGTTTCATTAGTTATTTGGTCAGTTTCTCCAAGCATGAGTTTATTCATTCTGGACTTGCTCTGAAAATCATCTTTACTATCCTTGAAAACCATGTTCATTTGTTTTGGAGTGATAGAAGGACATAGTTGTATCACTATCTGCTCCCAGATCTCTAAGTCTTTTGCCTTTGTATTCTCTTTTCTTAGCTCCAATACTTCTTCTAGGATATTAGGAATTAATGAAATTATTTCAATGAAGGTTTTGTTATAGATGTTCAAATACCTGACAGTTGCCTCCTCAAGTATTCTCTTGTCTGTATCATTGTATTCATCATAAAATTCTGTCACTAGCTGCAAGTTTCCATCCACAGTGATTGCTTTGATGATGTCTTCAATTGAGAGAGTGGGTTTCTCAAAAAACTCCTCTATCTTCTATTCTTCATCACTCTTTTCATCATTGGATGGTTTGTTCTTGGCTCTCTTTAATTCTCTAACTTCCATATCTAATTCTATTTCTTCATCATCTTTGAGGCTCATATATGTTCTTGTGGCCTTAGTCTTCTTTCTCTTTTTAGTAGGTTTGGCTCTTGATTTTGTAGACTTTGAGCTTTCAGAGGTGACAGGGGCAGAACTTCTAGTAGATCTTGTCCGGGTAGAGGCTTTCACTGGAATGCTTTCTTTCTTTACTCCTTCCCTTTCCCTTTTAGTTTTCTCTATTCTTTCTCCATTTACAACAACTGCCTCCTTAGTTATGCCAAACATCCTAGCAAACTCTTCAACCTCCCTTCTTACTTTCCTTTATATTTCTGGCTTCCTTAACTCAACATACAATTTTATGTTTAGCTCATCAAAGGTGCCAAACCTCTCTGCTTCAGTGTCCTTGGGTTGGCTTAATAGATGTTGAACATGAGTCTCTAATAGGTTTTCATCTACTTCATAACCCATGGGCATCACCCATACAGTCCTTGGCTTAATTGCCTCCATTTGGCATTGATCTGTATTAACCATGAAGCAAATTGTTTCTTTGTATTTATCAACTATTAATTTTGGTATTCTCTCTCTTGCATGCATTAAGCCTTGTAAATTCTTGAAGTAACCCTAGAGAGCTGCCTTTTGGGCTTGTGCATCACCAAGTGCATATAGATAATCCTTGATTTGAATGGCAACCGATTCATCATTTGTCCAGATCATACCTCTTGATCCCGGTAGCTCATTCATGAAGTAGAAGAATAAACACAATATCAGACTTCCATATTTGAAGGTATTTTTCTTGTCTTTCTCAATCTTCTCCAGATTTTCCATCAGTTGACTCAATAAAAGCTCACACAGATCATAGTCTATATTTTCTCTCAGCATTTGATATGCAACATAGATTACTGTACCAAATACAAAATTCTCCCTGCTTGAGTGGTAAATTTTGTAGCCAATTATGATTGATGCAAACTTGACATTTAGATCAATGATATCATCTATAGTCATTGCCCTCTAGTCATATTTTGATCTAGTGGCTTTTGTTACCGTTTGATTATTCACAACTTTGAGTGCAGGTAATCCCCCAGTTGAGTGTAATCTGGTTACAGCCCTGATGGCATCTTTGGTTATCTTAAGTGGAATCATGAACCACATAAAGTTATCATGTATCCTACTCAAGATATACCGGACCCATTCATCTTCTCCAAATGACAGAAAATGTATGCAATGTGCAAAGTGTTTATCCTTTAGGGCCTTAAATTCCGTCTTGAGTTTAAAGTTCTCATTACTTAGCTATTTGTGATGTAATTCTACCAATTCTAGGTCTCCCAGTTCCTTAAGGTTTGTATGAATGTTAACCTTAACATCTTCTACATGCAGAACACCATGTGGGATATGAGAAAATGCACCCAAGGGATCAACTTCTAGAGATTTGAAGGGGTGTTTCTTGAATTTCAGTCTCAACCTCTCAATGCCATTCACAACCATAGGAGTAGCCATTTTAGTAATGAAATCTGGAGAGAATTTGTAGAAGGAAAATACCTTTTTACGCCTTAGGGTTTGTAGCAAATGCTGGAGCAAATTTTTGCTTGATTTTGAACTTCAGCTTGAACTTGATTAGTCTACAGGATTTCTTCTTAGAGCTCTTCTTTTGTCTTCATGAGTGCAAATTGTTGTAAATGACGTGTGAAAAGGCCTTTTATCCTTGCACAAAACCTAATTCCCTTTTGTAATGAATGCATATTTTTATGTCATCCGGTAACCCTATTTTGAGTGAATTTCTCATGAATCACTGTGCAGATCTTCAAGTCATCATCCAAGTGAGTTGGAAACATACATTTAGCCTTCCAAAACATGTCTCCACATCTTCAGATCATAAGCTTGGAGTTTTAGATCATACTGGATTTGTTTGAGTAGTTTTGCTTTTACCGGAGTAGAATCTACTCATAACTTCTTCAAATCTTTATGCAGAATACTTCAACTTTCGATTGAATGATTTTTGATGAACCTTCAAGACCCCTTTTATCTGCAACCTCTGACTCTTATCCATTGTGCCGAATTCAGGAACTTACTAGCTGGCAAGGGGAATTTGATTTCCTCTGCAGCTCCCCCTGAGCTAGAGCTCATCTTTTTGAATTTCCATAAGGGTTACCAGCACCAAATTCTAGTGCAAACTCATTACTAATGTTCATCACACTCTTCTTTACCCAAGTCTTGCTCATCTCCTTTTGAATCTCATCCACATTAATTTTACCTTTGCCTTTGTCTTGTTTCTAATCATGTTTCACTAGACCTTTTCTATCATAATTTCTACTCTTGCAGAATCTAGCTATATGACCAAATTTATTGCAATTGTAACACACAACATTTCCTTACTTATTTGATTGATATCCTCTTGATCTGCACTGATTATCCATATGCCCCATTCTATTGCATGTAAAGCATCTACCATTGAAAGAATTGTTCATTTGCATATTTCTGCATTCATGAGATTTGTGACCATACCTTTTGCAACTAAAACATTGACCAGAGAAGGATGGATTGTTCTGATTCATTCTGTTCCTGCACTGAGTTGCTTTATGACCAAATTTTTTGCAATTGAAGTAGTTTCCATTGAAAGATGGATATCTTTGAGCATTTGGTTGCCTTATCTTAGGTCTTCTAGGCCTGTTTCTTTGACTTCTTGATCCAAAGTTCTTTTGACTAGATCCAGAGCTTTCGCCTTTCTCATATCCCAAGACACACTTATCATCTACCCTCTTTTGACTTTCAAGAAGAACTTCAAGTTGCGTTGAGCTTATCTTGAATTTTTCTTTGTATTCATTTGTAGATTGAAGATCTTGTTTAAGAGTGTCAATCTGGCTCTCAAGTTGTTCTTCATTGTATCTGGGTTCTTCAAGATTAGATTCAAGATGTCTGATTATTCTGTCCATTTTGTGGCAGTCCTCTATTTTCTCCTGGAGGGATTGTTTTAGGTTATCTTCAGTCTTTATCTTCTCTTTAATTTATTGGGTGAATTTCATAACCTCTGATTCCATTTCATGTCTTATCATAATGACTTCTTTTGACAGCTTCTCACATAGCTTAGTTTTCTCATTCAGATTCTCATCAGTATTATTGGCTTCATTCTGATTTGCTAATTTTTGAAGTAGTTCCTTTCTCTTTTTCACAGAATTACTGAGTTTTTCTTTTAGCTCATTGATAAAATCATTAACTTCCTTGAGTCACTCTCTCAAATTATTGACCTCAGAGTGGGATTACTCAAGATCATCTAGGGTAGACTGAAGTTGTTCTATCATACCATATGCATCCATTGAGATTCCTAGATCTTCCTCAAGCTGTTAGGCTTATTCTGAGGAACTTAGCTCTGATACCAATTGTTGGAAACAAGGCAGATAACTGAGAGGGGGGGTGAATCAGTTATCTCAAAATTTCCTTACTTTTACTTTCTTTTCTTAACTCAATATTTAGTGATATATCAAAACATGAAAGCATAAGAAACCATAAGAACGAAAGTGAAATTAACACACACAACACAATGATTTTTATGTGGAAACCCTGTTAAGGGAAAATCCATGGGGTGACTAACCCAAGATTGTATTCTCTGTTAAAAGAAAAAAAGAGTACAAAATGGCACATGCCAGTTAGGGCTCACTACGTAAGAACACTGCTCAGAAGAGGATCACTGTCTACTAGAGACTTACAAATGATAACAATGAGTTTGAACTGATGAACAACATCCACATATGCAAGACTTCAGTTCCGATTAGGCTCAGTATACTGATCTAGCACATTTCATTCTTCCTCTGCTTAGTATCACTCCTTTGTCACATTTTGAGCTTGGAATACTATCTTCACCCTTCTCTCTGCTTTTATTCGCACTTCATCCATACACATATATATTTCTACACACTTACAAGCTTGAATCCATCGGGTATATATATCCGAATCAAGGATTTCAATCAACTTTCTAGTTGGAAACAAGAATACTTAGAATATTTTTAAGTTACTATTTTGTCGGTTGAATCCATACTTGATTGATTATGCACACCAAAAAATTAGGCATAGAAGTCATTATCTTTGTCAGCCAAAATCATATAACACTTCAAGCTATTTGATCAACACCTTCTGCACATCTGAATTGGGGGTCTGATACCCTGTTGTTCAGTTCTTCCTCTATCTATACTATCTTACTGGAATATGATACTCAGATGCTTACATCTTTCACATGCTTTGTCACCAGAGCTTAAATCTTTGGAATATAGTAGTTCAGATACTCCTTATCACCCATCTAGATCTGCAACATGCTATATTTTACCATCAGAGAGTTCCAGACCCAACTGTCAGACCTTATCATATGCTCTGTTCTTTGACTCCCGGACCAACTTGTCTCTAATCTAACTTCTGGTAAGAGTAATTTACGTACTGTGGATATGCGGGATATACTTTGTTGCCATCAATGACAACACTAATGAGTCCTAGTAGTGTCTCTTGCCAACACCAATAGCTTTCCTTTAGTGACTGTAAAGATTGACTTTTTAGGATTCAGGGAAATACCATTCTCTCTGCATCATTGTAGAACCACTTCTAAGTCATGCAAGTGATTAACTATTCTTTTCTTGGAGAAAACTGTGAGGTTATCAAGATACATTACTATGACTTTATTTTTTAAATCACCAAAAGTTAGGTCCATTGCTCTTTGAAATGTGGCCCCAGCATTAATGAGACCAAAAGACATCCTATTATATGCAAATACACCAATGGGGGTAGTGAAAGCTGTCTTATGCTGATCTTCTCAGGCCACCTCAATTTAGTTATATCCTGAAAACCCATCAAGCATGGACATCATCTCTGAGCTAGACACAGTTTGTAAAATATGATCCATAATTGGCAAGGGATAATTATCTTTCAGGGAAGCTTGATTCAAATTTCTAAAATCAACACAAATATGAATCTCCCCATTTTTCTTCCTAACAGGCACAATATTTGCCACCTAGGTAGAGTGGTGAATAGGGTAGATAATTTTAGCCTTCAACATTTTGTCAATTTCATTGAAGATGACTTCAGCTATTTTTGGATTATAAGTCCTCTATTTTTGCCTGAAAGGTATGGTTCAAGGCTTCAAAGGAATATGATGTTGGATTTCGCCATTCCTGAACCTCTTAAGATCAACATAACACCAATCAAAGACACCTTTGTATCTAGTAAGGAGAAAAACTAAATGTTCTTTTTCTTCTTTAGAACAACATCTACCAATACACACAATCTTTGGATTAGCCTCGGTACTAATATTCACCCTATCATAATTAGCTGAAGTTGTTATTGAAAATTTATTCTTCTTTTTAAGGTATTGATCATGTCGATTAAAAAGATCTTCAAGAGAGACCAACCCTTTAAGGATCTTATTTCCTTTCAGTTGAATGACTTTTGAGCTTGAACTACTTGGAGACTTCATTTCTTCCTTTAGGACATCATTACTGCCTTCAAAAAATATACTAGCAAAAGATTCAGCCTTTTCAAGAAATGAAATAATTTGCTGATTAGAATTTAAAACTTGCCAATGATTAACATTGTTAGGGATGTTGGGTCTATACACCACTTCAATCCTACATAGTTTGTCTTTAAAATTTGGATGCGGCGGGAGAAAGGATGTTGAAATAGCTAAAGAGTTAGCCCTAGAATTTTGTTCTCTAGGTACTACCTTTATGGAAAAAAGCATCAGATTCTTCAATACAATCCCATACCCTATTACGATAATGTCTCAATCTACCATTTTTGTCTGTGTACAATTTTCTCACCTTCTTAACAATTAGTTCAGCATCTCCTTTTACTTTTAGCTATTTTATACCCTTTTCTTTGGCCAATTGGAGGCCTAATAACAAGGCTTTGTATTCGGCTGTGTTATTTGTGTTCTCAAACTCTAGTTTGAAAGCAAAAGGGAAAGAGTAACCATCAGGTGAAATCAAGACAACCCCTGCCCTAGACCTTGCAGTAAAACAACTCCCATCAAACTCCAGAGTCCATAACTCATCAACCAGATCGGGATTAATTAAATTTATATTCTCATCTTTAGCAGATGTAGACATATAAGTGCCTGGTCCAGTTTCCACAAACATAATGTCCGCTCTAGGATCTCCAGATTTAAGCACAATAAACTTAGCTTTAGGTTCAGGGTTAAGGAAAACTTTCTTCTCATCAATAGGAATTAGGGAATACGACCAATTCATTTGAATTTCTCTTCCTAGGTCTTTACAGAAACTACAACTTGCATCCCATAACTGGCAAGTATGTCCGCCACAAGAATAGTCAACTTCAATCTTTTCTTTGGGAAAGTAGCTAAGGCAGTTTGGGCATCTTTAATCTGACCCAAGATAGGTACTGGGGAGCCATCCATTGAAAAACATTTGCCATGTGAGGGCATATAAGACAAACCTAAAGCTTTAGAAACTTGCATAGGCATAACATTCTCTGAGGCCCCAAAATCAATAACACAATTACTGAGTTTAAAACCAACAATATAAAGAGAGATATAAAAGGGCTCTAGCTTGTTAAGAGGATCTTGGGGATTGATGTCTCGAGAACTAGAGTTTGAACAGTTTTGGCCTTTCACATGTATTTTGGCATCACTAGATATTTGAGCATTACAATGGGAAGGGGAAGGTTCATGTCTGACATACTTAACCAATCTATCAAGTTTAGATGGGTTAAGCCTCAAATACTTAGCCTGGGAAATCTCAATCTTAGTATTCTTACATGATTCTACAATATCAAATGAACTTGAGACATGAGTTTTAGAAGATGAAATAGACGATACCTCAGTGGCTAGATGTTTGGTTAGCACCTCCTCTACTTTCTTGGCATTATTTTGTCTTGTCAAGATATACTTAGGGGCTGGATTCAAATTGCTGGATTGGCCTTGAGTATTCTGACTTCTCTGTGCTTGTTGGCCTCGAGTAAACACCGCACAGTTGGAATTGTCCACTTTAGTATATACATCTTCATTATCTTCGTCTGATTCATATTCAAAGAAACTTACACCAGCATCACTAGGTGTGGGAGGTTCCTCTACTAATGGTTCTTTGGTGTGTTCATTCATGGACAACATTTGTATAAATCACATCATCTTAGGACAGGAGGCTCCATCATGGTCAGATGTGAGATGAAAATTGCAAACCATATGATTACTCTTACCAGCTGAAGGTCCTTCAATAGCTAACCTCTGATTAGGGTCAGGCAGTTGCAACGTCCTATTATAACCTCCTTAAGGATTTTGCATAGGACCTTTAGGCATCTAGCATTTTAGATTAATAATGTCATTGGCCATTCTCTAAATGATGGGATTAGTAGAACTGGTTACTATGGATTTACTAGTTTGTAACTCTCTTTTCCATTTCCCTACAGTAATCAAATCATCTTCCACAGTTACAACTAGTGATTGTGCGACAGCCAAGTTAGGGACTCCTTGTCTTTTAATGGCATAACTAACATCTAATGGCAATGAATTGATAAAGAAACACATCATTAACCAATCTCTAGGTCTAACATTTGTAGGAATTCTATTAGCTAGTCTGTTGAACTTATCTATGTGCTCCCTCATTTGCTCCTGAATCTCCTTCTTCATAGAGGATAATTGGGCTACTAGCATATGTTCATTATCAGTAGTTTTAAACCTTCCTTCAAACCTTTGCCTCATTGTAGTTGTAATGTCCCCTTTTTAGCGTGATCCTATTTTATGATGGTTTAGCCTATCACTAGCCCTCGTAGGCTAACTCAGATGGTTAGAGGGTCCCTTTTTGGCATAGATCAACGTGTTTTCTCCATTAGAGCTCAGTATGGGTTTAGGTTTGGCCTTCGTTGGACTCAGTTCTACACACTTACTATTTATAGTAAATCATCTTCCCTGAGTTTCTATTTATAGCAGGGTATCTAGTCACGTGGTGATTTCAGTGTTGTTCCCCAGTTTCAGCTAGTGATAAGGTTGTTTAGAGGTCTCTGGTCCCATATTGGAGGCTCTTGCTATTTTTGGCCAACAGAGGTTAATAGAGATGGACCCCTGCTATTTTTGGTAAGATGGTTGGATGCACAGAGGGTACCATGGTGAAACCCCAGGTTCAGACGAAATTAGAAAATGATGTTTAATTAAGGAGATATTAATATTTTAAGTGGCATTAATGATATTGTATTTATTAATGATATATTATAAAGTTATCATTTAACTTTATAATTCAATGTTGAGTTTGAAGCCACTTAAATGATTAAAAGGTATATTATAAAGTTATGATTTAACTTTATAAGTGGGGCCATTTTGAGTCAATGAGTCATTAATAAATTTATGGGAAAAGTACACCCATTTATGAGACTTATAATAAAGTTTTTATTAAAAACCTAAAGTGGATTTGAAAGTGGATTTAAAAGCTAATAAGGAGATTGAGGTTATAAAAGGACTCAAAAAGCAAATCAAATGCATTATTGTTGAATGATCATTTGAATCTATTTTTGTGGTTTTCTAGAGGAGACAAAGGGTTTCTACATATCAACCATTAAAGAACGAGAACTCTTCAATGTTTATGTAATTCTGAGGCTGTGCAATACCAGCTGATATTATTGCCATAGTGTGGGCTTCATTCAAGAGTCCATTTAGAGCTTATTGGAGACATTTTTTGCATTATTCCAGCTAGGGTTTTGAAGATTAAATTGGCATCTTTGAAGAAGGGTTTGAATGCTTGATTGGCTGGAATTGAAGATTTTAGAGATTTAATGATTTTTTAAAGATTGCTACAGTAATCCGTACCACTGCTACAGTGATCCGTACCACCGCTACAGTGATTCGTACCATCGCTACAGTGATCCGTACCATTTTGTGTTGCAAGCATATTTGTGGCATTATTTTGGTATTTTGATGCAATTTGGGCTATCAAAGGTTATTGCAGCAGTCATATCTCTATCACAGCAGTATATCAGAACTCATTTAGGGCATTTGTAAGGTCCAATGAATGATAGGACATCATATTGGTCTTATCTCTTTGTTTTAGCATTGATTGGTGAAGGTTTGAAAGCATATTGATGCTCATTTTGCTTTGTATAGAAGTCTGATTTAAGTCTGATAATAATCAGACATGGCTGATGTATGCAACAGTCAACAAACATTTGTAATCATCATCATTGAAGCCTTTCATCATAGTAGATCTGAGTATTGAAGCTGGTATGTATTCATCATTTCATTTCAGTATTGTAATAGCACTCTGATATTTGTAATTAGCTATGATAAGCCATACATGTGATGTAATGGAAGTCTGAAGCAAACTGAATCCATGGCAGCAGTGTTCTGATTGTGTTGATCATTTATGTGAAATGTATGGTGTATCTCATTCCTAGTAGTTAGGTGCTTGTGGTTTGCCATTGAAATTTGGGCATAGGCTATTCTATAATTCATGTTGTTGACAAATTGAAGGTGCAAATAGAAAATCAGAAAATTCTATCCTAGGGTTTGATTGAAAAATTACAAGATTCAGAAAAAATCAAATCAGAGCATTCAAAATTTTAGCCAATATCCGTCAGGGATATTACAATAGCCCAATCATTAATAGAAGCATTAGGAAGGTGGTAAAACCACTCAGCAGCTGAGTCAGCCAGCGACTCGACAAATAGCCTAACAGACACATCTTCATGTTGAACTCCCAAGATAGAACATGCATCAAGGAAGGCATTGATGTACTCTTTGGGAGTAACTTTTCCATCACCTCTAAACTTAGGCAAAGTTTTACTTGACCCTCTTGGAAGATCATGCAGGTTAGCACCAAGGTTGAGCAGTCCAATAGGTGCGCCCCATGGAACAGGTGGAGGCTATAGATGGGCCATATTTAGAGGAAGGAAATTTAGTTGTAAAGGTAAGATAGTATCGTGTAAGGTCAAGCTTTGGTAAGATGAACTAGTGACACTTCTTGTGGGTGGAGGAGAGGATGGTCTGCTCAAGGACTTGAATTTTCTTGTGGGAGGATAAGGAGAAAAGTTCAAAGATTGAAGCAAATCAAAATCAATATCGGCTATACCCTTTTTTCTGTCCCCTCGTGTATATCTTTTCATATACCAGTTCTATAGATATGTAATAAAACAATTAAGTAGAGTCACCAAACCACTTACTAGTTATTGTGGGGAAGAACTAGCCTAGCAGGATTTTGATTCCCTAGTCTAGCAGTAGGATTTCTTAGTCTATTTTTAGGAACCACTCCAATTTGCAGAGGTTCTACTCTTCTTGGTGCAAGAACAACTGCTCTAATGAAAATTAACTCCTGAGCATCAACAAAATGACATGCATTTTCTTCTATAATTTCACCAAGTTCTTCTTCCTCTTCTAGCACTTCATTAACTTGGTGATATTGCTGATTAGTTCTTCTGGTTTGCCAGGCAACAAGCCTAAGGCCAGTAACAATATCTTCTTGGTCTCCTACAAGCTAATCAATGTTAGGCTACAAAATTGGTGCACGTCTCCTGCAAAGAACCATAAAATCCAATTAAGCAACTCACAAAGATGATATAACAAGCTTTGATTTTCCCCAGTAGAGTTGCCAAAAATCTGTTGGCGAATAGATTTGTCACCTAACTCTATATACTCACACCTAGACAAGTGACAAATGTAATCAATAGTTGAGCCCACTGTATTGGTATTTTACATTGGATCTCTGCTTATTTAACAAGGCACAACTACCTTTTATAGATATTCTGAGGAATATAAACTTGAGGTTGCTTTTAACCAGAAAGCAAGATAAAGACGAAGCTTTGAACCAGAAAGCTATTAAAGTGAATCTACAATTCTAACACCAAATTAAGAAGTTCACAGACTCCCAGTCACAAAAGAATATCGAAAATACTATACATATACAGGAATTCACCACTTTGAGATAGAATACCAACAGATAGATTATTCGAAGCAGTTAGCAAAATTCAATAACATCCAACCACCAGAATATACGAATACCATTAACATCAGCAGAACACACTCAACTTAGGAAGAACATAAATTTAAATAATCACAACACAAAGTCCATGATCATCCAAAACTCCACTGTATTAATTGTATTTCATTTATCATAGGAGCCAGAAAATGAAATTTAACTATCACCCTTCCTAGAATACAAAATTTTTACCAAAAGAAGAGTCCTTAGTTATCGATGAGCCAGCACATTCCCTAGCCTTTGCTTGCAACCACCTTTTAGTTCTCCTTAAAACATGAAATGACAGTAACATAATATCTGTAACTTCTTTTTCTGACCATTCTATTTGGGGCAGGGGTTCCCTAGACACTATACCATATTCTTCACTTAGAAGATCTAAAAAATCATCAATTATATCTAGGACCTGAATATTCAGCTTGAAGGCACGGACCTAATCAACAGTCAACCTCATCCACTTCCTTTTTTGAACTTCTCTTTCATCAATGCAGTCCTCTCAAAAATCTTCAAGCTGAGGGATGTGTAAGTAGGAACCCCCTCTGTGCATATGTTCCTTTATAAAATTTTTACTATCAAATGATACATGGGGAGACAAACTATGAAGACTAAACTTAGACAACACTTTGTCTACATTTTGAGCACCTTCATTATTTTTGCAAGAATAGAAGGACAAAGACACAGGGAAAGAATACCCTTTCTTTTTCATTGCCTAATATTTAAAATTAACCACAGCAATTTGACGATAAACTTCCAATAATACCAGATAGTCGGAGGGATATCGAGGCAATTTTAACGGGGCATTTTCATAAACCCCAATCCTTAAATATGAGAAGTGGTCAAACTGAACATAGCCAATCCCGAATCTTGTGACCAATGAAAATGCTTCTATAGAAAATCTCTTCTCTATTGATCCATCAATTCTTTTATCTAGCAACATAGAAAATACATCATTCACATGACATAAATCCTTCATACCTTAGGTCCGCAAACCAAGCCAAGCAACCTCTTTCTGAGCCAAGATGTAGACCAACTGAGAACACATGTGGAAGCTTGCACTTCATGTAAAATTCATCAACTGCTAATGTAGACAACCGCTGCTGATTCTTGGCCAGTCATTTTGGTGATCTCCACAAATTAACAAGATAAACCTGCACGTCCAGAATTTGAAAACACTTGACTCAGGACTGCCAATCACTTTGTTCAACAGGGTTATCATATCTGAGATTTCCTCCTTGAAATGGCTTGTTTTCAAATTAGTGGCCAGCTGAAACTTCTCGATCTTTTCTTCTTCCAGCCAATTTTTGGCGACACATATACGACACCAATCTTTCTTCTTATTGTAGTAATTCTAGGCCGAGGACACATAAACATCAGCATTATCTTCGTATTATTCCAAGTCTAGAGCTAGAGCAATAGATTTAGAATCAATTTTGGCCACCACAATACCATTGGGAGTTTTTATCTCTTGAGAGTGGAAAATAACCATTGGCACATGCAACCATTAACTTGGGACAATGCATGACAAGCAGAAAACCACCAGCTTTATGTAAACCGTTGCTGATAATTTCTCTGCTAAAGGAGTTCTTTTCTCATATTGTATTCTTCCCCAAAAATTATCTAAATCAACATGGCCCAAATTCATATCCCTTACCCCAGACAAACCATTCTCTATAATAGAGGCTACAGGAGCTCCTTGGAATTTAAATTTCATTCTTGTATGCTCCAGAAACTAGGAAAAGAGAGACTCAGAGATATGTGTAGGTAGTAGGGAATGAGGCAAAACACTCACAGAGAATTCCTTATGCAGATACATGGGAAATAGAAATATCTAACTCCTCCAAGAAGATATGAAGCCTTTATAGGGAGGGAAAAGTTACCAGCTTTGCTAACCTGCGAGAATAAATCTGAGTTGAAATTCTGCATGTAGTGAGGTAGCCATTTGTTCCCCTGCAACACATTCTTTGGCTCATAATACCACCTTACATGGGCCTTTAATTCAAGTCACTTCTCATGAACTTCCTTGAGAAAGACATTAAATATTGGTGGTGAATTTATCATTAAAAATAATAAATGCATGCCTCGACTTTCCCTCTGATAAATGTGCCACTATGTCTGCACATACCTCAAATTGAATGCATAATGACAAGTGTCATTCCTTTGTACAACATGCTAGCGTAGCCAATACTACTTAGGAAAGTGCACCATGCGAAGTCGGTGAGTCAAGCTGAATATAAGCTTTTGAACTTGGAGTTGAAGATTCAAAACTTCAAAGAATCCATGACCTCCTAACTACAAAGGAAAGACTTCTTATAGAGACTTAACAAAGAATCAGAGTACTAGAAATTCAAGGTGAGTCGGTAGGTCAGGTGGTTCAAGAACTTGTGAACCTGTCGACTTGACTTCAAGAATATGAAGGATAGCCGACAGATGAAAATGACTAAGTAAAATTGACCTGAAGGAAGAAATAAATGAATAAGGCCGATGAAAATCACAAGGGAAAAAAAAGAAAGAACTTAGGACAACACTTTCCAAATGGTAGTATTAGCTTAATACAATCCCTAAGGAGGGAATAGGCATCTCAATGCCTTCTCTTACACAATAATACATTGAATCACTAAACTCATGTGTTCTTCACCAAAACCAAACTCCACCTTAGTCTCCACATGTACCTACAAAACACACAAACAAGGTAGCCATACCCATGGGAAGCTCTCCTCCCAACCTAGGCCTAAAATAGGCCACCCCCAAGCTAGGAGGCCTTCCAACAACCAAGTTTTCAAACCACATAGAATGTAACACTCACACCAAGCACATTTACACCCATCCCAAGGCTTAACACAAAACTAACCCATCTTAGAAATGGATTTGAAGGGTGAGAGAGTGGGCTCTCTCTACTCAAGGAGACCCACACTCTTAATACAAAAAAATACTCATTATTCACTTGGTCTCTTGCCATACTTATCATTTCACAAAACCAAGGCACTCATGCCATACCCCAAACTCCTCAAAACTTCAAATAAAGGCCCTTGGGCATAAACCTATACCAAAAATGAAGAGGGGAAACCAAGGAGGTGTTAGACTTAAGGCACACAACTGAGACGGGGGGGGGGGGTGAATCAGTTGTGCAAAACTTTCTTTCTATTAAACACTTAATTCCACTTTGCAATTCAACAGCTTAACAATAAATCAATCATGGAAACATAATGCAACAAATCAAGAGTAGAAACACATCAACGCATGAGACACCAAGATTTTGACGTGGAAAACCCAGTTAAGGGAAAAACCACAGGGTGATTAACCCAAGAATGTATTCTTTGTTAGAAGAATAGAAAGAACAAAATGGTACATGCCAATTAGGGCTCACTGCCCGAGCACACTGCTCACAAGAGGCTCACTACCTACAAGAGACACACTATCTACAAAGAAATAAGTATCACCTACTTGAATTGGAAAATAGTATCTTCACCAGAATCAGTTCCATTAAGCTTAATACTTCTGCTCTGCCTTTCGCTCTCCTCCTCGCTACCACACACTCATCTCCATGAGGACAACTTCAAAATGACTTCGCAATCCCTTATTTATACAAGGCATCAACTTATGAATGATCATCTAAGTTGGCAAACATCCATAATAACATCCGCAAGATGTATAACTCATCCAGTTGGCCTGTTTTAGGAAGAACACCATCATCTGGAAGTTGTTCTTCAAAAGTGAACTCTAACTTCAATGCGGACCACCAACATGAACTGGACATGATCCAAAGACCACCACAAGCTTGCCTGAATCACCAAGAACATCCATACTTCATCTGCTTCCTTAAATCCTTCTCTCCTTCATCCAGAACCTCAAGAACATAGTCTGTCATCACTGTCACAAAGGAATAGATGCTTGTGGACCTTCAAACCACGAACCAATCTAGTTGACACTCCACAAAGACTTCCTCAGCACTCCCTCAATCCGCAGAACATTATAATGCAATTCCAGATCTCACCGGACCTATCTGTCTCACTCTATCACCACTGAACACCTGTCGGAACCAGTTCTACTTGATCAGCCACAACTTCTTTAGATCTTCATGCGGACCTCTGAAATCTCTACTGGACTACCTTAAGACACATATCTACAAACCTTTTAAACTGCATCCTCTGATCCTCATCCTATCGTGGATTTTTTCCTTACTGTCTTCCCTGTTCTTCTCTGTTCCTGATTGAGACCTCATCCAATCCTTATTATTAATGCAAAAGGACTATGTTGACATCAATGACAACACCGGTTAGGCCCATACTTGCAACAATCTCCCCCTTTGTCATTGATGGCAACATATGATGTGAAAAACTATTTTAACCATCAAGACAAGAACTTTTCTTTACTGTCACAACTCCCCCTATCAGCAACAACCATTCACATGTCTTCTCTCCCTTAACTACTACCCCTTTGATCAGAAACCACTTGTTTTTCACATGTCTTCTCTCCCCCTTTGACATCAATGGCAAAGGGCACATACTCGCAATTCTAACACTTCAGAGTCATACCTGCTGCTTCCCCTAAGTAGCAGCTCCCCATCATCAATCCAGGTCACAAGATATGACTATGATAACCACCAGACTAATGCACCTTAGTGCACCTTAGTTCATCACCGGAGGGGCAATGACCCCTAGCTTCTCCCTGAGATACTCAAAAGAGTCCTTAGGTAGAGGTTTAGTAAAGATGTCTGCAATCTGATCCTTGGAAGGCACAAACTCCAATATGACTTCATTCTTGTTCACTTTCTCTCTCAAAAAGTGGAACTTGATGAATATATGCTTAGTCTTAGATGTCAACACCGGATTCTTAGATATATTTATTGCACTTGAATTATCACAGAAGATTGAAATAGGTTCCTCATTGGTGCAGGAGCACCAAGATATCCAGGACTTGTTTGATTTTCAAGTTGTTTTGTTTTGGTTCAATAAGGTCCTTGAGACCATTCAATGTTGTAATAAGGCTTGAATGCCATGCTTGTAATAGGACTATGTCCAAATATCTAAAACCTATTACCATGTTGTAAGTCCTAAGGAGGACAATCATATTGTAAAGGCAGTCATATAAGTTTGTAGCCCTCCTAATGTGTGTAGGAGGAAATCCTTTTGGTTGTTAGCATGTCAAAGGTTAGAAAGTATGCTAGAACATTGTCTAAGGTTAACCAAATGTTAGAGAGCATCTTTTAAACATAAAACAATCGATACAGTCCTAAAGAGGACAGTTACTAGTTGCTGCAGTTAGAAACAAGAAAGAAGTTCGATGGTTGGGGTAGTTTCATCGACCCCAACCACTCCCTTACTTATTGATTCAAATGTAGGAGGCTTATTTGAGGCCAAAAAGCTTCATTGTTGAGAGAGACCTGGTGGAATGAAAGAAAGAACAAAAACTTCAGTTTTCTACCCTTTCTGTGTATTTTCCTGAATTTCTTGTGCATTTGAACCGTACTACTGTACAGTACGGCTTTGTTGTGGAATGTTGGATACTTGGGAGTGAAGGTTGATAGGATAACTATCATTAAAGCAAGTTTGGATCCTTAATATTGGTTAGAAAGCATAGTATGACTGTGGAACTTCAAACTACCCTTTGAAATTGCTGTCTTCCATAGTAATTTGCTGTTTTCCTGTGCAATCCGTACATGTACGGCCTAGAGGTGGTTGGTGTCCATGTTGGAAGACTAGAGGGGTGAGTTGCCTCTACTTTGCAAGTTGCTTGAAGCCTTGACACTCTTTTATAGCACTATTTTTCCTCTTTGATTGAAAGTGGTTTAATAACCCTAAATTAGGGTTCTGTCAACAAATTTATGATGTTTCACTCATTCAACTGATCTACCAAGCCTTGTAATCAGTGGAATGAGTCAAGTAGGGTCTATTTCAATGTTTTGTAAGATTGGTTTGGGTAGGAGACTGTGTTTATTGGGTTTTTGTTGAATCCACTTAGCAAGTCCATGTGCTAAGTGACTGTCAAGGTTACCACAGTGGGTTCTTTTGGAATAGTCAATCAAAACCATAAAGGGAAGGTGTATTCCTTGGTTCTAGGGCATCATTGACATGTTCAAATGGTCAGGAGGGTTTCAAACCAACATCTGAGGGCACTTGCTTCACAGAATAGGCCTATTTAGGGCTAGAAGACACTAGGAGGGTTATTGGTTGAGGCACATTTTCCAAATATACCCATCTTGGAGTATGCTGTAGGGAGGCATAATGGGTAACTTTTGCATGTCTTAGATTTGGATTTGAAGGTCTGTGTAAAAAGATAAGGGGACTGTTCTCTTTTTCTAGGGCTATAAGCCATTTAGAGGATTTGTGAAGCAAGTACATGTTCCGGGAGTAATCTACCTTAACCAATGGGTGGGATGAGTCAGTTGGTACCCTAATCCAACTTTTCCATGATCAAACAAAGATTCCCTTTTTCTATTCCCACTTTTCCATGAAGGACTTGGTTTTTGGACCTATAGGTTATGGTTGAACCTTGTTGAAACTATTCCTCTTCCTTGCATCCCATATGCCTCTGCATCATTTGTGGTATCAGAGCTACTAGTAGGTCCTTGAGGGAGTAGTAGGATCTTGTGAAATAGCTAGGGGTTGGTGAGAAGTTGTAAGGATGCCTCCTAAGAATCAGATGGCTAGGGAGAATAATGAACTGAGGGAAGCCTTAGAGGCTAGAGAAAAAGAGTTGAGGGACAGAAGAGAACATGATGCTGCAAGGGAAAGAGAGTTAAGGCAAGTGAGAAGAGAGAATGCATCAATCTTGGCAAGTTTGGAAGCATTGGAGAAGAATCCTAGAAGGGATGAGCAAGATGATCAAGAAGGAGATGAGGAGGTAGATGATAATCCCCCTGAGGATGAATTGGATCCTAAAGAAAAGAAATTTGTGAGATTGCTGAAGGCAGTCCAAGGTAGTGGAACAAAGGCAAACATAGAGTTACCTATCTATCAAGGGAAGATGGACAGTGAAGAGATATTAGGGTGGATAGATGCCCTGGAAAATTTCTTTGAGTTTGAGGAAATGAGTGATGAGAAGAAGGTTAAATTTGCAAAAACAAAACTGAGAGGAACAACACTTACATGGTGGAGTAGTGTGCAAATAGAAAGAGTGGCTAGAGGTGGAACAAGAATCACTTCTTGGGGTAGGATGAATGATATGATGAAGGATCAATTTCTTCCATCTGATTACTCCATTCAAACAAAGAGGATGAGGCAAAATTTGAAACAAAAGGACATGGATGTTATGTCCTATATTGAGCAATTTCATAAGCTTAGTATTAGAGGAGGATTGGAAGATGAAGAAGAGAAAGTGGCAAGATACCTTAATTGGATTAGGTATAACTTGCAAGATGAGATTGGCTTGACCATACCAAAATCACTTGGAGAATGTTTTCAGTTAACCATCAGGGCTGAAGAGAGGGTGAAGAGGAAACAAGAAAGACAAGGAGGTAGTGGAAGAGGATATAGAGATAGGGGCAAACCTACTAATGAAGTACATAACAACAATGAGAAATGCAAAGAGTTTTCTACAGATCAGAGAGGTGGATATAGAGGTGGAGGTAGATTTGGATCAGGTAGAGGAGTATTCACAGGTAGATGTTATCATTGCAATGAAGTGGGACACACATCTTTCAAATGTCCTAAGAAGGATGATGTTGATAAGAGAGGATAGAAGAGTTCACTTGACACGAGGAGGAGAAGCAAGAAGACCAGGAAATGTCATTAGCCTCTCCAGTGATGGTTGGAGAAATGCTCATAGTAGAAAAAGGCAAAATGCAGCAAGCACCACAGGTATCTATTTTTAAAAATAATTGTTTAAGCCATGGAAAAATATGCAAGTTGATTATAGATTCAGGTTCACATGATAATTTAGTCTCTTGGGAAATGGTGCACAAGTTGGGATTGAAAACATTTGATCATCCTAGTCCTTACAATGTCACTTGGGTAAGTCAAGAGCAGCAAGTTAGGGTTAGTAAGAAGGCATATGTTGATTTTTCAATTGGTCCATATCAGGATTATGTTTTGTGTGATGTCATTTCAATGACATGTGGGCATATAATTTTGGGTAGACCATGGCAACACTAAAGGAGGACAATTCATGATGGTTATACTAATAACTATTTGGTGCACAAAGATGGTAAAAAGTTCAAATTAATGCCTTTACGTTGTGAAGACAAGAAGGAACATGTTACTATCTATTTTGGAGAGAAATTGCAGTTGAATGTGTAGGTTAAGGATGATGGGAAACAACAGGAACAATTGCAGCAGAAGAAGGTGGAAGACAGTCCTAAAGAACAATAGGTTTGGGACTTGAGTTATGTCAAGATTGGAGACATTGACTATCCCATAAGGAGGCAGAAGAAGGATGGAAAACAACAGATAGTACAAGGAGAAATAAATCAGAACCTCAAGATGGGAAGAGCAGAAGCATTGCAGCAGCAGGGTCCTAGGCAAGGACATCACAACATGTTTGATGGTCCTAACACTATTTACAAGAGCCATGTAGGCTGGAGAAGGAGGAAGATAACTCTTGGAGAGTTCATGTTTCCTATCACCAGTCAGAGGAACATTCCAAGAAGATTGAAGAACGTTTGGAGAAGATCCCACAACTCTTGGGACAAGAGTTTTTATCATGCTGGGGAGTATGGTACAGGAGTACCAAGATATCCGGGACTTGTTTGATTTTCAATTTGTTTTGTTTTGGTTCAATAAGGTCCTTGAGACCATTCAATGTTGTAATAAGGCTTGAATGCCATGCTTGTAATAGGACTATGTCCAAATATCTAAAACCTATTACCATGTTGTAAGTCCTAAGGAGGACAGTCATATTGTAAAGGCAGTCATATAAGTTTGTATCCCTCCTAATGTGTGTAGGAGGAAATCCTTTTGGTTGTTAGCATGTCAAAGGTTAGAAAGTATGTTAGAACATTGTCCAAGGTTAACCAAATGTTAGAGAGCATCTTTTAAACATAAAACAATTGATACAGTCCTAAAGAGGACAGTTACTAGTTGCTGCAGTTAGAAACAAGAAAGAAGTTCGATGGTTGGGGTAGTTTCATCAACCCCAACCACTCCCTTACTTCTTGATTCAAATGTAGGAGGCTTATTTGAGGCCAAAAAGCTTCATTGTTGAGAGAGACCCGGTGGAATGAAAGAAAGAACAAAAACTTCAGTTTTCTGCCCTTTCTGTGTATTTTCCTAAATTTCTTGTGCATTTGAACCGTACTACTGTATAGTACGGATTTGTTGTGGAATGTTGGATACTTGGGAGTGAAGGTTGATAGGATAACTATCATTAAAGCAAGTTTGGATCCTTAATATTGGTTAGAAAGCATAGTATGACTGTGGAACTTCAAACTACCCTCTAAAATTGCTGTCTTCCATAGTAATTCGTTGTTTTCCTGTGCAATCCGTACCTGTACGGCCTGGAGGTGGTTGGTGTCCATGTTGGAAGAATAGAGGGGTGAGTTGCCTCTACTTTGCAAGTTGTTTGAAGCCTTGACACTCTTTTATAGCACTATTTTTCCTCTTTGACTGAAAGTGGTTTAATAACCTTGAATTAGGGTTCTGTCAATAAATTTATGATGTTTCACTCATTCCACTGATCTACCAAGCCTTGTAATCAGTGGAATGAGTCAAGTAGGGTCTATTTCAATGTTTTGTAAGATTGGTTTGGGTAGGAGACTGTGTTTATTGGGTTTTTGTTGAATCCACTTAGCAAGTCCATGTGCTAAGTGACTGTCAAGGTTACCACAGTGGGTTCTTTTGGAACAGTCAGTCAAAACCATAAAGGGAAGGTGTATTCCTTGGTTCTAGGGCATCATTGACATGTTCAAATGGTCAAGAGGGTTTCAAACCAACATCTGAGGGCACTTGCTTCACAGAATAGGCCTATTTAGGGCTAGAAGACACTAGGAGGGTTATTGGTTGAGGCACATTTTCCAAAGTAACCTATACCCATCTTGGAGTATGCTATAGGGAGGCATAATGGGTAACTTTTGCATGTCTTAGATTTGGATTTGAAGGTCTGTGTAAAAAGATAAGGGGACTGTTCTCTTTTTCTAGGGCTATAAGCCATTTAGAGGATTTGTGAAGCAAGTACATGTTCCGGGAGTAATCTGCCTTAACCAATGGGTGGGATGAGTCAGTTGGTACCCCAATCCAACCTTTCCATAATCAAATAGAGATTCCCTTTTTCTGTTCCCACTTTTCCATGAAGGACTTGGTTTTTGGACCTATAAGTTGTGGTTGAACCTTGTTGAAACTATTCCTCTTCCTTGCATCCCATATGCCTCTGCATCACTCATACTCTACTTTGATATCTCTTATCATCTTCTTCATAAAAAAAAATTGAGTGCAACTACCTACTGCTGCAATATATTTTACTTCAGTTGTACACAGAGCTATTGCCTCTTGTTTCTTGCTTAGCCAAGAAACCAATCTCTTCCCCAAAAAGAATGCTCCACCACTGGTACTCTTCCGGTCATCCACATCTCCTACCCAATCTGCATCTGTATATGCATGAAGAGAGAAATCATGATCTCTATGATACCACAAACCATACTCAACTATCCCTTTTAGATATCTAAAAATCCTCTTGATTGCCATGACATGAGATTCTCTAGGATCAGCCTAGAATCTAGCAACAAGACCAACAACCTGCCTAATGTCTGGTCTAGTTTGAGTGAGATACAATAGTCCTCCAATCATTGACCTATACTTTGTCTGATCAACCTTAGGAGAATCATCATCTTTGCTTAATTTACATCCGGTTGCCATGGGAGTATTCATTGGTTTTGAGTCTTCCATCCCAAATTTCTTCAACAATTCTTTCACATATTTTGTTTGAGAAATGAAGATTCCTTTCTTTGTTTGTGTGATTTGCAGACCCAAGATATAATTCATTTCACCAAGCATGGACATCTCAAACTCACTTTTCATTTGATTTGCAAAAGTTTTACACATACTATCTCTTCCTCCAAAAATGATATCATCAACAAACACTTCAAAAATCAAGATATTTTCATGATCAATTTTGAAATACAAATTACTGTCAGCAGTACCTTTGTTGAAACCAATCTTTAAAAGATCCTTATCCAATCTTTCATACCAGGCTCTTGGGGCTTTCTTCAGTCCATACAGTGCCTTCTTCAACTTGCAGACCATATCACCATGATCAGATAATTGAAATCCATCTGGTTGCTCAATGTACACTTCTTCTTCCAAGTCACCATTCAGGAAGGCAGACTTGACATCCATCTGATACACTTTGAAATCTTTGAATGTAGCAAATGCAAGAAATAATCTGACTGCTTCAATTCTTGCCACCAGAGCAAAGGTTTCTTCAAAATCAATTCCTTCTATTTGAGAGTAACCCTTGCAGACCAATCTGGGTTTATTTCTGATTACTTCACCAACTTCATTCAGTTTGTTCCAGAAGACCCATTTTGTTCCAATCACATTCTTGTTTCTAGGTCTGGGAACAAGATCCCAAGTGTGATTTTTCTCTATTTGCACCAACTCTTCCTCCATTGCTTTAGTCTAGTTTTCATCATTGGAAGCTTCATTCACTGTCTTAGGTTCAATCTTTGAAATCAGACAATACTCTTCTGAATCTTGAGCAATTCTCCTTCTTGTTTGTACTCCTTTGCTTTTATCACCTATGATCTGATCTTCAGAGTGGTTCAATCTTACATACCTGGGAACTTTGGGAATTTCTTGCACTTCTAATTCTTGATCAGGCTCATTGAAACTCATTTCTTCTTCCTAGTTTACCGGATTAGTTTGAATCTGACCAACAGATGAGGCTTGAGTTTCTTGAGTCAGAACACCATTCAGATCACCTTCATTATATTCATAAAACCTTGAAGGCTTCTTAATTCCTTCATCAACCTTCACATTTGTACTTTCTATCATCTTTCTCAGTCTTTTGTTATAACACTGGTATGCTTTTCTTTGAGTAGAGTAACCCAAGAATATTCCTTCATCACTTCTAGCATCAAACTTTCCTAGATCTTCATCTCTTTTAATGTAACATTTGCTACCAAAAACTCTAAAATATCTCACAGTAGGGGTGATGCCAAACCAAAGTTCATAAGGAGTCTTACCAGTATTGCTTTTGATTTGAACTCGATTGAGAGTATAGACTGCAGTGCTGACAGCTTCTCTCCAATAGATGTGAGGAACATTTGCTTCCATCATCATGGTCCTAGAAGTTTCCTAGATGGTCTGGTTCTTTTTTTCCACCACTCCATTCTGCTGTGGAGTCCTAGGAGCAGACAACTGTCTCTTTATTCCATGTTTCTCACAGAACTCTAAGAATTCACTAGATGTGAATTCTCCACCTCTATCAGACCTCAGACATTTCAATTTTAATCCAGTTTCATTCTCTACCATAGCCTTGAATATTTTGAATTTCTCAAAGGCTTCTGATTTCTCTTTCAGAAAAGTCACCCACATCATCTGGGAGTAGTCATCAATTAGTAACATGAAGTATCTATCACCTTGCATACTCCTGATTCTTGCCAGACCACAAAGATCAGTATGAACTAAGTCCAATAATCTGGTAGAAGATAGTTCCTTACTCTTGAATGTGACTCTGCTCAGCTTACCCAACTGACATTCTTTGCACAAGCTATTAGTAGGTTTCACCAATTTTGGAAGATCTCTTACAGCCTGAGTATTGCTTATCTTGATGATATTATCAAAATTCACATGACACATTCTCCTATGCCATAACCAACTCTGATCAACTTGAACAAATAAACAACTTTTACCAGTACCAACCAAGTGGAAGATATTACTTTTAGTTTGGGTACTGGATGCAATCTTTGTTCTGGAGCTTTCAAAGATCTTGCATTTTCCATCTTTGAACTGGAGATCATAGCCTTTGTCCACCAACTGTCCAACACTGAGAAGATTGTGCTTCAATCCTTTAACATACAGTACATTACCAGTTTTGTTTCTTCCATCAAAAGAAATAGTTCCCCTACCTCTGATTCTGCCAGCAGAATTATCACCAAACTTTACTACTCCTTCATACCTTTCCAAATCTACAAACTTATTTTGTCACTTGTCATATGGTGAGAGCATCCATTGGCAATGACCCAATCATCCTTTTCTTCAACTTGGGCAGCTAGAACTTTCTACAACTTTATGATTGACAGATTCAGAGGATATTGGTTCTTCTTCCTTGATGGCAATAAACACCCATTCATTTCTGTATTTGTTTCCTGTCTCTGATTCATCATCTGTTACTCATTCATTGTCATCTTCTTCATGAACATAGTAACAATTCTTTTGGAACCTTGATCTGTTAGGATTTGGCCTTGAAAATCTTTCCAGACATCTTGAGGCAAAATGACCAATCTTATTACAGTTAAAACACTTAAAAGGCAATTTCCCTTCATACTTACCGGATCCTCTTGGCAGTCTCTTTGTAATAAAGGCTTCAAGTTGAGCAGTTTCTACTTCTTCTTCTAGGTCTTTTCTTGCTTTTTCATACCATGATAGTTTCCTTGAAGAGTTCTCTCCCGGATCAAACCTTTGTTTACCTTTTACAGAGGCACTGGCTTTGAATGCAGATTCAGTCTTGGGGGGATCATCTCCAAACTCGGTCATTTCAAATGTAGCCAATTTGCCAGCCAATTGATCTCTTGTGATAGTTGTATGGGCTTTGAATTCATCAATGGCAGCAACCTTGATTTTGTAAGAGGTAGGAAGGGATCTGAGAATTTTGCCAACAATCTCATTTTCATCCAAGACTCCACTTGCATTTCTAATTCCACAAACAAGCTCATTTACTCTTGGCATAAAGGTAGTAATATTTTCATCATCTCTCATCTTCAGGTTTTCAAAATTCCCTTTCAGACTCTGTAACCTTACACATTTAACATATTGGTCTGCTTCATGCAAAAGTTTCAGTTTTTTCCAAATCTCATAAGCAGTTGGTAGGTCAATAACATTTGAGAGCTCTGAATTAGATAAAGCACTTAGAAGAGCTTCTATAGTCGGTAGATTATTTTTAGCATCTGTGATTTCATTTGGAGCTTTCGGACCACCATGTGGAGGTGTATACTATGTTGTAGCCATGGTCCAGTACACCTTTCCCATACATTGCAAGTGACATTTCATCTGACCTTTCCACAGACTAAAATTGGTTCCATCAAACTTCAGACTATCCTTCTTGTAGGATGACATCCTGGATCTCCTCAAGCGGTTAAGCTCCTTTTAGAGGAACTTGGCTCTAATACCAATTGTTAGACTTAAGGCACACAACTAAGAGGGGGGGGGTGAATCAGTTGTGCAAAATTTTCTTTCTATTAAACACTTAATTCCACTTTGCGATTCAACATCTTAACAATAAATCAATCATGGAAACATAATGCAACAAATCAAGAGCAGAAACATATCAACGCATGAGACACCAAGATTTTGACGTGGAAAACCCGGTTAAGGGAAAAACCATGGGGTGATTAACCCAAGAATGTATTCTTTGTTAGAAGAATAGAAAGAACAAAATGGCACATGCCAATTAGGACTCATTTCCTGAGCACACTGCTCACAAGAGGCTCACTGCCTACAAGAGACACACTGTCTACAAAGAAATAAGTATCACCTACTTGAAATGGAAAATAACATCTTCACCATGCTTGAATCAGTTCCATTAAGCTCAATATTTCTGCTCCGCCTTTTGCTCTCCTCCTCGCTACCACACACTCATCTCCATGAGGACAACTTCAAAATGACTTCGCAATCCCTTATTTATACAAGGCATCAACTTAGGACTGATCATCTAAGTCGGCAAACATCCATAATAACATCCGCAAGATGTATAACTCATATGGTCGGCCTGTTTTAGGAAGAACACCATCATCCGGAAGTTGTTCTTCAAAAGCAAACTCCAACTTCAATGCGGACCACCAACATGAACTGGACATGATCCAAAGACCACCACAAGCTTGCCTGAATCACCAAGAACATCCATACTTCATCTGCTTACTTAAATCCTTCTCTCCTTCATTCAGAACCTCAAGAACACAGTCTATCATCATTGTCACAAAGGAATAGATGCTTGTGGACCTTCAAACCATGAACCAATCTAGTTGACACTCCACAAAGACTTCCTCAGCACTCCCTCAAATCCGTAGAACATTATAATACAATTCTGGATCTCACTGGACCTATCTGTCTCACTCTGTCACCATTGAACACCTGCCGGAATCAGTTCTACTTGATCAGCCACAACTTCTGATCTTCATGAGAACCTCTGAAATCTCTACTGGACTACCTTAAGACACATATCTACAAACCCTTTAAACCACATCCTTTGATCCTCATCCTATCATGGACTTTTTCCTTACTGTCTTCCCTATTCTTCTTTGTTCCTGATTGAGACTAATTTTCTCAATATCCTCAGCACATAGCTCATCCAATCCTTATTATTAATGCAAACAGAGTATGTTGACATCAATGACAACATCGGTTAGGCCCATACTTGCAATAGGGGGTTCATATCCTCTCTCACCCAATACAAAGGTGAGCTCTCTCATAAGGAGAGCTCACACAAACAACCCATAAGACCCACAACACAAAAACTAAAATAACATAAGCATAAAACATGCATAAACACATTGCATAAGTAAAACAAGTAAGTAAATGGCTTGAAGCCTTGAGAAATACCTCTCAAGCTTTGAGGATAGAGTATGTTTGGTGAAGAGCTTCCACAAGTCCTCCCAAAATCTCCAAGTCCTTCATTCTCCCCACACAAGTAAAAATCTCCCCAAAGAAAAGACCAAAAGAACCCTCATCTCATCAAAATGAGAGAGATATAAATACAAGGCTCTCAAACCCTAATGGATGAGAAGGTGACACTTGTCACCCTCTCCCCCATCCACATAACTCTCCTCACAACCCCACAAGAATGCAGAGGTGACATTTGTCACTTCCCCATTCCACAAAGCTACACACTCTCCCACAAGTGCTCTCACACATGTGTGAGAGCATGGGGAGATGTGAGCACACAAAGAAACCTTCTTATGAATGAGGAGGTGACACTTGTCACCTTCTCATTCATCTAAGCTACACTCTTCCCCACAAGTGCTCTCACCAATGTGAGAAGCTTCTAAAACATGAGAAGCAAGGGTAACTTTAATGTAGAGTTAAAACTTTACATTTTGATATTACTTGGTAGTGGCAGAAAGTTTCATTTCCAGTTTCTATTGTTATTTGTTTCTTGTGTGCAGAATGTGCCACATGTTAGCATGGCGGGGTTTTGAGAACCCGTAAGGAAAGATGCCCCTGAAAGATGCGCAAGGCTGCCACATGGAAGGAGTTTCAAAGCAACAAGAATAGTGACTGAGTGCCGTGGATAGTGCCACGTGTCTTCTTCATGGTCATAGTATCCTTGGCCATATGTTTCTTTATTATGTTTCTTTCTATGTGTGGAGCACACCATGTGTCACTATTGTGGGGCTTTGAAGAGAGGTTTTGTTTGAAACAGTTTAAATGCATGCTAGCATGGCACACGTCCTTTCATTGCAATATGTAGAAGCGGCTACGTGTCCCTTTTTCTAAAGTAACTTTTGAAGTGCTGGAGTATAATATGGTGGGCCCTGAGAAGTAAGTACTTAAGTTCCTAAGCGGTGAAATGTGCCATGTCAAATCCATGGGTGTTTGAAGGTAAAGAAAAAAAAAATGCTTAGAGGCGCATGGGGCTGACATCTGTCCCACTTTTGAGACTGTCGGTTGTTGCCATGTGGAAGTAGAAGAAAGGAAGTTGAAAGCACCAAGTGTCCTAGTGTGAAGCTTTTGGGTGCTACCATGTATAAGTTTCTAAGTGTGGCAGATAGTGACAAGTATTAGTGTCTTTTGTGTTTCTCTTTGTATTAAAGGGAAGCTATGTAGCAAGTGGAAGGTGCCACGTAGCATGTTTTTGAGATTCGTTAGAAGTTGCGAGAAGTGCCAGGTGTTTCAATAGAACTGGAAGTCTTATAGCCGTATTTTATGCTACATTTAGCTAATGATTGTGCAAATATGATTTAGTTGTAGATTCAGTCAGATTTTGTGCGCGTTTAAGCTCTAGTTTAGTTTTAGAGATGGTTGAAGCTGTTGCAGATTCTTAACAGCTGGGAAATCGTTGAGCCCCATCTAACTTCTATAAATGGGGGAAAGTTTTGTAACTGATATATATAATACATACATTAAGGAATAGAGGAATTATTGCTGTGACTAGAATATATCACTTTAGCCTTTCACTACTGTTTCAAGAAGAAGCATATAGACTTGTGCATGTTTCTATGCCTCTTGTATTTTGCTGAACCTATTAATGAGAAGAAACATTGTTCTATGTTGTTGGTGATATTTTCTGTGTCTCTGCATAATTTCTTTGAGTTTAGCCTTTGGTTCTAAATCTGCTTATAATCTAATTATGTTGATCATGCTTCATTTGCTCTTTAACATAGCTGAATCATAAGGATTTAATCACTGTTCTAAGTTGTTGAAACATACATAAGTTTGGCGCATCACCTAGTAGTTTCTTTTATATTGTATCTGTAATCTTATTTTTTTCTACCCCTTTTCCTAAGACCCCATTGAAAAAAGGAAGAGCCAGCTTCCCTAAAATCTAGAGGTTGTTTCAAGTGTCAGTCTCACATTCTTGAAGCTTCCCATGTTGGTGTTGAAACCTGCACAATTTTATACATCAAAAGTTTTTGGCACGCTCGGTGGGGCCTTTCTTGATTTCTGATCAAGATCATATGAACCAGAGAGAAGGAGAGAGTCAAAGCAATGGACCAACTACCAGATCTTGATCAGCTACTAATCCAGGAGTCTTGTTGCCACCTTTATTATCCATTCTGAGAAGAAGAGCAAATCAAACACTTAGAACACCTAGAATAGCTATGGCAGTACCTACCCCACCATAGAGCTTTGTGGATTGGAATAACAGTGGCCCTCTCATTCTCCCAATGCCACTAGATGCTTGGGATCCAATTCTTGCCAATGCTTTGAAAGCGTTACCCAAATTTTCAAGAGAAGACTCCAAGACTCCAGGAGAGCACCTCTAAGATGTGTCAGTTGATGTCATCACAGAACAAAATGTTGCTATCAAATTATTGGTTGCTTCTAAGGGGAAGGCACTGGATTGGTATAGATCATTGCCCTCAAGTTCAATATCTACTTGGGATCAGATTGGAGATGATTTCTTTGCAAGATTCAGTGAAAAGGGTGATAGATCCTCTCTACTACAACAATTGATTACCATAAAGAGAGAACCCCAAGAAACCATGATTGATTTCAACACAATGTTTCAAAAGACTTGGAATAGAATTCTTGCCATAGCAAGGCCATCAACAGGTATGGAAATTGTGTTTTATCTTAAGGCTTTCAATTCTGATATCTCAGTCATGATACAATCTTTAGAGGAGCAAACTTTACTAGCCGCATATGAGTTAGCAATAAGGGCTGAAAATAACTTAATAGATGCCGGCAAACTATCCCCAAGACCTCCTACACCTATGTTTCTAGAAATTTATATGCCTCTGCCACAAGAAACTAATAATATTCCATCAGTTCCAGTGTCTATGTACACCTTCCCTACACCTCAACAACCTACTATATCTATACCTTCTGCCCCTCCATCTGAAATGGATGATGTTAAGAACATCCTTAGGACCTTTTCAAATGAGATTATCAACCTCAAGAGACAATAGACTTCTTATTCAAAACCTCCTTACCAGGGATTCCAAGGTAATAGACCTCCATATTAGCCAAACCAATACCAAGGGGCTCAAAGACCAAACAAATCCTCAACCTTCAAATCAATTAGTTAAAGTTCCCACACCATTGTAGGTTGTTCCATCTAACCCAGGTAGAGAAATGGTCCCTAGACAAAATAGCCTAGTAGAAGATACCAATGCTTAGTGTTTCCCTTGTAATAATGCCCATATGCCCAGAGATTGTCCTAGGGGCAATTTACAGCAAAAGATAGTAGAGCAAAGAAGGATGGAAGGTCAAGCTATGGTGTCTAATGCTTCCCCATATTAGTCACCTGGTGTTCAAAAAGATGTAATGGTGGTTCAAATACAAGGAATGTCTATCCAATAAGAAGAAGAGATTGCCCCAGAACATGCTTTGTTCTCATAGATTGAAGATGAGGAGTCAATATTTCTAAATGAAGCGTCTACCTCCAAGAAGCCCTTGGTAAAGTCTGATTATTTCACTCGATAAAAAAGGATGGTTGAACAACCTAAAGCCATAAATTATGAAGCAGTTGGAGTCCCTTCTTTCCAAACTCATTATAATCCCACTTCAAGGCAAGAAATACCTTAGCCAACTCAGAATTAAGCAATCTCTAAGTTGGTTCTGGAAAGAGCGAGATATCCTTACTATCCTAAGGTACAAACATTGGGACCCATGAATGTGGTAGAACAACTGAAGAAGACCCTTGCACATGTGTTGATATGGGATATGCTAGCTATTCCTGAGAAAAAGATGCTATTGCAAGAAGCATTGCAGACCTAGGTAGACCCTAAAGCTGTCAATACAAAAGGAGGTACTAACAAAGGAAAGACTTAAAATAAAGACACCCCATCCTTGCAGTTAGTTGCTCTTTTGAACACTGCACTAGAGGTAAGTAAGTCTAAACCAAATTGATTTTACCTAACCTTAATAGTGGGCAAGAAGCTGCTGCATAATTCAATGATAGATTCAGGAGCTAGTACTACAGTCATGCCAAAGCAAATAGCTGATGCCTTAAAGATAGAATATGAGCCACTGGCTAAAGGTGTCATGTAATTAGATGGGAAATCCATCCAAACCATAGGAATGATCAAACAAATCCCATTATAGCTGTATACTTGTTGAAATATTACAGTCTTTCAAGATGTGGTAATCATTGATATTCCCCCAGTCTTTGGTCTGTGCCTATCTAGAGATTTCACAACAAAAATAGGAGGATACATGTTACTTGATTGGTCACATTTTATCTTAAGAACTAAATATGGGACAAAGATGAAGGTATTGTCTGAGCTCCTATCTAAAGATCATATCACCGAAGAACCAGCTCCAAGAATTGAGGCATCTCATGTTATGATGAATAGGGAGGAAAGAGCTTTTGTTGAAAAAATGGGAGAATGGACTGAATATGATCAGAATGAAGAGGAGAACAATTAGCTAATGTCCATGATATAGAGTAACCCTTATGATAATTATGACTCTACTAGTCTAGGGACTTATGAAATATTTGAAGAAGGCCAAGAAATACCAAATATAATGAGCCAAGAAACACTTGAAAAAGAAGATTCGAATAAAGACTCTAAGATCTGGACCTTGCACAGCCAGAAGTAAGAATGGTGCAGGGGTAGGTATATGTGTCACTTCTCCAAATGGTGAGAAACTTCTTAGAGCCATATGCTTCCAATTTGCTTGTACCAACAATGATGTTGAGTATGAGTCTTTGGTACATGGACTTATGTTATCAAAGAAGAAAGGAATAAAGAATTTGATAGTCAAAGGTGACTTAGAGATGGTTGTGAAACAAATTAGAGAAAATGCTGTGGAAAATAATGTGAGAATGAGATCTTATCACTATAAGATTTGGGATCTGATTGATGGTTTTGATGCTTTTAACATAGAAGTCATCCCTAGAGCCCAGAATACTAAAGCAGATATGATGGCACTGTTGATAACTGAGAGGGGGGGGTGAATCAGTTATCTTAATTACTTTAACTTTTTGTTCTTCTTTAACAACTAGTGCAGCATCAAATCACATAAGCATAACCATGAAAGCATAAATAAAATCAATACACATAACAAAATGATTTTGACGTGGAAAAATCTGTTACGGGAAAAACCACGGGGTGACTAACCCAAGATTGTATTCTCTGTTAAAAGAATAGAAATACAAAAATGACACTTGCCAATTAGGGCTCACTGCCTACAAGAGACTCACTGTCTGATTGAACTGATGAGAAGCATCCACATATGCTGAGGTTAAGTTCCGGTTAGGCTCAATACACTGATCTACTGCACTTCATTCTTCCTCTTCTTTGGTGTTGTTGTTCTGTCACATACTGGATCTGTATTGCTACTTCCACACTACTCTCTACTTTTCTTCACACACTTCAACACTCAACACTCTCCTTTACATCAAAATCCATTTGGTATATATATCCACACCAAGGATTTCATCATCTTTCTAGTCGGCATCTGGAATACTCAATATTTTCCCAAACTCTGATCTGTCAGCTGAATCCTTGCATACTAAATGATGTGTATCAAGGAGATACTTATAGAAGTCATCAATCATGTCAGCCAACCATGAATGATCCCTTAAGAAACTTGGTCATCATCAACTTCTCATCCGGACTAAGGTCTGATGCTCTGCCGGTCAGTTCTTCCTTAGTCTACTCTACCAAACAGGAACCCAACACTTAGGTGCTCATATCTCTTCACTCTTTCATCACCGGAGGCTCAATCTCTAGAATGTATCAGTCATGGTACTCCTCTTGACTTCCCCAAGTCTGCACTTTGCTGAGATACTTCCTCTGAGAGATCCGGACCTGATTGTCAGACCTTGCTGCATGCTCTGTTCTTGGTCACTGGACCAAAATACTCTTCAATATGACTTCTAGTATAGACATACCATGTTCTGCGCATGTGTGGGATGGACTTTGTTGCCATCAATGATAACATTCATGAAGCCACACAGTGTCTCTTGCCAACAATCTCCCCCTTTGGCATTGATGGCAACACTTAGTGAAAAATGACTATGTTTCACACTACACTCCCCCTTAGCTGATGCTCTGTTCTAATGTACACTTTTTCAGAGCTCCCCCTTAGCTAGATTCCACATTTTTCATTGCTCCTCACTCCCCCTTTGACATCAATGGAAAAGGGTAGAATTCACACACCAAAATTTCCAAAAATCCAACTATACTTAGCCGCATAAGTATATATACATGTTATACTTACATATACTGAAGTATATCTGCAAAAGTTGTCTTCAACTGGACAAATTTTGTTTCCCAACTCTGCTTCATCCTATCCAAAATTGAGATGTGACCACTCAACAGAAATGTAAAAGCTTCTACCCTCTTTAGATCTATTAGATCACTGGTCCGGGCTATGGTCTGAGCATCAGTTAGGGCCTCATGCATGGCCTCTAATTTAGGGATAATTATCCCTCTAAGTTCACCCATCCTACTTATTATATTCTTCCTTTCCTTTTCAAGTTTCTTTAGTTCATTTAGAATGGCAATAATTTGACATTCCTGGTTTATTATGGATGTGGTGAGAGGATCAAAATTATGAGATAAACTTGACAATTTACCCTCTTGTTCTTTCACTTTCTTCTCAATATCCTTTGTCACTTTAGACTAGGATAAATTTTTTTTATATATTTCTCCACCATCTTGAAGAGCATTTTCTAAGCTCTTTATCTCAATATCCATAGTTCTCCTATCATTTGTTATTAGCCCTTGTACTTCAGAGAATCTCTTATCCAAAAACTCTTTCCAGACTTTCTCTTCTGCTGCTTTCTCTAAAGAGTCAAAATGTGTATTAACAAAATTAACAAGAGATTTTAGATTACCAGATGAGGAGGCTAAAAGATCCTTCTGGAAGGATGGCATGATCTTCTCCAATACACCGGATGTAATCTCTATTAGCTCACAGTCTTCCATGTGAGACTCCAGAAGCTTTTCTTTTTCTTTGGCTTGAGCAAAAGATGCTACCTTCATTGTCTAGACCGGAGAGAGGGAATCAAAATTGAATGGTCCTTGAAGTAGCTCCGGTTCATCTAATTCCATCATTTCTTTTGTCAGGAAGTCTTTGACTGCTTCTGTAGTGTCTCTTGCTAGAGACAGAGTTTTCTTCCCTTCTGCAGCCTTAGCACTATCACCTGTGGTCTTCTCTGTTTGATCTTCTTCTCTTCCCTTCACTTCTTGAATGATTCTCTCTTCTTTTCTTTCTTCTCCTTCAATTCTGGAGTCTGCTAAGGGATCTGGAAGAGAGGTGTTTACTTCTTCATGGACTTCCTCTTCTGGAACAGAGGAATCTAAGTCCTGAGTCCTTTCCTCACCTATGTCCTTTGGATCTTCTACATTTTTCACAGTAGATTCTCCTTTCGTCATCCATGGCAGAGGGTTCATCACCTATGTCCTCTATAACATGAAGATTGAATCTTTTAAAAGCATTCCAGAGAATATCTTTTGTTTCTTTTGCTACTTTGTCAATTTCTCCAAGCATAAGCTAGTTCATTCTTGCTTTGCTTCAGAACTCATCCTTGTAGTCCTTGAAGATCATGTTCTTTTGTTGAGGGGTAATGGAAGGATAGAGTTGGATAGCAATCTGCTCCTAGATTTTTAGGTCTTTTGCTTTAGCATTATTCTTTCTCATTTCAAGTTCCTTCTCTAAGCTTTTGGGAGTCAGAGATATAATTTTGATGAATGCTTTGTTATAGATGTTTAGATACCCGGCTGTGGCATCTTGCAAGATCTTCTGATCAGCTTCACTATATTCATCATAAAATTCAACCATTGGTTGTAGGTTCCCATCCACAGTAATTGATTTGATGACATCATCAATGCAGAGAGTAGGCCTTTCAATGAATTCTTCTACCTCTTCTTCCTTGTTATGACCAATAGAGGGTTCATCGGATGTTTTCTTCTTCTTCTTCATTTTCTTGATCTCCTCATCAGATTCTATCTCTTCATCATCCTTCTGGCTGGTATAAGACCTTGTGGCCTTTGTCTTAGTTCTCTTCTCTTCCTTTCTGGATGTCCCAGCTTCCAGTTTTGAGGCTTTTTGACTCTTAGAAGTGGCTGGTGCAGATCTTTTGGAGGATCTAGTCCAGGAGGGGGCTTGCACCGGAACACTTTCCTTTTCTATTTCTTGCCTTTCTTTCTCTGCTCTTTCCATCTTCTCTCTGTTGGCTTCAACTACCTCCTTTGAAATTCCACATCTCTTGGCAAATTCTTCTACTTCCCTTCTTACTTTTCTCTTGATCTCAGGCTGTCTCATTTCAACATGAACTTTTACACTTTGCTCTTGGAAGGTTCCAAACCTTTCTGCCTTAGGGTCCTTGGGCTGACTCAATAGGTGTTGGATGTGTATCTCTAGGATTTTCTCATCAACCTCATACCCCATTGGCATGATCCACACTATTCTCGGTTCCACTGCCTCCATTAGGTACTGATCAGTGTCTACCATAAAGCACAATGTATCCTTGTATTTCTCAACCAATGATTGGGGGATTCTTTCTTTGGCTTGCATCATACTTTGAAAGTTCTTGAAGTAGCCCTAGAGTGCTATATTCTGTGCCTTGGCATCACCAAGCCCATGCATATAATCTCTGATTTGTATGGCTACTGGTCTGTCATTTTGCCATATCCAACCACTAGATCTGGGTAGCTCATTCATAAAGTAAAAGAACAAACACAGTATTAGCCCACCATACTTGAATGAGTTCTTCTTGTCCTTCTTGATCTTTTGTAGGTTTTCCAACAGTTGGCTTAGAAGAAGCTCACAAAGATCATAATCTGCATTCTCCCTTAACATCTAATAAGTAGCATAGATTGCAGTTCCAGATATAGAATTCTCCCTACTGCAGTGATATATCTTATATCCAATTATCATAGATGTAAACTTGATATCTAGATCAGTGATATCTTCAATTGTCATTGCTCTTTTGTCAAATTTTGATCTGGTTGCCTCACTCACTGTCTGATTCTTGACGAATTTGAGAGCAGGTAACCCACCGGATGAGTGCAATCTGGTAACCGCCCTAATGGCATCTTTTGTGATTTTAAATAGCCTCATCAACCACATGAAGTTATCATGCATTCTACTCAGAACATACTGGACCCATTCATCTTCTGCAAAACAGGGGAAATGGATGCAATGTCCAAAATGCTTATCCCAGATGGCTTTGTACTAAGGTTTGAGTTCAAATGATTCATCTATTAACTACTTGTGGTAGATATCCATTAGCTTGGATTCCCCAAATTCTTCAATGTTCACATGAATGTATGCCCTAACATCTTCTACATGCAAAACCCCATGCGGAATGCTAGAAAATGCGCCTAGGGGATCAACTTCTAGGGATTTGTAGGGATGTTTCTTGAATTTAGGGCACGGCCTATCAGTGATCTTCACAACATTCAGAGTAGCCATCTTTCAAAAGATTCAGAGAGAGGTTTTCAAGAGTGGAAAATACCTTTTACGCTTCTAGGGTTCACGATATGAGCCGGATCGGATTGCTAGATGAATCAACTTCTGCGGTTGATCTTTGAGAGGCTTGAGACAATTTTGTTGCAGATCTCCTTCTCTCTTCTTCTTGAATGCAAATGTACAAATGATGAATAAAAGAACCCTTTTATTTCTGTGCAAACCCTAATTCCATTTTGCAATAAATGCACAACTTAGGTTATTCCGGTTGCCTTGTTTTCCTTTTCTGAGAGAGATCTTTCCGGATCACTGAGATGCACTTAGAATGATAACTTACAAAGTATCTCCCTTTCTCCAATCATTCCATCTAACCGCAAATCCAAATATTTCAATTTTGAATTATACCGGATCTAACTGTGAGAGTCCTGCTTTTTTCCGGATGACTATCAAACCGGATTAATCTTGGATGCTTAACCTTTTCAAACTCCTTACGGATCTTTCATATCTTTACCAAGGGTTATTTAGATGTTTCTCTGAGAGCCCTTTTAATCCCCAACTTTCCATGTGCCAATTTCAGGTACCAATTGACTGGCTAGGGGAAATTGTTTTCTTTTGTGACTCCCCCTGAGCCAGAGCTCATCTATTTAGTTTTTGAAAGGAATATCAGCACCAGATTCTGGTGCGGATCCATCCCCAACATTTTCTGTACTTCTCTTTACCCAAATCTTGTTCATCTCCCTTTGAATTTCATCCGCATTCACCTTTCCTTTTCCCTTGTCTTGGTTTTGATTATGATGCACCGGACCCTTTCTGTCTTGATTCTTACTTCTGCAGAATTTGGCAATATGACTGGATCTATTGCAATTGTAGCAAACAACATTTATTTGCATATTTGACTGGTATTCTCTTGATCTACATTGATTATCCATATGTCCCATTCTATTGCATGCAAAGCATCTACCATTGAATGAGTTTATTTGTAAATTTCTACATTCATGAGATTTGTGACCATACCTTTTGCAGTTAAAACATTGTCCGGAGAAGGATGGTTTAGTTTGATTCATTCTTCTTCTACACTGATTTGCTTTATGACCAAAGTTATTGCAATTGTACCAATATCCATTGAAGGATGGATATCTTTGAGAACTTGGTTTCCTTACCAGAGGTCTTCTAGGCCTGTTCCTTGGATTTCTTGATCCAGAGTTCCTCTGACCGGATTCAGAGCTTTCTCCTTTCTCATACCCCAAGCCTTGCTTGTCATCTACCCTCTTTTGGATTTCAAGAAGAATTTCAAGTTGAGTAGAGCTTATCTTGAATTTCTCTTTGTATTCATTTGTTGTTTGAAGATCCCTTTTTAGAGTGTTAATCTGATTCTCAAGTTGTTCTTCATTATCTCTATCTTCTTCAAGATCAGATTCTAGATGCCTGATTATTCTATCCATTTCATGGAAGTCTTCTGATTTCTCCTTGAGAGATTGTTTTAGATTATCTTCAATATTTCTTTTCTCTTCAATTTCTTGGGTGAATTTCATAACCCCTGATTCCATTTCATGTCTTACCATAATGACTTCTTTTGAAGTCTTCTCACATAACTTGTTCTTCTCATTCAGACCTTCATCAGTATTATTGTCTTCACTTTGACTTGCTAACTGTTGAAGTAGTTCCTTTCTCTTTTGTATAGAGATACTTAGTTTCTCTTTTAGTTCATTTATGAAATCATCAGCTTGTTTGAGTCTTTCCTTCAAGTTATTGACTTCGGAGTGAGATTGCTCAAGATCATCTAGGGCAGACTGAAGTTGTTCCCTCATACCATACATATCCATTAAGATTCCCAGATCTTCCTCAAGTTGTTAGGCTCTATTAGGAGGAACTTGGCTCTGATACCAATTGTTGATAACTGAGAGGGGGGGGGTGAATCAATTATCTTAATTACTTTAACTTTCTGTTCTTCTTTAACAAATAGTGCAGCATCAAATCACATAAGCATAACCATGAAAGTAGAAATAAAATGAATACACATAACACAATGATTTTGATGTGGAAAACCCTGTTAATGGAAAAACCATAGGGTGACTAACCCAAGATTGTATTCTCTGTTAAAAGAATAGAAATACAAAAATGACACTTGCCAATTAGGGCTCACTGCCTAAGCACACTGCTCACAAGAGGCTCACTACCTACAAGAGACTCACTATCTGCATGATTGAACTGATGAGAAGCATCCACATATGCTGAGGTTCAGTTTCGATTAGGCTCAATACACTGATCTACTACACTTCATTCTTCCTCTTCTTTGGTGCTGCTATTTTGTCACATACCAGACCTGTATTGCTGCTTCCACACTACTCTCTACTTTTCTTCACACACTTCAACACTCAACACTCTCCTTTACATCAAAATCCATTTGGTATATATATCCGCACCAAGGATTTCATCATCTTTCTAGTCGGCATCTGGAATACTCAATATTTTCCCAAACTTTGATCTGTCGGCTGAATCCTTGCATACTAAGTGATGCGTATCAAGGAGATACTTATAGAAGTCATCAATCATGTCAGCCAACCATGAATGATCCCTTAAGAAACTTGGTCATCATCAACTTCTCATCCGGATTAAGGTGCCGGTCAGTTCTTCCTTAGTCTACTCTGCCAAACAGGAACCCAACACTTAGGTGCTCATATCTCTTCAGTCCATCATCAGAGACTCAATCTTTGAAATGTATCAGTCATGGTACTCCTCTTGACTTCCCCAAGTCCATAATTTGCTAAGATACTTCCTTTGAGAGATCTGGACCTGATTTTCAAACCTTTTTGCATGCTTTGTTCTTGGTCACCAGACCAAAAAACTCTTCAATCTGACTTCTGATATAGACATACCATGTCCTGCAGATGTGTGGGATGGACTTTGTTGCCATCAATGACAACATTCATGAAGCCACACAGTGTCTCTTGCTAACAAATTGGCTCTTAGTTTGATCTAACAAGTGACTTGCTTATTAATAATGAAGCAGTGATGGTCATTATCAGACCAACAATTCCTGATAATGTTCAAAACTGGCAAGTTTTTGACAATGATCTTTAGGTGCTTCTGTTTTAGCACCTAAATTTCCTGACCAGTTGCAACCCAATATCAAGGAAGCATATGGTGACCATATTATTCAATTGAAGTCAAATAAACTTCCTAGAGGTTTAATAACATTGGAGAACATGTTCAACCCAGATGATGCAAGCCTGGATAAGAGATTTAAAGAAAGCAAGGAGTATTATTATGAAATTCATGTCAGTGAATGAAGAAAGTTGAAAGTAGGTAATGCCACTACTCAGGAGGAAAGAGATAAGCTAGTTTCTTTATGCAACAAGTATGATAGAGTGATCACATTAACCTATGATGACCTCCATGGTTACAATAGAGATATTATTAAACATACTATAGAGCTTGCTCAAGGATCAAAGCCTGTTTGTCAAAAATAGAGACCGGTGAATCCTAGAATTGAACCTTTAATGGTGGATGATTTACAGAAACTTCTTGAGTCTAAGATTATTTTCCCAATTAAGCATTCAACTTGGGTATCTAATCTGATGCCAGTCAGAAAGAAAAATGGGGACATTAGGCTCTATGTAGACTTCAAGGATCTAAATAAAGCATCACTAAAAGATCACTATCCTTTGCCATCAATGGAACAAATTCTACAGATAGTGGTTGGATAAAGAGATTTTCCTTGGTTGACAACTTTTTAGGATACAATCAGATCTGGCTGGTAGATGAAGACCAACACAAGACTACGTTCACAACAAAGTGGGGAACTTTTGCATATGCCAAGATGCCTTTGGTTGGTCTCTCAGACACTGGAGCCACTTTTCAGCGCACTATGGATATAGCATTTAAAGGACTCATAAATAAGATTATTTTGATCTATTTAGATGACCTCACTATATTCACAAAGGATGCTAAAGATCACTTCAAGCATTTAGAAGCTATTTTTTAGAGGTGTCAAGAGTTTGGGATTTCTTTAAATCCTAAGAAGTGTGTTTTTGTAGTACCTCAAGGGAAACTTTTGGGGCATATTGTTTCAAAAAATGGGATTTTCATTGATCCAGAGAGGGTTAGAGCCATATTGGAGTTGTCTTTACCAGTCAATAAAAAGGCAGTCTAATCTTTACTAGGCAAAATTAATTTTGTCAGTAGATTCATATCTAATTTTGTAGGGCTAGTCAGGCCCATTACCTTGATGCTGAAGAAGGATTTAGTCTTTAAATGGACAACTGAAGGGAGGCAAGCTTTTGAAGAAATCAAGAAAGCTATCTCGATTGCTCCAGTACTGCAGAATCCAAATTTCTCTAAGAATTTCATCATGTATGTATATGGAGGAGAACACAGTATTGTGGCTATACTGACTTAGAAAGATGACAAAGAAGAAGGGGAGCATCCAATTGCATTCTTCTCCAAGACACTGCGGGAATATGAATCTAGGTACAATTTTGTTGAAAAGCAAGCTTATGCTATTGTTAAAGCTCTTAAGAAATTTAGACATCTAGTTACAGGAAATAAGATGTTGATATTAGTAGCTCCCTCAAGTGTCAGAGAATACATCATGGAAGGTGAGATTACAAAAAAAAGGGCTAACTAGATAACCAAGATTTTTTAATATGATGTAGCGGTAAGGCCTACCAAATTGGTTAGAGGTAGGGGAATCTGCGAATATATTTCCCAAGACACTGAAACATCAATGTTACAAGAAACAGAGGATGAAGCAGTATTGAAACTCCAAGAAATAGATCAAGATTCTTGGGTAAGTAACAGAATACAGTTCATGAGAACTGGTATTTTCCCTAGTGATCTCTCCATAGATAAAACAAGATACTATAGACAACAGGGAAGTCATTTTGTGCTAATTGATCATGTTTTATTTAAAAGGAATTTTGATGGGATACTACTAAGATGTGTTGAAAAGGATGAAGCTCAAAGGGTGTTACATGAATTCCATCATGGAGCCTTAGGGGGACATTTCTCAGTGAAAACTACTGCCATAAAGATTACACAGGCTGGCTACTACTAGCCCACATTGTTTGCAGATTGCCACTAGATGGTCAAGGAGTGTCAGACTTGTCAATTCTATGTTGGAAAGAGAAGGAATGTAACTTTGCCTCTAAGTCCCATAATAGTGGACGAGCCCTTTGCACAATGGAGTTTAGATTTTATAGAAATGATTAATCCAGTTTTAAGTAAGGGATATAAATGGATCCTGGCTGCAATTGATTATTTTACAAGATGGAGTGAAGTAGTGCCACTTAAGGAAGCCATTGAGAAGGTGATTCTTGAGTTTCTTGAAGGAATAACTACCCATTTTGGTCCTCCACACACTATGATATCTTATAATGCTAAGGCATTTTTAGGGACTAAACTGTCAGATTTTGCTTTAAGGAATGGGATATACTTGAAGACCTCATCAAATTACTATCCGCAAGGCAATGGCTTCGTAGGATCCACAAATAAGAACTTGATTAGACTCATTAAGAGAATGGGGCTGATCATCAGAGAGATTGGCACATGTCCCTCAATTCAATACTAAGGGTAGACATAATTACACCAAAGCAAGTAGCTAAGATGTCCGCATATGAGCTAGTCTATGGCAAGAGTGCAGTTATGGCACTAAATATTGAAATTCCCGCTTTACAGTTGATCAAACAATTGGAGATAGAAGAAAACGGTCTAATGCATGTGAGGCTTGCCGAATTACTAGAAGTTCAATAAAAAAGAGAAATGGTGCATGAATCTTTGATGAAACATCAACATACTATTAAGAGTTGGTTTGACAAAAAGACTTCTAAACCGAAATTTGAAGTCAGATCATTGGTTTTGAAGTTGGACGAGAGAGTTGCTAAACTAGGACGACACAAGAAGTTTGACTCATTGTGTACTGGCCCTTTTAAGATTCATGCCTGCAAGCAACAAAATACGTTTGAGCTGGAAAATATGGAAGGAGAGCCTGAAGAGATTCCTGTAAATGGGATTTTTTTGAAACACTTCACATAATTTTGAAATATGACCTTTATATCATAGTTAGTTAGGTGTCATTAGTTTCCTTTCCTATTTTGTCTTGCTTTTCCTATTTACTTTTAATAAGTGTTCTAGGAACACGTGTCCACAACATAGTAGCTCTCACAAATAGTAGTTACACTTCCCAAGGTATAGGTGGTTCTTTTACTTCCATAAAAATTGCCAATCATTTCTAAAGGATCACTGTATTTAATACCGATTTGATGCACAGTTGTATGCAGATTTGGAATGATACACTAACAGTCCTTTTGGCATGTTTATTAATAGCATTAATTTGATGTGATCGGTCATTTAATTCATTACTTAATGCCTCTATTGTGCCTAGTTTTTAAGTTTCTCAAATAGTTTCATTTGCTATTCCTTGCTTCAAATCTTTCGTATTTCCCTTACCCGTGTCAAGAAGTTACAGTTTCTACCTTTAATTCTAGCTATAGTTTGGGCTTGTTTGTAGTTACTAGAGTTCTAAGGAGATACAAGAATGGAAAAAGAGTAGTTGCCACAGGAGGGGCTGTTTGAGTTACCTAAAAAATGGAAGGGTAGCAAATCTTATGCGTCTGCAAGGGCACAACCTAGAACAAATTATCCAAGAACAAGGGTCTTAGAAGGGCTCAGCATTGATTCTACACAAGTAAAGGATTATGTTGATGGTATTTTCAACCCTCAGATGTCAAAGAATCTAAAGAATCTTCTGGAAGGAGCACACTAGAGATGTCTCTGATGGGCTAAAAAGGGAGAGCCTGAGACATTTGGAATGAGGGTTTGGACTTCTCAGTTGGTGCAATTTGTGGTTCTTACTATTCACCCCTACCCTGAGTTGATTGATATTTGTTCAAAACTTTTTCACCCCCAAACTGCCTCCATTTAGTGCAGTGCTTTCATGGTTCAGATAACTCCCAAAGTAATTCAGAATATGCTGGGTTTGTATTATGACCGGACTGCTACATTTCCTACAATCCCCAAGCTTCAACATATATGGGGTGGCCTCCACAATAGGGTATGATTTTTAAATATTGAGATGCATTTGGATGAGGAGAATACTCAGTTTCCCCAATTGCCCACTGGCCGAGCTCAGTTTAATGCTGATGTTTAGGCTGCTCTCTCCATGCTGTCTTTTATTTTTGTCCAGAATGATGATCCAAGGGTATATGATTGGCAATTGGCAGCAATTTTTAGACTCAAAACCATGGACAAGTCTTCAGAATAGCATTTTGACTTTTCAGAACACATCTCCCAAGCTATCGTGGAGCAACTGACAAATTTCTCCCAGAACTGAATTTCTAGGTATTCTGCTTACCTTTTCCACTTGATTCTATATCAAAATTATAGTCTCTTCCAACAGTATATGCATTTGAATATGTATGACCCTAATTTGAGCAGTAAAAGAATAATCCCAGTGTCCGCATGGACTCATGTTCTCTCAGATACTTTAGATCCCTATGAGTTTGCTAAGTTTTTTGTAGCCCCAGTCTTTGGGCAATTAGGGTCTGAGGCTGTTGAGAATAGGATGACATAAAGTATGAGAGGTTTCTTAACAAATTTAAAAATTCCCTGTGATTATTTCTTTGGTGCTCATACAACAATTATTAGGCTTCATGGTTTTGCTAGAGAGCCTATTTTTCTCCCAAAGGTCTTGACCCCTAGGGTCACATTTTTAGAGATGGCTCATCAATTATCTATCATTGATAATAATTTTGGCAATAAAAAAGAAATAAGAAACTGTATGATGTCCCTTGGAGCAGAGGAAATATTACGATAGAAAGGAGAGAAACTAACAATCTCCTGCTGAAGAAACTGACAACTTATGCTTTTCTAATAGTAGAAGATAAATGGAAGTATGATCCTAATGCTTTCTTGGCATCATGGATTGTAAATAACAAAGTTTCATCTATTTTTGTTCATGAGAAATGACCTTTCTAGGAATAGAGAAGGTCACCAAAGCAGGATGATCCTGCATTTTATGTTGAGCTTAACGATTTGCCAGATGAGGGTCCCAAACCATGGGAAACCTTTTACAAAAAGGAACAAGAATATGATCCCAAGAAACTAATGACTCTGGGCCTGAGGCAGACTCTAAAGAAGAAAGAATGGAATGCTGAAAAAAAAGATGCCTATTGGAAGTATAGGTAGGAGATTTCTGAAATTACCCATACTTTTAGAGGAGTACAAATAGATGAACAATGGGAAACAATTTGGGATGAATATCATATGACCCCTATGTCAAGCCCAGATACAAGAAATCTTCCAGGTAGCTCTCATGAGGAGGAGGAGATCAAAGAGCCAGAGAAGGCTCAAGAACTAGAAAAAGTAGAGAAAATAACTACACAAGTCTCTAGGGCCCCATGGCCTCAACCTCTTAGTGCCCTTGAGAAGAAGAAAGTAGCACTATCACCATCTTGTGAGACCCAAATAGCTTCAGCGTCGGGGGTTCTTGGAGTGGCACTTTCTAACCAAATATTATTAGAGTCCTAGGAGGCAACGAGGGAAGAAGATCCTGAGGATACAACAAATAGGCCTTTAAAAAGAAGGTGCAAATTAGAGTTACAAAAGGAAGATACTGAAAGTGACATCTTGGTGTCCCCACAATAACAAGTTCTCACAACAACAACAGCGGGACAGGAAAGTATCCTTTCTCCTCTTTCTCCTTCTTTGACTTCTTTATTAGGGGTGGCAACCCAAATGGTCTATTTTTCCACATCTCCTGCCACCTTTTCTGTGCCATTGCAATCCTTTGCCCCTACTGCCATTTCATCAGCCATATCATCGCAAGCCATTTCATTACCCTTGTTTTCCCCAACCATGCTCAGACGGGCTTTGTCTCAAATTGATCCTAGTGGACAAATAGCCACTATACCATATGGCCTACCCTAGGGATATCCTTTTGCTGGAGGTCTTATTGCTTCTCCACCCACCTTCCAAACACAAGCAAATGCTTCTAGGAAGGCAAGGGAGGCTAGGATGGATAAGAAGAAAAAGAAAGAAGGAAAAATCTCTGTTGTTCCCCATATGAAGTCATTATTTGACCCACTCCACTAGTCCCTAACAATCACCCACTTGACCCCTAATGTGGTTAAGCCTGGAGAACAAATGAAGCCTGAGGGTTACACTATGAATGTAGTAGCTATGGACCTATCCCATTTTAGACCTCAAGATAAAGTGGAGCTGATCAATGAAATTGCCACTATTGTCACATATGATTACCTAAAAGTGACAAAGAAGCTATGGAAAGCAGAAGCAGATTTGGAAAAAGTGAAAGACACTAATGATAGATTTAAATAAAAAATTAAGGCTAAGGATAAAGATATTGATGCTCTGAATAAAGATTTGCAGAAAACTATGTCTTTGGAATTGTACCAGGCATCTCAAGCTCAGGTTGTAACATTGCAGAATGAGGTAGCACAGACAAGAGCCACTATAGTTGCATCAAAGCAAGAACTTACCATTACTGAAAAGAAGTATAATGATAAGGTGAAAGAAGTATCACAGTTGCAACAAAACTTGTTAAAGGAACAGAATCAGAACAATGCTACTCAAGCTTAATTTATGGTAGAACAGGAAAAGACTAAGTAGCTTACTATTGAGCTGAGCCAAAGGCCACAAAATGTAGGAGTCTTGGCAATGGTGAAAGAGCTTTATGTATCTGCCTGGCAAAGAATCTCTAAAGAGATTTTATAGCTTAAGCCTATTCTTAGTTTCTTATTAAAAGCTCAACAACTGTGTGAGAGTGTGGAGTCTTTAGTGGAAGCAACCTTGTCTATTATTTCTTTGAGAGTCTCTGATTCTCAACTTTTATTGAAGAAACTTATGAGACCACAAATGAAGCTTTTTCAACTACAGGAGTAGATGACAGGATGATTGCAGTGAAAAAGGTGAATGAAGTGTTGAGTTTTAACAATGCTGCCATGAATTGCAAGACACTTCTTAATGTTGTAAAGGAAAGTGTCAAAGATATGAAGGGCCACATTGAAGAGTCAGTACAACCGGGACTTCCATCTCCCTTTCCAGATAATAGCATAGTCTTAATGACTGATGAAATTAAGACTCTCTTGTTGGAGAAGCAAAATGATCAGGCTATTTTTTAGAATCTGAGTGATTCTTCAAGTGTGAAAGAAGTGGAAACAGTTCTTCTTCCCATTACCTGGCTCGAGTTCCAATTGCATGTTGTAGTGTAGTTTCTTCAGTCCTTTTCTCATAGGGACATTATTAACCTAGATTTTTCTTTTCAGGATTTGCAATAGAAACAAGGGTTGTTAGACTCAGAGTGGTCTATGTATCAAATTGCTTTAAAAAAACTATGATTCTTTGGGTGATGGTGGTGTAATTTTTTTTTTGAATCATTTCATTTGTTTCTAGGGTTCCTTTTCTATGATAGGCACAGAGTCCCTTTTGGTCACCAAGAATTGTAGAGTTAAAACTCTACATTTTGTTTGCATTTTGATATTACTTGGTAATGACAGAAGGTTTCATTTCCAATTTCTATTGTTATTTGTTTCCTGTGCGTGGAATGCACCACGTGTTAGCATGGTGGGGTTTTGAGAACTCGTAAGGAAAGATGCTCTTAAAAGATGTGCGAGGTTGTCACGTGGAAGGAGTTTTGAAGCAGCAAGAATAGTGATCGAGTGCCGCGTGTCTTCTTCATTGTCACAGTATCCTTAGCTGTATGTTTCTTTATTAAGTTTCTTTCTATGTGTGGAGTGCACCATGTGTCGCTACTATGGGGCTTTGAAGAGAGGTTTTGTTTGAAACAATTTAAATACACGCCAACGTGCCATGCATCCTTTCATTGCAATATGTGGAAGCGACCATGTGTCCCTTTTTCTAAAGTAACTTTTGAAGTGCCAGAGTATAATATGGTGGGCCCCAAGAAATAAGTGCTTAAGTTCCTAAGCGGCGGAGTGTACCACATGTCCTACCCACGAGTGTTTGAAGGTAAAGAAACAAAACAAATGGTTAAAGGTGCGCGAGGCTAACATCTGTCCCACTTTTGATACTCTCAGGTGTTGCCACATGGAAGTAGAAGAAAGGAAGCAAAAAGTGCCAGGTGTCCCAGTGTGAATCTTTCAGGTGCCATCATGTATAAGTTTCTAAGTGTGGATGGTAGTGACAAGTGTCAGTGTCTTTTGCGTTTCTCTTTGTATTAAAGGGAAGCTATGCAACAAGTGGAGGGTGCCACATAGCATGTTTTTGAGAGTCATTACAACCACAGGAAGTGCCATGTGTCTCAATGGAACTAGAGTCTTATAGTCATATTTTATGCTACATTCAGCTAATGGGAGTGCAAAGATGATTCAGTTGTAGATTAGTCAGATTTTGTGCTCATTTAAGTTCCAGTTTAGTTTCAGAGATGGTTGAAGCAGTTGCAGATTCTTAACAGCTAGGAAATCTTTGAGCCCCATCTCACTTCTATAAATGGGGGAAAGTTTTGTAACTGATATAGATAATACATACATTGAGAAATAGAGGAATTATTGCTGCAACTAGAATATCACTTTATCCTTTCACTGTTGTTTCAAGAAGAAGCATATAGACTTGTGCATGTTTCTGTGCCTCTTGTATTTTGCTGAACCTGTTAATGAGAAGAAACACAGTTATGTGTTGTTGGTGATATTTTCAGTATCTCTGTATAATTTCTTTGAGTTTAGCCTTTGGTTATAAATCCACTTATAATCTGTTTATTTTGATCATGCTTCATTTGCTCTTTAACATAACTGAATCATAAGGATTTAATCACTGTGCTAAGTTGTTGAAATATATATAAGTTTGGCGCATCGCCTAGTAGTTTCTTTTATATTGTATCTGTAATTTTGTTTTTTTCTACCCCTTTCCCAAAACCCCATTGAAAAAAGGAAGAGCCAGCTTCCCTGAAATCTGGAGGTTGTTTCAAGTGTCAGCCTCACATTCTTGAAGCTTCCCATGTTGGTGTTGAAACCTGCGCAATTTTATACATCAACACTTACCCAAATGGGTGAGGTTGGGGTTAAGTGAGATGGTGACCTTCCAACCACTCCTCACACTTCCCAAACTCGTCACTTGACCTCAGGGTCAAGTTTGGGTGATCATACATGGTTCAAATCAAGTTTAAACAAGCTACAAATGGTCCTAGACCCTAGGGGTATGACCTAGGGTCAATATTTGACCATTAGCAACACTTAGAAATGTTGCAAGTATGGGCCTAACTGGTGTTGTCATTGATGTCAACATACTCCTATTGCATTAATGATATGGATTGGATGAACTATGTGCTAAGAATATTAAGAAAATTAGTCTCAATCAGGAACAGTGAAGAACAATGATGACATTAAGGTAAAAGTCCAAGTTAGGATGAGGATCAGAGGATGCGGTTTAAAGGGTTTGTAGATATGAGTCTTAAAGTGATCCAGTAAAGATTTTAGAGGTCCACATGAAGATCTGAAGAAGTTGTGGCCGCTCAAGTAAAACTGGTTCCGACAGGTTTTCAGTGGTGATAGAGTGATACAGACAGGTCCGGTGAGATCCAAAAATGCATTATCCTATTCTGTAGATTTGAGGGAGTGTTAAGGAAGGCTTTGTGAAGTATCAACTCGATTGGTTCATGGTTTGAAGGTCCGCAAGCATCTATTCCTTTGTAACAGTGATGACAAACTATGTTCTTGAGTTTTTGGATGAAGGAGAGAAGGATTTTAGTAAGCAAATGAAGTGTGGATGTTCTTGGTGATTCAAGCAAGCTTGTGGAGATCTTTGGATCATGTCTAATTCATGTTGGTTGGAGTTGGAGCTCGTAATTGAAGAATAACTTATGGATGATGATGTTCTTCCTGAGACTGGCTGACTGGATGAGTTACACATCCTGCAGATGTTCTTGTTGATGTTTGCCGACTTAGATGATTATTCCTAAGTTGATATCTTGTATAAATAAGGGATTATAAAGTCATTTCAAAGTGTGTCTTGTGGAGATGAGAGTGTGGTAGCGAGGAGGAGAGAAAAAGGTAGAGCAGAAGTATTGGGCTTAAATAGAACTGATTCAAGCACAGTAAAGATGCTATTCTTTAGTTCATGTATGTGATACTTATTTCTTTGTAGATAGTGTCTCTCTTGTAGGTAGTGGGCCTCTTGTGAGCAATGTGCTCAGGCAGTGAGCCCTAATTGGCATGTGCCATTTTGTTCTTTCTATTCTTCTAATAGAGAATACAATCTTGGATTAATCACCCTGTGGTTTTTCCCTTAACTGGGTTTTCCACGTCAAAATCTTGGTGTCTCATGTGTTAATGTGTTTTTGCTTTTGATTTATTGCATTGTGTTTCCATGATTGATTGATTATTATGCTATTGAATTACAAAGTGGAGATAAGTGTTTAATTGGAAGAAAGTTTTGTACAATTGATTCACCCCCCCTCTCAGTTGTCTACCCTAAATCCCTCAAGAAACACATAAAATCACTTAAAAAGGGCTTCAAACATTTGGGACTAAAAATTGTGCAAACCCAACATTACACTTTTTACAACACATCAAAAGATAAATTGAAAAGGGGTAAACCATACAAAATGTCATAAATCAAATACAATATAATCAACATTCTCAAACACATATGACCTTAGTCCTACTTAGGACTAGGTCGGATGAACAGGGGTATAACATATGGTTGTTGTCCAACCTCTAATTTTCCATGTGTATGGAAAGTAACCTGCACACTTCCACAAACCCATTAATAGTACATGGTAAAATAGCTGAATCAACTAAATGACATACATTACACACACATGATCAAAATATCACATACAACATCAAAATAATCACATGATAATATAATGTCGCTCAATCATCCATTACTCACAAGTATAATCAGGATCACATAAGGTAAGAGATAACATCAGTCTCAACATCTATGCACATATCAATAGCATCAAATGACATCATAGCATCTAACATCATATCATAAAATGGAAAATCTAACATGCCATCTAACCATCCATAAAGTATAAACCATCTATCTAAGCAAGTATAAGATAAGGTAATAAGGTCCAAGTGCAGGATCAAAAGTTCCCAATAACCACATGTCCATAATAAAATCCATCACAAATGTATCGTAAGCAAAAATATGTGGTAAGGCAAAGGTAAGCCTCACAGGAAAGCACCCAACTGAAGTGTTTAGCAATAAAACTCAAGTTTTTAGACCATTTTCATTATAATGCCCATAACCTCATGTGATGCTAAGGATCTGATAAAGATAGAAGTACAATCCTAGTACCCATGGATAATTAGGTACATAAAATAGAATTTTAAGGCATGTAGGGATCTCATACATTTTCCTTCAATAACACACTCAAGTAAATAATATTCCAATGGGACACCTACACCGATCACACGTGTCACCCACAAGACTACTTCACTAGATACCTAAAGGTTTGAACACCAAGTTTATTATTATACACAAGAAAAACTTATAATGCCTCACATACTTACAAATCCAACCTTTTCTAAGATAAAAAGTCAAGTGGCTACATCCACTCGTCAACCTAAATCAAGGGTGTGGGTCCCCATGCAATTCAACACCCAAAAGTATTGCATTCTATAACAAAATATTTTAATTTCATTTGTCCAAAATCATGGAATTGTGCAACCAATTGCACAAGGGACTCATCTTGAGACCTTTTAATAAGCCACCATGACTATGGTTCAAGATAGAAGGGTCAATAATAGCTATTTTATCACATCCACTACTTATTCACCTTAAGCATCACCATGCACCCTTCCATACTAAAATTCAAAGAGGTCCTCCAACAAGGTTTTCACAACAACCCAGTATGACTAAGTATTGCCCACACTTAACTTTCTTCCTATAGCCAATCTCTCCATCACATAGCTTCATTAAAGCCTTCTGTACACAAAGACACAACTATTTCCCAAGTGCAATTCATTATCCTAACAGGATATGAACATAAGTATATATCAATTATACAAGGGTGGCAATGTAAGGTCTGTGTTGGTCTTCCATTCCTATTTAATAAGAAACTAGATTATTACAAACAACTCAATTTTATTCCTTGAAAATACTAACATGGTTCCAATACCACGCAATATACCACCTTTATACCATCAACCTAATGAGGCATCTTCCTTTAAGTGAACACAATGCATTGCAAAATAATGTCTAAGAGATTTACACAACCCTTACTAATAATTAATACAAATACACTACAAGGAGATTATCTTAACATGTTAGAACAAGTGTCATAAGATTCTCAAGGATGGAAATGGTCATGATATCCATCATCATTCCACCCCCACTTAGAAGGGTACCAAGAAGCTAGCCAAAAAAACTCCTTATACACTTGCTCTCATAACGCCTTCTACACCCTCCCCAAGACAAAGGTCCCATAAACACATTCTAGAAGTGGATAAATCATCATTCACTTCTTTTTACTCATCAAGTGACATTGGTCCATTAGGGTAGCTTAACCCTAAATATTAAGTTAAAGGTGGCCTAAAGTTATACAACATCTTATCACATCAATCATGAGTCTATTAAATTAAATAGAACTTATCCCCATAATGCATAGGTTATCTAATAACAAGGTGGTGGATAAACATGATAGGATACATAAGTATTCGCTCAAGGTTGGTGTACCTCCTTAATGCAATTCTTCCTTCCTATAAGGTAGAACCTACACAATTTAACACTCACATTCAAGTGAGTCTTACAAAACATGAAAGCACTCACACTTGCAATGTTTCACTCCAACATTAACGAAGACAAGCCTTCAAGGTTTCTATAAGATAACCCTTTCCACAATAACCCCTTTCCAAGGGTATGATACACAAGGTTGACAAAGACCTCTGTTGCAAGACCAAATATACATCATTAACTAGGAAAAGGAGCAAGGCTTCACTAAAATTAACACGCAAAAATCTTATCCAACTAATCTCTTTCTAGGATTACATCAGCTCCTAAATTGTCTAAACTCACATAATCTAGACTTGTAAGGACCCTCAATCACTTTATTCATTGTGATTGCACTTCCCAAGTACCTTCGACACTAGGTCATACATGGGAGTTAGTAGAAAACAAATTCAAGGTAAATTACCTATTCCCATGCAAGGTTTCTTACGAACTTGCCACTAACTAGGCTAGAGTTAGACAAGCGACTTTCATATGCATGACCAATGAGGGGTCCAATACATACATTAATACACACCCATAGCTCCTAGTGTTTGAAACTTGGGCTTTGATACCAAATGTCATGCCCACATTTTAAACATGGACATGAAAAGTGAACTAACAAAAATTTTCTATAACCTAACGCTAAAACCCCCTTGCGTGCTATATGTGCACTTGATGATGTGCACACTCAATGTGGTTACATACAAAACCAATGTTTAGGATGCCACATTTAAGTGAGATGGAGAAGGCAAGAGAAGGGACATACAAAAGTGCTTTCACACCCCTTACATGCGGGGGTTAAACTATAGTGACATGTGTCACCAAGGAGGAAAGTCTCTTTCAAAGGATAGTCCCTAGGGTTTTCTAGACAAAAAGGAAGCACATTTTTGACCTAAGGTTGAAACCCTAAACCTAACCCTAAACTAAGAAAAACATTTAAAGTAATTGAATGCATAAACTTATATACTAAATTTTAAATTAAAACTAACATCATCTAAGGCTTCATTTATACAAGTCATAATAACATTAATTGTGTGACAAAATTTCAATGCAAAGGCATAGCCTTACAAAATTAATTAAATAAACAACCTTCAGAAAGGTTCTAGGACATTAATTAGAGCACCAAAACTTAAATATGACAATAATTAACTTAAACATTAAATAAACATTCATACTTGCTATGAAATATAAAACTTCAAATTTAATTAAATACCTAGAAAATTTGGCATAACAACCTTACAATTTTCCCTCTAGGGTTAAACAAGTTAATTCACTCAATAAATTAAATTTCCTACTATAGAACCTTACAAAATAACCTAATATTTGCCTAAGTGAGTTTAGTAGTTGAAAATGGGTTTGGGGTCCCTAAACATTAGGGCAACCCCCTCAACCCTAGTTTAAGTTTATAAAAGCCATTCATTTCTTTGTTCCTCTCACAAAGTTTGTCTTGGTTTTGTAGGTTTAGAGGAAAGGAGAAAAGGAAATCTCTTCTCCATGAGAAGATATTTTCTCCAATAAAGCCAGTTAGCTAGGTTTTCAATTTTCTCTAAAAGTTTAAATTTGTATTTTCAAGTTTACTAACAACTTGTTTTTCCAATATTATTCTAGGTTTAATTCTCTCAAGCTTTATTTTCCCTATATTATATTTTCAAAATGATAATGATATTAAATAGGGAGTTTTCTATATCTATATTTATAGTTATAAATATATATCTTATCATATATATTTATAATATAAACATAACCTAGAGTACAAAAGTAAAGGGGCATATATATAAGCATATATATATATATATGTATATATATTTATGTATATATATATGTGTGTGTGTGTGTTAATCAAATTAATAAAATATTAGATAAATAAATGTCCCTGTGTATACACACATAATTGTATACACAGAACTATGTATACACACATAACTATATACACACATAACTATGTATATACACAGACTGTGTATATACAAAGGCATATTTTCTATGATATATTAAGGCCATAATATAAAATACAATGCAAGGAATCTGAAAAACATCTTATGAGAGATGAGAGAATGGTTTGTGGGTGGTTCTTTAGTAGTGCAGGGCCCATGGACTTGTAGTTCATAAGACATGCAGCCTGTGGTGGGGTTGTGGAGCCCCCACCCTCCACAGAGCCCACAAGATCTATGGAGGAAGGGGCCTCCAACCCCCTCCACATTCTTTTATGAAAATAACATAATAATGCACCCCAAAAATCTCTCTACACATTTAAAATCATAAAATATAAAGAATTGACAACGTAATAACTCCTCCACTAATTCTAAAATTTTCTAAATTTAGTCTCCATGATCTTTTTAGAAATAAAAAATTTCAATATTCAATAGCATTTAAAGAATCTTTTTCAAAAGATATTTAAACATTGCAATTAACATTCATTGTGTCTAATTATCGGATTAATTATGCAATAAATAAATCTATTGTGACTAAATGCAATAAAGATTAACACAAATATTTTTCAAGCACTCAACCATACACATTAATGCAGATTTAATTTATGTCATCTATGTGGTGTGTGGATAGATTTCCTTCAACACAATTCATTTGCAATCGGCTAGACGTCCTTTGCCTCGATGATACTCTCTCTCTGTCAAGAAAGTGAGAGAGACCAATCCTATTGCAACACACATAGAAGTCAAAATTAGTCAACAAGGGTTTAAATAATGATATTTAAATTCATATGTAGTTATTGAAAAATAGGGGTTATGACATCCTTTCCCCTTGAAATAATCATCATCCCAATGATCAATTCAATCTTAACTCATGAAAAAGTTTCATACCTCTTTTAGTTAGGTTTTACCTTAATGTCACATTTTGCTCACCTGACAAAGATGTCATTTCCTTCAAGGTACTTGTTTGTTCTTAACAACAAATTCTTTGTGTCTGACATACATACACTTGTACCCATTGTTAGCACATCATGGTTTCATCACATTGTAAAGAGAGAATCATCATATTCACTCTATTTCCATGCTTTTAGATAAGTAAGATATACATGCTGCAATCTACTCCACATGCTTACTCAAAGAGGAAAAACTACCTTCCAAATCACACAAACCCGCTCACAAAAAAACAATCAAACAATATGTTCATTTTCCCAAGCATGCCTACCTGCATGAGACATCTAGACAATTGTCATTCTATGATGAAAAACAAGCATCCCATACTACTTGTTATCATCGTTGGAAAATCAACAACACCAAACAAAAATGAAGAGTTTCAACATTAAACTCAATAAAATATCAACACTAAATTTTAAGTGTTTTCCAACAATAAGATCATCAACATGAGCATCAACATAAAAGATAAAAAGATCACTGAAGATCAACAAGTTCTCAACACTAAATCACTGAAAATCATCACTAAATCTTGATCACAAAATATCATCCACTAAAATAAGAGGTTCAACTTGATTACATCACTAAGCCAAGAAGACCAAATGTCAAGTAAATTGACATGAAATTGATACTAATTCATAGAAGATAAAAAATTAAGTAATATTGAATCAAGATGATCAAAAACTAGTTCATAGGAACTTGAAAGTCAAACAGATCATCATAATTTTCATCACTAAGTCAAAAGGAACATTTTAATAGATATACTGTTATATTAGCATAAACAACAAGACTCTTAAGTCAAAGAGAATCAAATCTCAAAAGTAGGTGAAGTCACTTTATTGTTTAAATGGTTCAAAGATAGACTTCAACATTCAACATAAAAGTTCATCATCAATCAAATCAGTTAGAAGACTACAACCCTAGTCTTCAGGGTTTAACATTAGAAATATAAGTCAACACTAAGTTGGAAAGGTTTATGAATAGTCTAACTCAGTCAATGAAAGAGTTCATCAAACTTAAACCAAATTTTGATTTCAATATTGAATCACATACATTCAGTAAAAGATTAGTAGATCAAATTTCATCACCCAACCCAATAAGGTTATCAGCAAGAAGAATATTCACACAACCAAAATCATTAAAAAAGAGTTTTTTCAAAGTTCATCAACATCAAGAAAGGATGATAAAGGATCATCAATAACATAAGGAGATCATTGTGGTCCTGAAAGATCAACAATAAGGTTAAGTAGATTATCTTGATCACCCCACTAAATCATAGATAATCATCATTCTATAAAATGATAAATAATTAAATTGCCCCAAAGTCTATTCAAATCTCCTTAAAGTAAAACTTAGATTCATTTGCATAAAAGCACACTGCATAGCATTTAATGCTTAATAATTCAATAAGAAATGTAGTCAATCAAATATTTTTCAAATGTAAAATTTTAAATTGGAAAATTTTACACTCATATCTAACTCATGAGCATTCATTATTCCTAATGCATCACTTGCATACTCAAGTTATGAAGCAAACATGTTATAACATACATTTTGCAATCTTTATACACTCTATCCATTACTCTCACAAGATGTAATTATATCTTTTCCACAATTCTGCAGACGTAGAACATCACTCATTCCAAGTATGGAAACATGATTCAAAATGCATAAACATGTAGTCACACAGTCCACATAGCACAGCTAATTAGCAATCATGAATACATGAACCCTAGGTGTATAACTCACACAAGGTAAGAATACATAAAATACTCATAGTGCATCACATGCATCATTCGTAAAAGTATATCACACATACTTGTAGTGCATTACTTGTAAAAAACATGAAATAGGAATTACTTACAGTGAACATTAAACTCATTCAAGTATAAGTACAATAAATATGGTAAGTGCATCTCTCGCAGAAGTGCATCTCTCACACAAAATATGAATTATGCATAACTCACGTTATTATGAATATAGTGATCATCACTCGATCCAATATAAACACAATGAATACAAAAGGTGTATCTCACAGACAAATTATTAATGTAATCATTACTCAAATGAATTATTCACACAAAAGAATCAATAACTTACTCTAGTGCATCACTCGCACAAAGACAACAATAATGTGAATCATCCACACAAAATATGAAATATGCATTGAACTCACATTAGTATAACTATAGTGAACATTTCTTGTTCAACTATAAATACATTAAATATGATAAGTGCATCTCCCACTCAAGTGCATTACTCACACGAAACATGAAAAAGAACATCGAAGACAACAAATTTTCTATAATGGTGAATACAATCACTTATACAGATGCGTCATTCGCACAAAGCATGAGAAGTGCATTATTGCACAAATGCTTTACTTGCACAAGAAAAGTATCATTCTCATATAGTACATATTTATGAGTACTTTCACTAATAGCAATCAAGCATACATGATTCTTTAGATCCTTTTTCAACACAACATTAATCATTCCTACCTTGTCTATAAGACAGATCAAGAAAACTTATCTAATCATTATTATCAATGGAGGCCCTTAAGGCATCTTAACTTTTCGTTCTCCAAAGATCTCATGGATTCTACTAGATCCATGCTCACATCCTGAAAAGAATAAGGCATTTCTCAAAAATCAACTTGCCCATACCCTAGTAATATCATCATTGTGGACATCTTTGCCCTTAAAACATCTGGATCTCAGGTTTTTCTTCTTCTTCCAAAGTTTTCAATTGTGATCATCAACTTTATTTCTTAGATGATTTGTAAAAGCCTGAAATTTCATCACAAAAGTAAATAGAGTAAAATGAAGTAAATAATGCACTTAAATACAACATCACATTGTCAAAAGTAAAAAGATGTAAATAATATGCTTAAATACAACTTCTAAAAGATTAAAATGAGTGTAATTAATCCTCTTTATTACAATATCAAAATAAATGATAATTTCATCAATAAAATTCAATAGAGTCAATAAATCTTCACAAGGGAAATCCTCATAAATATGAATCCATGAGATTCAATAATTCTTGCAAAAGATAATCTCATCAATATAAATCAATAAAGTCATTAAATCTTATAACTTGCATGCTCATTCCAAGTAAAAGCAATATAAAATCATATACAAAGTCCTTTGACAACCATGCCATAATACATCCAATAATCATGAACAGAATGAATAAATAAATCAATACGCTCATCAGTCGCACGAACCAAGTGGTCCACCACCTACAAGCCGAAAGACAGGAACATGGCCCAGGTGCTTTTCCACCCAACCATGAAACTATTACACTTTCCTGGATCCCTTCATAACACAAAGGAAACTCAACCCTGCACGAAATGTCTAGCTACCTGGAAACAACTGGCAGGAGGGAACACCCGATGCAACCCTGATGTCTGAATGTGAAATTCTAAATAATGAAAAGCAGATTACCTCACAATAGGATGTGGTAGAGATATATATAAATAAGTTTTTCTAGATAAATAAACATCTATTTCAATGTCATCTAGATTAGATCTAATCCTCTAAATAGTATCCTCGTTCAATTCCTGAAAAGAGGAAAAGCCATCACTAATAATCCACATTCGACATCCTAGCCCAGAAAGTAACCCAATAACATTCCTAGATAAAAATCTACCTTCTTTCCCCAAGAAGTCAATAAATAAATAAGTCAATAAACAAATAAAATAATGAATAAATCAAAATCACCTATGACCACCTCTAATCCCTTTCCCATGCATCAATGAAGAAAGCACACTTTTCGATCATGCAGTAATGAAGAACATCATAAAGCAATATAGATTTTGTAATCTAATTATATTCTCAATTCATATTTCCATGGTTTAAATAGATTCTAGAAACTAAGGATTTTACCTCATATCCAAATACTATTTCAATAAAATCAAATTATGAGGTTTGACTACACTTTCATACAATGAGGTTTCAAGCATACCTATGTCAAATATTATTTCTATCTTTCCTCAAGATCAAGTAAATTGAATAATAGAATAAAACAATTAATATTCTTCTATAAATTATTTAAAAATCCCTTTTCCCAAAATATAATCAAGAAAACATACTTTCCAAATAATAATTCCATTCTTTATTTCATAATTTTGCAATCATAAATTTGTCAATTTGATACAATCACTTTATCCATAAATTAATTATAATTCACAATATAATATCCATTCTAAATATTTTCAGCAATCCTACTGTCAAACCATTGACAAGAAACAATTCCCACCATTTATCTTGCAATTAAACATGTTTTATCATCCAATAACCTTACTGTCACTGTAGTGATAGGAAGTTCAAAAAATAACAGCAAGAAAAGTAAAGACAGACCACCTGTCAAAACAACGACATGAGTTGTTAAAGTAAATTAAAATGCAAAAATCAGAGAACAACAATTTATCAAATGGTCTATCACTCGAAGGTAAGGTTTAGAAAAATGTTTTAACAGAAACATAATACTAAATTAAGCTACAAGAACCAAAATAATTCCATATATGTTGAGAAGTTTTCCACACATCAATTCCATCAATGAATAAAAGTTGGTTCTTTTGTCAAAACTGATTTCTACAATAGAAAGAAAGTTTATCATTCTTAGTTCATATCTAATAGAGGTGAGTTTAATTAGTTTGAAGATTTTAAGAACTTCACTTATAGTTTTTAAGCCCATAGCTAATTTAATGGTCAAACTTGGCATGAAACTGGAAAATACAAAACAAGGAAACAACAGTTTGCAACAATAATAATAAAATAGTGAATAAAAAGAGGGAGGTCGATCTGTTTTAGCAAGGTAAGATCACCCAAGGTGGAAGCTAAAATGACCAAGAGAAGTCTACAACAAGTTTGTTATAGCAGGCTGAAAGGAATAAACTCACAAGCCGATTAACAATCAAACGCATGCCAGCAAAGGATACACACATACAGGCTGATTTTCATAAGTTCTATTGCCATTTAATAGATTTTTAATAAATGCAAACATAAAAGAAAATACCCAGAATGATTGGCTGAAAATAGAGGTTGATTTGCTTGCTGATGTTTGTTGTCCAGAACGGTCGACTACCTTCCTGTTGCTGCCATAAAAACATGTCCTCTTCCTTTGCAAAATGCTCACTACAATTTGTGAATTATTTTAAAGTATTTCTGGGTTTTGTTCTAGTCTTCTCCATCTTTCCGGAACACTTTACAGTTTCAAATTTAATTTTGATATGACAAAGTTATCTCCATTTTACTATCGATGTTTTTGACTAGTTTTTCTCTCCTTTTTAAAAAACACCTTTTTATTTTTTATTTTTTTAACAATTCTCCTTTTCCTTGTTTTTGGTGTCCAAAGTCTAGGTTTTTAACTCATTTCAACTTAATATGTTTTTTGTTTGCATGAGAATTTCAATTTAAAAGACTCAATTTTCTATTTAAATTAAAACAAAATAACTAAATTTATCTTTCTGTCACTTGCATGACAGTAATTTAATTAATTCTCTTTATTTTAGTTCTCTAAATATAATAATACTATTTATCTATTTAAATAAACATAAGCATTCCAAATCAACTCAAGATGTGATAATAATAATAATTACAATGATAATGATAATAATAATAATATCTTTTAATTACCTTACTGTTGCATGCATGACAGTAAGTTGATTTTAATTCTTTTTATTTAAAAATTCTAAATATAATAATATTATTATTAACATAAGTTAACTATTTTTACTAAAAGACAATTACTTTAAATAAATCAAGAAGTGAAATAATAAAACAATATATATATCTATTATAATTTAATATAATTATTTAAATCTAATTAATATATTGTTTTCCAAACACCTATACTCATATAAATAGAAAACACTATTTATTATTTATTTAAATATATAAAATACAACCATATATATATATATATATATATTCACCAATTGAATAAAAATACACAATTTAATATAATCGAAAGAACTTTTAATATCTACCATTAAATCGTGCATTCGAAAAGGATTTTCCTAACAAAACACATCATATTTTCTAAGAATCTAAACATCAATCCCATTTATTATCCACACAATTAATGCATAATAAACCATTCAAAATGCAATATGAGACTATGTGAGTGTGTGATTGCATTAGAGTTAACCATCCTAAATAGTTCTTACCAAGTGGCTAGAACATCTCTACCTCAACCATGTTCTCGTCTTTGACGAGTACCTGCATTCATTCACACTCAACTTGACGCCAATAGGTTAGTGTCTCCAAAAAACATAATTGAAACAAATCATTATGATCACATCGATAATATTTAACATTTAAATCAATTTTCCAATTTTTGCATATCTAATTCCATGCTAATTATCTTCACACATGTGGAACTTACTCAAAGTAAAACAATACTGGTAAATGTTCATTAATCTAGAATAATAATATAGTCCATAAAAAATGTGATGTGCCATGATTGTTCTTTTTCCTTCTGTCAAAATATGAAGATGATTGATATCACTTTACCCTTTATGTAGATCTTTTCTTCTTGTAACTTATCCCTTTTGTATTCAACTCATCCAAACTTCATGTCATTAGAGAGATCTCTCTTATTGATTCATTCTTATTTCCACATCATCACTCATAGGTTGTCACCCTATTTTATCCATCTCAACTTAGGTATATTTGTCTAGTCTATATCATCATTCATCTCTTAATCCTAAAATGGTCTCCAATCCTTGTTTTAACCGTGACATTATTCTCACTAAAGAGTCCTACGAAAATGTAACTAAAGCAATGAGGACTCATGACTAATTAGTTAACAATTTATGTTCTTCTTATTGGTTCCAAACTAAACCATCTAATAAATGACAAGATTTCAATCCCATCCAAGGAATCTTTGACCCAAAACTAGGGTGCTTAATACTCTCGATGCACCTAAGACATCAGTCATCCAATAGGTTCACATTACTACAATGCAACCTAAAGCATAGAAGACTTGAGGCCTCAATGTTGAACCCAAAATGATCTGATACCACATGTAAGAACCACTCCAATTAAAATAATAATATTCTCATAAAATAGTGTGGAAAAAGGGAAGAATTAAAATTTATAAATAACATAAATTGTGAACAATACTTTCATCAATATAATCAAATATGATTTAATATATCAGCTAACAAAATAGCTTAATAAAAATGACTATGCCTTTACAACATCTAGCCATGTAGGCTTAACAAAAGAACATCGCCCATACAATACCTTTGATACCATACCATATCTTTGACACTGAATCTAGCAGAGAGAGAGCATCATCAAGGAAATTTACCGCCCAACCATAAGGCTCATGCCTCCTTGGTCTTACTCTTGAATGGAGAAGCCCGACCCTTCACGAGTGGTCTAACAAACTAAAGTCAACATGTGTGAAAGAATCTGGTGCAACATTATATATCTATCATCCTTATAGCATGTGTCAAATGTATATACTAATCTAATATCATGATATGGAAGAGAGTGAAATAGAACATCAAATAGTAATTAATGCTAATTTGACTGACACGCTTTGTCCAAAGCATCTTTTTAGCTGCTAATGGGTAAATAGGCTATAAAAGAAACCTACCCTTCTTTGTTGTTCTATATTCGGCACCCATCCATGCTCTTTCTCAACTCATCATACAAAAAGACAAGAATACACTCATAACATACATCAATGCATACAAGTTCTCAATGAAGGTAAATATCATCCATCTACTCAAGGAAGTATTCATTCATTTGATAAACAACATCATGCAGTTATAAACTTACAATGGTTCCACATCTGAAATACATACAAGAATATATGACATTCTAAAATTTAAGTCATAGATTGATAGTTTCCCTAAATTTGTTTAAGCAGGTACACAACCCTTTCTAGGGCCTTGTTCCCTAGAGACAATTTTTCATTGCTGCCACCCAGTCAAGTGAAACAAGGATAGATTTTTGAATAAAAAATCAAACATATAGATAAAGAGGAAAATAATTGTTTGAGGTGTGTCTAATAAGTTTCACAAGACACTCTACACTAAGCCAAGAAGCTGACTTCAGTTTATTCCAAAATGATTATACATATTCTATTATGAGTCGGTCTTACAACCCTAACCCTTGCTATGAGGGCATGGATGTCTAAAGTTCACTATTTCAGAACATATACTAGGGATCTCTCCAATGGTAAACATAATATCAATTCTTCTACTAAGACCAAGTAACATTGTTAGATGCATGCTTAATAAACTAGAACACAAGCACCTCAAGTTATGTGTGAACTCTAAGAACCTGATTCCTTAAATTTATAAGATAACAAAACATTATAAGGACCTAAGGGCTAGATCTAGGCCTCGGGGGCTCATATAAAATGGCCTTGCCTATGTAATGCAATCTAAGGCCCTGTAGTTTGTCTACCAGACTTTTAACCCAATTAGGTTGACTAAAAATAATTGTTTATGTTGGTACAATAATAAGTTCATACGAGATTCATAACAAGAATCTAGGATCTCTTTTTTGGGCCAAGGATGGGTACAACCTCAAATGGATAGAGTTTTCCTAACATAAGTTGATTTATAACTAGGTCATCACATAATAAAAGTTTAGGGTAACTAGCTGACTATATTCATAGACCTTTATTCTTAAGGTTGAATACATTATACAAATACCGAGCCATACAAGTACTAAGTAGATCAACCTCTAGAATTTATATATTAATATAGAGTGCAAGAGAAAAGATATCACACAATTTAATTTACAAAAGATCCCTTATAGGTACAAAGGGAGGTTATTATAATAATAATTTGAGTAATCTCATCATTATCCTTGATAACATGCTCAAGTTTCCATAGGCACATGCAAAAATAAATAAATGACCATCACTTTATTTAGCTAAAAGTTTTTTATCTTCTTATAACAATGCGGTCCACTTAAAAGGAAGAGATATGCATTCATAGGCCTCTAGCCTATTACTCATGTTGATTTGGATATCAATATTCTATATGCTTTAAATAAAAGAGATAAATTCCATATATATATATATATAAGGCATGAACAACTTAATGCATTAAATACACACAGTAAATAATGATTTCAAATCATCACATACCTCTTGTCTCCTTTCCATATGATTACTTCTTGATTTGGGATGTGACTAAAATCCATAGAACATATAATACCCATTGTTAAAACTTTACTATACATAGATCATAATATATAATCAAATAAAAAACATCCTTCTTCCTTTTACAACCATGCAATATACAAATGTATCAAGCATTCTTATACATTGAAACTACAATACAAATACCAATAAAAACTCCTGACTCCAACTATTGCTACAACAATATTAAAAATGCCATATAACTTTCAAAATATTTAACAAAATTTAAAACCATAAAATATTATAAAAATATTAAATAGAGATTCTTTTAACCCAAAAATGATTTTACAAACTATTTCCTGTGTAGAGAGCAATTTATAAAACATCAGCAGGGTTTACAATATGGTTTTTATAAGGGTTACAATAGTACTAAAATTGTGATAAAATTCTTAATACTTAATGAAATTTGAAACTATAAAATGTTTCTGAAACCTTAAATCATGATGCTCAAAACCCAAAAACCATTTTACAAACCATTTCCTGTTTAAAGATCAATTTATAAAACATCATCAGGGTTTACAACATGGTTTTAGCAAGGTTACAACAATACTAAAACCGTGATAAATTTCTTAATACTTAATGAAATTTGAAACCATAAAATGTTTCAGAAACCTTAAATCAAGGTTCTTAAAAACTAGAACCCATTGTACAAACCATTTCCTATGTAGCGAGAAGTTGATAAAACAAGAGCAAGGTTCATGTAAAAACTTAACAAAACCTATAGTAAGCAAGCAATATGTGAACTATTTAATTAATTCTCACAAAAGGCATCCCCTATGATGAATGTAGGATTTCATATATTGTATTAGCTAAATAAAACTTTTTCTAAAAAAAGTTATTAGTAAATGTAAGAATTGAAAGGAATTCATAATAGAGCCATGATTAAAATCATACCAGATTTGAAGAAAAGAGAACTTGTTTTCAAATCCCAATCTTGCCTATTTGAATGTCCTATGATAATATTGTTGAACCAAAATAAAACAATAGCTTCAATCCCTGCAATCCTCCAAGATTTCTCAATCTATTTGAATGTTCTCTAATAATATTGTTGAACTAAAAGAAAACAATATCTTCAATCCCTACAATCCTCCAAGATTTCTTAATCTATTTGAATGTTCTCTGATAATATTTATGAACCAAAAGAAAACCATATCTTCAATCCCTGCAATCCTCCAAGATTTCTCAATCTGCAAAAGTAAGTTTTCATTCTCGCAGAAGAAACAAAAAAAGGTAAAAAATGAAAAACCCCCCTCTTCACAAATCTCCCAATACCCTTTTATAACAAAATGAAATAAAATGGCACTTTCGCCTCCATCCATTCACATCACTTTCTTTCTAGATAACTTAGGAAGGTTCCAAACTCTCTTAAAACTTTATTTTTGTGCACAATTATATCCCCAATCCATGGGTATACATCTAAGGTACATTTCTTTATGAAAATAACATAATAATGGGCCCCAAAAACCTCTCTACACATTTAAAATCATAAAATAGAAAGAATTGACAATGTTATAACTCCAATAATTCTAAAATTTTCTAAATTTAATCTCCATGATCTTTTTGAAAATAATAAATTTTAGGATTCCTTTATTGCCACTTCATTCATGTGGCCAAAATAGCATTTAAAGAATCTTTTTCAAAATATATTTAAATATTGCAACTAATATTCATTGTGACTAATTATCGATTAATTATGCAATAAATAAATCTATTGTGACTAAATACAATAAAGATTAACACAAAGGTTTTTCAAGCACTCAACCATACACATTAATGTAGATTTAATTTATGATGCAGGGGCATCCTGATGCACTCTTTTTGATGCAAATTGTTTTCATGTAATAATATTTGAGTTTTAAATTGTTTAGTGTCAATAAGGTCATGTAAGACTATTTTGAGTCATTTGGAGTCATTCTATGATGATTTATGGTGTTTTGAAGTTATGTTGTCAAAAAGGTTGTCAAAAGTTGCAAATGATGTCATTAGAGTTAACAAAAAGGTTGGTGGTCAGTTTTTAGTTAAAAATGATTGGAACATGTTAAATATGCCTTGTAACACCGATCCCAGGGGTTGGAGAGAAGTTTTGAATAAGAAATCAATTCATTTTGCACATTCTTTATTGCATTTTCTGTGAACAATGACTATATTTCATGTAGTATAGATTGGTATGGATAGGTATGGTCTTGAAACTAGTTGGAGAATTTAGAGGAGAGAGTTATCTTTCAAATGCACTTGGTTTGGTAAATTTTCATGAAGTTTTGTGAAAGTTATGATAATTTTAGTGATTGCCATTTACAAAATTTTACTATGAAATAACAAGAAAACATGTTGGTACAGTTTTGTACGACCTGGTATGGTTGAGGGAAGGCATGTGGATGGTAAATCTATGAAATATAGAGCTTTTTCCTTTTGTTTGGATTCTTTTCATTAAGTTTTGTGAAAGTTATTGCATTTTTAGTGATGATAGTCTTGTACCCTAACTAGGGTTTCTAGCAACACTAAAAAAATCATATCTCCCATTTGGTATAGTGAAAAATCCTAATTTTTTGTGAGAAACTCTATTTTGACATTCCCTAAAGGATTTGAAAGTCTTGGTTTGATATCTTTTGGCCACACAAAGTTATGGGTGACTGTTATAAGAAAAACCCTATCAAAAAGAGAATAAACCCTAGTTGCTTGAGGGTTTAACAAATCTATGCATAGTTGGGGTATAGTTGGATTGGGAATAAATGAAACATGTTGTGGAAGGTATGTATAGACCAAGGCTCTCAAATTTTGATGCTTTTATCTTTTTTGAATGTCCTCTAGGCCTTCAAATCAATGTTTCCAAGTGCACTATTATGCATTCAGTGATTGTTTGAAATGAATCTTTGTTTGAAAGGTGTCAAATTAGTCAAGTTGTATTAAATGAAGGTTTCTCTGCATCAATTTATGTCATCTATGTGGTGTGTACGTAGATTTCCTTCAACACAATTTGCCTGCAGTTAGCTATCCGCCCTCTGCCTCACTGATACCCTCTCTCTCTGTTAAGAGAGTGAGAGGGAGTAATCCTATCGCACACATACAAAAAAGACACAATTAGTCAATAAGGGTTTAAATAATGATATTTAAATTCATATGTAATTATTGAAAAATAGAGGTTATGACATCCTTTCCCCCTTGAAAGAATCATTGTCTTGATGATTGTTGGTAAACAGATTTTTTGCTTTAAAATAATCTTCTTGAGTAACTTCGTTTGCCCTTGGATTAGCAACAACCTGCTCACAATAGTTGAACAATCGCAGGTCTATGTTGATTTCTCTCTGCGTTTAAGAGGGGTAGCTCCCTCGTATGATAGGGGTATTTAGATTTTTTAGAACTATAAGAATAAAAACAAAGAAACAACAAACACTAATGATGAAATAAGAGTTAAACTTATGAATTTAAGTTCCATGCATCCAAGTAGAGATACCAAAACTTGATGTGAAATATCTTTCTCACAATGCAACTTAGAAAGGAAAGCACATGATCATTATTGATTAAACATACGAATACCAATAACAACACATGAAATCGAGTTGAACACACATTCAAAACATTTCTTTATTGCTTTCCAACTTGAATAACACTATTCAAGTCTTTCATATACTGTCATGTGAAAAAGTGGAACTCCCTTGATTGAATCACAATGATATATTTATAGGTGAGGTTAGTAACCACTTAGGGTAACTACCTCAACCATTTTTTAATAACTACTTGGTAAAACTACCTAAGTGTACTAACTTTGCACAACTAACTTTCTTTTGCAAAGATAGTCACTTAGAGTAACTACCTAACTTAGGCACTTAAAATAACTATGTAAGAAAGAGTTAGGAGGAACCAAGGGCCCTTGGACTTTGAAAGAAGTGAACCTGCTCAAAATGGTGGAGCAAATTAATGTAGTACTTGCAAAGAACAAATGAAGTACTTGTGGTAGTGCGAGGAATGTTAAGCACAACTGTGATCTCCTTCCATTTTCTCTCATTCATGACCATTTGTAGTCCTCCACGAGTAGTTATTTCCCTATATAATAAATAGAGGTCTAGATCCTTACTACCAATCTTTCGAATGCTGATTCCAAAGCTCCCAATTTTGGTGTTATTGGAGATGATGCCAGCGTAGGTCTTGGAAGATACTTGCAAAGGTTGCGGAACAAATTTTCAATAGCCGAATGCATATATCTGAAGTCAATGTTGTTCGTGAGACGACATTTCTTCGAGGCAATTTGTCAAACAACAAACGTGCCATGTCTAGCTTCCACATTTTGTATGCCTGTCTACTAGAGCATTTTGAATTAGAATATCTGACAGAAATCGTTGTTTCGTTATTCTTTGACGGATGCCCATATTTGTTTTAGTACTCCATTTATGGCACAAACCACAAGAATTTTGAAAAATACATTTGTGTGTATCTTGCATTCATAACATGTTGTTTAACAACATAACATATCTTTGAGATGTTCTGATAGATAGTTCATTTCTGGTGCTGAGTCTATGTTTCCACATTTTATAGATATGTCTGCCAGGGCGCCTGTATCCACAACAACTCATTAAAATCCACTTTCAATCATGCTTTATCTGGAAAATTTCATTCACGTGTAGGTAAGAAGGAAGGATTCAGTCTGAAATAATATTCCATGAGACCCAACTTTCTCAAGATTCTTGTCAAATCCTTCACACACTTTGTCTACATTGAGTGGAATTCCATTTAACTGAAAATTTATAGATGCCTCGATCAAATCCTATCTATACATATCTTGCATTCATGGCGTAATCTTTGCTAGGGCATTCTGTCAAATAGTTCATGGTCATGAATGTTTACCAGAGTAAACGCAATGATAAAATTTCAAAATCTCCCATTTAGCAAGTTGTGGCTGAGAAGATGATGGTGAAGGCTACAGAATTAGGATTTTCACCTGCAAATTGCATTTTCTTGAAATATTCTATGTGTTTTTCAACAAAACCATATTGTGCACATCTTGCAATCTTGGTAGTCCATGCAACCACATTTGGTTTGAATGCTATGCCAAACTCTTCACGTGCCTTGTCTGTGTATGTCTTTGTATTTGGCATGCGTGTCTACCAGAGCATTTGCAAATGCTGCTTCTAATAGAAATTCACTTTCAATTATACTTTGATGGATGTCCAAACCTTGTTCGAAAGTTCCATTTTGGCATGGACTGAGAGGAAGATGGATGGGCGTTACAACAACCAGTTGCATTTGCTTCAGAGGTCTCCATAGCTTTTTTTAACTAGCTCATTTTTGCATATCCTTGCAATCATAGCAGCCCATGAGATTACGTCTCTGAAAGGTGTTCTTTCAAGTATTTCATTTTCTTGTTTGGCACATGAATCTGCTAGAGAATTTACAATGATAATATCTGATAAAAACCCTTCTTCACATAGCATGGGCTGGGAGGAAGCTGGAAAACATTTGTGGAGTCTCGTATGTTGGAGAAGGTTATGGAAATACAAAACAAGAATATTTTATTTTCAAAGTAACTGACTCCTTGAGTAGTTATTAGAAACTACTTCCTCCTAAATTTTAGGCAACTTCCTTTGTTTGAGTTTTTGGGTGCTTTCACAACCTTGCAAGAATGCCGATGACATCTGTGATAAATAAAAAGCTCAAAGCCTTGTCTTTTTGGCATTTAGAATTAGTTTCCAAACCTTTCATTTTATCCAATATGCAAGTTTATCTCTCATGGAGTAAATCAAGAAGTTGTCCACCCTCGGCGTCAATGCATATTTGCAAACTTTTCTCTTTTTTTTTACATTTGCTTAAGCCTCCATCGGTAGTTTTGGAATCACAAAAAGTTTAAATTTTAGAATGTAGAAACAGGTTTAACAATGATCAATTCAGTCTTAACTCATGAAAAAGTTTCATACCTCTTTCAATTTGGTTTTACCTAAATGTCATAGTTTTCCCACCTGACAAAGATTTCGTTTCCTTCAAGGTACCTGTTTGTTCACAAAAACAAATTCTTTGTGTCTAACATACATACACTTGCACCCATTGTTAGCACATCATGGTTTCATCACATTGTAAGGAGAGAATCATCATATTCACTCTATTTCCATGCTTTCAGATAAGTAAGATATACATGTCGTAATCTACTCCACAGGCTTACTCAAAGAGGAAAAACTACCTTCCAAATCACACAAACCCACTCACAAAAAAGGAATCAAACAATATGTTCATTTTGTCCAGCATACCTACCTACATGAGACATCTGAGCAATTATCATTCTATGAAGAAAAACAATCATCCCATACTACTTGTTATCATCATTGGAAAATCAACAACACTAAACAAAAACGAAGAGTTTCAACATTAAAACTCATGAAAATAACAACACTAAATTTTAAGTGTTTTCCAACAAGAAGATCATCAACATGAGCATCAACATAAAAGATAAAAAGATCACCAAGGATCAACAAGTTTTCAACACTAAATCACTGAAAATCATCACTAAACCTTGATCACAAAAGACAATCAACACTAAAATAAGAAGTTCAACTTGATTACATCACTAAACCAAGAAGACCAAATGTCAAGTAGATTGACATTAACTTGATACTAATTCATAGAAGATTAAAAATTAAGTAATATTGAATCAAGATGATCAAAAACTAGTTCATAGGAACTCGAAAGTCAAATGAATCATCATAAGTTTCATCACTAAGTTAAAAGGAACATTTAAATAGATATACTATTATATCAGCGTAAACAACAAGACTCTTAAGTCAAAGAGAATCAAATCTCAGAAGAGGTGAAGTCACTTGATTGAAAATAGTTAAAAGATAGACTTCGACATTCAACATAAAAGTTCATCATCAATCAAATCAGTTGGAAGATTACAACCCTAGTCTTCAGGGTTTGACATCAAGAATGGAAGTCAACACTAAGTTGGCAAGGTTTATCAATAGTCCAACTCAGTCAATGAAAGAGTTCATCAAACTTAAACCAAATTTTGATTTCAATAGTGAATCACATATGTTCATTAAAAGATCAGTAGATCAAATTTCATCACTCAACCCAATAAGGTTATTAGCAAGAAGAATATTCACACAACCAAAATCATCAAAAAAGAGGTTTTTAAAGGAGTTCATCAACATCAAGAAAGGATGATAAGAGATCATCAATAACATAAGGAAATTATTGTGGTTTTGAAAGATCAACAATAAGGTTAAGTAGATTATCTTGATCACCCCACTAAATCATAGATAATCATCATTCTATAAAATGGTAAATGATTAATTTTCCCAAAAGTATTTTTCAATCTCCTTAAATTAAAACTTAGATTCATTTGCATAAAAGTACACTGCATAGCATTTAATGCTTAATAATTAAATAAGAATAGTAGTCAATCAAATATTTTTCAAACATAAAATTTTGAACTAGATTTTTTTTCACTCATATCTAACTCATGAGCATTCATTATTCCTAATGCATCACTTGTATAATCAAGTTATAAAGTAAACATGTTATAACATGCATTTTGCAATCTTTACACACTCTATGCATTACTCTCACAAGATGCAATTATATCTTTTCCACAATTCTGCAAACATAGAACATCACTCATTCCAAGTATGGAAACAAGATTCAAAGTGCATGAATGGGTAAGTGCAAGAAGATGGGGGACTGAAAAGGGGTCTTAAGTGGCCACTTTTTTTCTAAAATCAGGAAATGCTAGCCTTGGATGATAAATTGAGCATAGTTACACTCAAAATTTTAAGATGCAAGAAAAACAATGTTTGTAGTGCTTCGAGTCTACTTTCTAAACTACTAATTTTTTTTTGAAAATGGTATAGATTAAGGGGTTCAAAAGAGGGAGCCACAGAAACTGATGCTGTTTCTATTAAAAAAAAATAACATAGCATGTTTTGTGGCTCCCTCAAAAGGTTAACTTTTTTTTGGTATTTTTAAAATCGCTTCAGTGAAAAATTAGCTAACAACATGTAGTTTATGCCTAATTTTTCTGATAATTTTTTAATGAATATTTAATTTTTACTAATTTTCAAAGTGGACACATCCTGAAAAATAGAATTTTGGTTGTGCTACCCCTATAAATTTTGAAAACTAATTGAAAATCATTTTTTTTTAATATGTGAAGAATGGAGTCTAGTTTCTAAAAATGTAAGTTTCTTGAAATTTCAATGAATGGTTAATTTACAAAAAAAAAGATCAAACACTAGTTTTTGCCCAAAAACAGACACACCAACAAAAGAAATTAAAGATGAAAGGCTTAACATTTTCAAAATGTGAAAAAAATTACATCGTTAAATAGCTAAGAGAAAGCCTAACATTACCCAGGTGTTTGATTTGTTCGACCTTGAAACACGTGCAAATCTGATGGTTAGCACGAATGAAATTATGTGAAATCAAATAGAATATGCAAAAACATGTCTCTGGATATTAGGAAGGCACTCTAAGCCTTTGGGTTGGAAATCCAAAGCAAACCCCAAGCCTAAGTCTTGGGATTTCCTAAGAAAAATATAACGTGAGCATGTTATAACGCGCTTGCGTTATGTTTTCTTTTGCATTTTCCCCTTTTTGCAAAAGTTTACCCATTGTTTGTCATGTTTGACATAATGCAAGTGTGTTATAATGCACTCGTGTTATGTCTCCCTTGGAATGTTTTATGTTCAAGGTTATTAAGCATGTATGTATGTATGTATGCCTATATGTATGTATGTATGTATTGATGTATGTATGTATGCCTATATGTATGTATGTATACTTGTATGTATGTATGTATGTATGTATGTATGTATGTATGTATGCTTGTATGTATGTATGCATGCTTGTATGTATGTATATATGTATGCATGTATGTATGCATGTATGTATGTATATGTGTATGCCTATATATATGTATGTATGCTTGCATGTATGTATGTATGTATGTATGTAAGGGTTTTGGGTTTAGGGTATATAAGGACCTGAGATCATAGAGTTTTTAGGGTTGAGGGTTAAGGTTTTTGGGTTTAGGGTTTCAGGGATAGGGTTGAGGGATTAGGTATTAAGTAATAGGTAGAGGGTAGAGGGTTGAGGGTTGAGGTTTAAGTGCTGAGGGTTGAGGATTTAGGGATGAGGGTTAATGAATTAAAGTTTAAGGTATAGTGTCGAAGGTAGAGGAGGGTAGAGATGGGGGTGAGGTGGATAGGGGAGGAGAGGGGTGGATAAGGGTTGAGGGCTTAAGGGTCAAGGTTTTAGGGTTTAAGGGTTGAGGGTTTAAGGTCAAGAGGGATTAGGGTTTAGGGTTGAGGGTTTAGGGATAAGGGATTAGGGTTTAAGGTATAGTGTCGAGGGTTGAGGGTTTAGGAATATGGATAACATTTAGGGTTTAGCATTGAGGGATTAGGGTTTAGGGTTTAGGGATAAGGAATTGGTAGGTTTAGGGTTGAGGGATTAAGGTTTAAGGTTGAGGGCTTATGGATAGGGTTTAGAGTTTAGGGATAACGGATTAGGGTTTAGGACCTTGAGGGATTATGGTTTAGGGTTGAGGCTTTAGGGATAGCGTTTAGGGTTGAGGCTTTAGGGATAGCGTTTAGGGTTGAGGGATTAGGGTTGAGGGTCGAGGGATTAGGGTTAAGGCAGAGTGTTGAGGGTAGAGGGATTAGGGACAAGGTTTAGGGTTGAAGGTTTAGGGTTGAGGGATTAGGGTTTAGGGTTGAGGGATGTAAGGGTTTAGGGTTTAGGGATAAGGAATTAGGGTTTAGGGTTGAGGGATTAAGGTTTAGGGTTGAGGGATTAAGGTTTAAGGTTGAGGGTTTAAGGATAGGGTTTAGAGTTTAGGGATAAGGGATTAGGGTTTAGGACCTTGAGGGATTAGGTTTTAGGGTTGAGGATTTAGGGATAGCATTTAGAGTTAAGGGATTAGAGTTGATGGTTGATGGATTAGGGTTAAGGTATAGTGTTAAGGGTAGAGGGATTAGGGATAGGGTTTAGGGTTGAGGGATTAGGGATAAGGGATTAGGGTTTAAGGTATAGTGTCGAGGGTTGAGGGTTTAGGAATAGGGATAACATTTAGGGTTTAGGGTTGAGGGATTAGGGATAAGGAATTAGGGTTGAGAGTTGAGGGATTAAGGTTTAGGGTTGAGGGATTAGGGGTTGAGGGTTGAGGGTTTAGGGATAGGGTTTAGAGTTTAGGGATAAGGAATTAAATTTGAGAACCTTGAGGAATTAGGGTTTAGGGTTGAGGCTTTAGGGATAGCGTTTAGGGTTGAGGGATTAGGGTTGAGGGTTGAGGGATTAGGGTTAAGGTAGAGTGTTGAGGGTAGAGGGATTAGGTATAGGGTTTAGGGTTGAGGGATTAGGGTTTATGGTTGAGGGTTTAGGGATAAGGGATTAGGGTTTAAGGTATAGTGTCGAGGGTTGAGGGTTTAGGAATAAGGATAGTGTTTAGGGTTTAGGGTTGAGGGATTATGGTTTAGGGTTTAGGGATAAGGGATTAGGGTTAAGGGTTGAGGGATTAAGGTTTATGGTTGATGGTTTAAGGTTAAGGGTTTAGGGATAGGGTTCAGAGTTTAGGGATAAGGGATTAGGGTTTAGGACCTTGAGGGAATAGGGTTTAGGGTTGAAGCTTTAGGGATAACATTTAGGGTTGAAGGATTAGGGTTGAGGGTTTAGGGACAGGGTTTAGAGTTTAGGGATAAGGGATTAGGGTTTAGGACATTGAGGGATTAGGGTTTAGGGTTGAGGCTTTAGGGATAGCATTTAGGGTTGAGGGATTAGGGTTGAGGGTTTAGGGATAAGGTTTAGAGTTTAGAGATAAGGGATTAGGGTTTAGGGTTGAGGCTTTAGGGATAGCGTTTAGGGTTGAGGGATTAGGGTTGAGGGTCAAGGGATTAGGGTTAAGGTAGATTGTTGAGGGTAGAGGGATTAGGGATAGGGTTTAGGGTTGAGGGTTTAAGGATAAGGGATTAGGGATAATGGATTAGGGTTTAACGTATAGTGTCGAGGGTTGATGGTTTAGGAATAGGGATAGAATTAGGGTTTAGGGTTGAGGGATTATAGTTTAGGGTTTAGGGATAAGAGATTAGGGTTGAGGGTTTAGGGATAGGGTTTAGAGTTTAGGGATAAGAGATTAGGGTTTAGCACCTTGAAGGATTAGGGTTTAGGGTTGAGGATTTATGAATAGCATTTAGGGTTGAGGGTCAAGGGATTAGGGTTAAGGTAGAGTGCTAAGGGTAGAGGGACTAGGGATAGGGTTTAGGGTTGAGGGATTAGGGTTTAGGGTTGAGGGTTTAGGGATAAGGGATTAGGGTTTAAGGTATAGTGTCGAGGGTTGAAGGTTTAGGAATAGGGATAGCGTTTAGGGTTTAGGGTTGAGGGATTAGGGTTTAGGATTTAGGGTTGAGGGATTAGGGTTTAGTGTTGACGGATTAAGGTTGAAGGTTAAGGGTTAAGGGTTTAGGGATAGGGTTTAGAGTTTAGGGATAAGGGATTAAGGTTTAAGGTTGAGGGTTTAGGGATAGGGTTTAAGGTTGAGGCTTTAGGGATAGCATTTAGGGTTGATGGATTAGGGTTGGGGGTTTAGAGATAGGGTTTAGAGTTTAGGGATAAGGGATTAGGTTTTAAGACCTTGAGGGATTAGGGTTTAGGGTTGAGGCTTTATGGATAGCATTTAGGATTGAGGGATTAGGGTTGAGGGTTTAGGGATAGGGTTTAGAGTTTAGGGATAAGGGATTAGGGTTTAGGACCTTGAAGGATTAGGGTTTAGGGTTGAGGCTTTAGGGATATTATTTAGGATTTAGGTATTAGGGTTGAGGGTTGAGGGATTAGGGTTAAGGTAGAGTGTTGAGGGTAGAGGGATTAGGGATAGGGTTTAGGGTTGAAGGTTTAGAGTCGAGGGATTAGGGTTTAGGGTTGAGGGTTTAGGGAGAAGTGATTAGAGTTTAAGGTATAGTGTCGAGGGTTGAGGGATTAGGAATAGGGATAGTGTTTAGGATTTAGAGCTGAGGGATTAGTATTTAGGGTTTATGGATAAGGGATTAGGGTTGAGGGTTGAGGGATTAAGGTTCAGGGTTGAGGGATTAAGGTTTAAGGTTGAAGGTTGAGGGTTGAGTGTTTAGGGATAGGATTTAGAGTTTAGGGATAAGGGATTAGGGTTTAAGACCTTGAGGGATTAGGGTTTAGGGTTGACACTTTAGGGATAGCGTTTAGGGTTGAGGGATTAGGGTTGAGGGTCAAGTGATTAGGGTTAAGGTAGAGCATTGAGGGTAGAGGAATTAGGGATAGGGTTTAGGGTTGAGGGATTAGGGTTTAGGGATTAGTATTTAGGGTTTAGGGATTAGGAATTAGGGTTGAGGGATTAAGGTTTAGGGTTAAAGGATTAAGGTTTAAGGTTGAGGGAGAGGTAGAGAGGTGAGGGAGAGAGATAGGTGAGAGATAGAGAGGTGAGAGATAGAAGAAATACACAGAGAAATGAATAATATGGATTTTTCTATCGTAGGCCAAAATGCACTCGCATTATAATGTGAGCATGTTATAATGTGAGAGCATTATAATGCGAGAATGTTATAACGTGAGAATGTTATAACGTGAGAATGTTATAATGCGAGTGGGGTTTTGATTGTTGTAGAAATGGTAAATTTGTAATAACACATTTTTTATATAGCAGAGCATAATGCGCCCATGTTATAATGTAAGTGTGTCATAACGTGCTCGCGTTATGGCTTAATTTTTTTTAAAAAAAGTTGGCCACGTTTTGGCCCCTTAATTTTTTACACCCACTCGAACATGCAGTCACATAGTGCACATAACATGAATAATTAGCAATCATGAATACATGAACCCTAGGTGTATAACTCACATAGGGTAAGAATACATAAAATACTCAAAGTGCATCACATGCAATAGTCGCAAAAGTATATCACGCATACTTGTAGTGCATTGCTTGCACAAAACATGAAATAGGTATTACTTATAGTGAACATTGCTCGTTTAAGTATAAGTACAATAAATATGCTAAGTGCATCCCTTGCACAAGTGCATCACTCACACAAAATATGAAATATGCATAACTTGCATCAGTATGATTATAGTGATCATCACTTGATCTGGTATAAACACAATGAATACAAAAGGTGTATCTCACACACAAATCATGAATGCAATCATTACTCAAATGTATTATTCACATAAAAGAATCAATAACTTAATCTAGTTCATCACTCGCACAGAGACAACAATAATGTGAATCATCCACACAAAATGTGAAATATGCATCACTCACATTAGTATAACTATAGTGAACATTTCTTGTTCAATTATAAATATAATAAATATGGTAAGTGTATCTCCCGTACAAGTGCATTACCTGCAAAAAACATGAAAAAGTGCATAAAAGGCAACAATTTTGCTATAAATGTGAATACAATCACTTATAAAGTTGCATCATTCACACAAAGCATGAGAAGTGCATTATTGCACATGTGTGTGATGCCCCGTCATGCAACCCTAGAGAGTTAGACCATCAAGTGCAAAATTTACAAAAATATATATATATTTTTTAAAGCAAGAAATTACAATAATAGTAAGCAACGATATCATAATATACATCATAAAGAAAAGTCCACTTCTAACTCCTCTAGGGAAACATAACTGCATCATTAGATCATAAAAGTCTAAACAACACAAGAGAAAAACATCACACTATTATAGATAAGGACCACTGTTACATTTAGAAGGGAAGTTAATTTTACAAAGTTACAGTACAAGATTACAAGGCCGATCATATCGGTTACAATGAATACATATAAAAGTATGCAACATCTCTGAAGGTGTAAAGCAATCTAGAACTGGATCACTTCTGCACTAAACTTGATCTGATTCTCCAAGAAGACCAATGGATAGCTCTGCCTCCCAACCATGTGGAACCCTGAGGTCCACCCCACCGAGCTAGAAGATAACAATGAGGTTCTTCTAGGTCAGAGTTACAACCAAGAACACAATCACAAGGTCTAGAATCCATGCAGACAAATAGGATATCAAAACTACACAGACCCGACAGTAATCAACAAGACAAATCAAAACATCAAGCTAAGATCAATCATGAAGACAAGTCTACACTCCAGAGGTAACAACGAAGATAAAAATAAGGAAGTAACTGAACTGCGTAAGGAGAGTGTCATTGCATGGTCCTCGCATGGGTTACCTAGGCTATCTCTCACCAGAAGCCGGCCCCCATCTATGGTTACCTTGGCAACCTCTCTCTAGGCACTAGCCCCATAGGGTGACACATGCAGAGCTGACATGTCCTCTCACGGAGACAAGGAGGTCAGCCTTGCCAACTAGGCCTTCTCATCCCATCCTTAGCCTGTGAGAGCACTCAAGGCATGGGTGATGTATCTTACTTAGCTTGTTATGTGTTTTACTACCCCAACCCTCCTGATTAAGTTATTAAGTTTCCACTTGCTTACAACTTCCATGGGGTTACCCAGGCGGTGTCTCACTAGGCACTGGCCCCACCGTGAAAGCCACTCCCTTAGCATTCTCTAACCAATCATCCACACCACAACACGTAAGAATAAAGGTTACAGAACAATTCTGATCCATTACATATGCCATTCATTTGGCCACAACAATACAATTCCCATTGCCCTACTCAAGCTCAACCATACATCATAAAATAGTAAGACACAAGTACCAATGCTGAAGAGCAAACAATAAGACCTTTGGAGTCAGTGTCTAAGTTCTTTACCAGGTTACTACATCACCTTTCCCGTTAGGGAAACTAGGTTCCACAACCATGATTTAATGCAAGATCGACAAGGGGGGTAAATACTCAATACATTCTTAACATAAGTTCATAAAAATAACCAATTTAGTCCCAAGGATGACTTCACACCATCACCGGACAAGGTTAACATAGTAAAATCATAACACAACAAGGGTAAATACAATACTACAATCTATACCCAAAGAGTTTTCATTTCCATGCATTAGAAATAATTACATTTAACACTTTAACCAAAAACCTTTACACATGATTTATTAACAAGTACCACATATTCTATTTTCAAGAACGATAATCTTCCTTTTTGTTACATAGTCAACCAAGGATTCACTTAAAGATTTTACTCAAAGGTTTAAGACAATCACAATCATACAAAACCTATTCACATCTACACTAAGATGAAATCAAGAATACTAACTTAGATTACAGTGAAATACTATTCTTCCCTATTATTCTAAATAGCTCTAGTTATAACTACTTCCAAGAGTAACATCATTCCTAACAAATTGCCACTCAAACAACTATTACACCAAGGTTTGAAAGTTAAAATTCTATTCTTGCTATGATTTTCTTATAACCAACACGTTACACGGGACAACCCAAATAACAAATTCATTTTTACCATGAAAGTCTAATGCATAACTATTAAGCTAACATTTCATAATACTCTAGTGCAATAAATTGTTCTAATATAAAAAAACTATTTAGACACATTACCCACATTTCTCTCTAATACAACTACTTGCCATATCCAAAGCATAAAGTGATATACATTGGTGGAATTGTTAAGTGTTTAGAGCACACAATCTAAATTGGATACTTAGAGATGATAATAAAATTATTACAATCCTAAGATTAAACTAAATTATACCTATAATATTAAGAGCATTCTAATAATAATGATAATTATTCTACTTTCCACATCATACAATAATTAATAGCAACTCTATTCTAATGATAATTTTAAATTTCACCAAACACATGGAATAATTACTAACTTCCTAATATCTACTCCATAATCTAATTAGTCAAAAAGGAAACTTAACTAAATAACATTACCATTGGACATTCTAAACTGATTTACTAACATACACCACGAGCTCCTTAAGAAACTTTCCATAAGTCACTAGAGTGCAAAATTACCATCTACCACTCTAATTTCTGTCATTGTTAACACTACAAGGGAAGTGAGGATTGATCTATTGCAAAGTGACTGAATTACTACTGATGGGATGCCATACGATGGCAAAAAAGTGGATTCAAGGTCAATTTTGACTGAGTGGCCTGAAGAAGGTTGGTAGGCAGAGTCTTGTTTAGGAGTCCAAAAGTGACCCGGGGGGTTAAGGAGCCACTATCTTGGTGGGTACAAAAACTATGACCAAAATAGAGGATAAATATGAGTTTTAGAAATTGCGACTGGTGCTTACTGTGAAGACCACCAGAGGATGAGATGACGCAGTGAGCATAATCAATAATGAAATAGAGGCCAAGAGGCCCGATAATCAACTCGAATGGACCCAAAAAAAGAAAGAAAGTTGATGAGATACTGTACGACAGTGGTAGAAAAGATTGTTAACAACATTCATCAACTTTGATAAGGATCAACCAGAGTGTAGTTTGTAAGATGGGTTTCTTTTGGTATAAGTTTAAGAAACAACCAGTTGAGAACAGCCCACCAAGATGTGCCATAAGTGGCCAAAAAAAAACTAATGAGCAAGGATTGTGAGCTTAAAAGGAAGAGGCTCTGCCTTTATCTCTAATCCACAAGGAATAACTCAGAGAATGTTATTAAAATATAAAACTTGGAAAAGAAAATAGTGAAAACTAATTTGCAAAAGATGGAGAACGACTCAATACGAATAGTCATCTGATGATTGATTTGCATGCAGGAAAATTAACATTACACAGAGATAGGAGGACAAGGGAATTGGTTTAACACAAGGGTGTTGGCAAGAGACACTATATGGATTCATGAATGTTGTCATTGATGGCAACAAAGGTTATCCCACACATCCACAAGACATGATGAGTCTCTACCGGAAGTCAGATTGAAGAAGTGTTATGATTCGGTAAGCAAGAACAGAGCAGTCAGCAAGGTCCGACAGTTAGGTCTGGATCTCTTAGAGGATGTATTTTAGTAAAGTGTGGATTTGGGGAAGTCAAGAGGAGTACCTTGACTAATAGATTCCAAGGATTTAGCCTCCGGTGATGAAAGGGTGAAGAGATATGAGCACTTGAGTGTTGGGTTCCTGTTTGACAGAGTAGACAGAGGAAGAACTGTACTGGCAGAGTGTCAGATCCAAATTCAGAAGAGATATTACTAATGACCAAGTTTCTTGAGGTATCATTAATGATTGGCCGACATGATTGAAGACTTCTACAAGCATATCCTTGATCCGCATTACTTGGTATGCAAGGATTCAGCCGACAGACTAGAGTTTGAGATAATATTGACTATTCCGGATGCTGACTAGAAAAGTGTTGAAATCACTTGTGCAGATATATATACAAGATGGATTTAGATGTGAAGGTGTGTGAGTGTTATATAGTGCAAAGAAAAGTAGAAAGAGCATAGTGAAGACAGTAAGACAGGTTCAGAATGTAACAGTACAGTAGCATCAAAAGAGAGTAAGAATGAAGTGTAGCAGATCAGTTTATTAAGCTTAACTGGAACTGAATCTTAGCATGTGTAGATGCTTCTCATCAGTTCAAACATTGAGTTACTTTCCTTTCTTGTAGACCGTGAGTCTCTTGTAGGCAGTGAGCCTCTTGTGAGCAGTGTGCTCGGGCAGTGAGCCCTAATTGGCAAGTGCCATTTTGTATCTTCTATTCTTCTAACAGAGAATAATATCTTGGGTTAATCACCCCGTTGTTTTTCCCTTAACCGGATTTTCCATGTCAAAATCATTGTGTCATGTGTATTGGTGTTGTTTCCATTTCATGGTTATGTTTATTCATCTAATTTAATATTGCATTAACTATTAAGGAAGTTTAAAAAACTGAAGCAACTAAGATAACTGATTCACCGCCCCTCTCAGTTATCAACAATTGGTATCAGAGCCAAGTTCCTCCAAATAGAGCCTAACAGCTTGAGGAAGATCTAGGAATTTAAATGGTTATGTATGGTATGAAGCAACAACTTCAGTCTACCCTAGATGATCTTGAATATTCAAACTCTGAAGTCAATGAATTAAAGGAAAGACTTAAACAGGATGATGATTTCATAAATGAATTAAAAGGAAAACTAAGCATCTCTATGAAGAAGAGAAAGGAACTACTTCCACAATTAGCAAGTCAAGGTGAAGCAAATGATACAAATGAAGACCTGAAGGAGAAAACTAAGTTATGTGAAAAATTGTCAAAAGAGGTCATTATGGTAAGACATGAAATGGAATCAGGAGTTATGAAATTCACCCAAGAAATTGAAGAAAAAAGAAAGACTAAAGACGATCTAAGACAATCTCTCAAGGAGAAATCAGAAGACTGCCACAAGATGGATAGAATAATCAGACATCTTGAATCTGATCTTGAAGATGCTAGAGATAATGAAGAAAAACTTGAAGATCAAATTGACACTCTTAAAAAGGATCTTCAAACAACAAATGAATACAAAGAGAAATTCAAGATAAGTTCTACTCAACTTGAAGTTCTTCTTGAAAGCCAAAAGAGGGTAGATGACAAGCGTGGCTTAGGATATGAGAAAGATGAAAGCTTCGGATCCGGTTAGAAGAATTTTGGATTAGGAAATCCAAGGAACAAGCCTAGAAGACCTCCGGTAAGGCAACCCAATGCTCAAAGATATCCATCTTTCAATGGATACTGCCACAATTGTAATAACTTTGGTCACAAAGCTAATCAATGCAGAAAGAGAATGAATCAAACTAATTCATCCTTCTCTAGTTAGTGCTTTAACTGCAAAAGGTATGGTCACAAATCCCATGAATGTAGAAATATGTAAATAAACATTTCATTCAATGGCAGATGCTATGCATGCAATAGAGTAGGTCATATGGCTAATCAGTGTAGATCAAAAGGATATTAGTCAAATATGCAAAGAAATGTTGTTTTCTACAATTGCAATAGATCCGGTCATATTGCCGAATTCTATAGAAGCAAGAATCAGGACAAAAGGGGTCCGGTGCATCATAATCAGAATCAAGACAAAGGAAAAGGAAAAGTGAATGCGGATGAAGTTAAAAGTGAGATGAACAAGATTTGGGTGAAGAAAAGTATAGAGAATGTAGCAGATGGATCCGCACCAGAATCTGGTGCTGATATTCCCTCTGGAAATTGAATAGATGGGATCTAGCTCAGGGGGAGTAACAAAAGAAAAACCAATTCCTCCAGCCAGTCAATTGGTGTTTGTAATTGGCACATGAAAGGCTGCGGTTCAAAGGATTTTCAGAGAAACACCTAGATAAGCCATAGTAAAGATTTGAAAGATCCACATGAATATTTAAAGAGTCTAATCCTTTCAGATAGATCCAGTTTAACAGTCTTCCGGTAAAAGCAGGTTTCTTACAAGTTTGGTTCGGTGTGATTCTAAAATTGAGACATCTTGATCTGCGGATAAATCAAATGGTTGAGGAAAGTAAGAAAGCTCGTTGTAAATCACCAAGGATAACTCTAAGCATATTACAGTAATCCGGAAAGAGATCTATTCCAGAATAAGGAGAATAGAGCAACCTGAATAACTTAAGTTGCACATTTATTGCAATATGAATTTAGGGTTTTTCTTGCAATTAAAAGGGTTCATGTGCTCGTCATTTGCACATTTGCATTTGAAAAGAAAGAAAGGAGAGCTCTGCAACAAATTGCTTCAAACTTCTCAAAGACCAACCGTTGGAGTTGATTCAATCAACAAATCACTCAAGTTCACTCCGCGAAGCCTACAAGCACAAGAGGTATTTTTCGTTATCAAACATCTCTTTGTAAATCCTTGAATGATGGCTACTTCGAATATTGTGAAGATCATTGATAGGCCTTGCCCCAAATTCAAGAAACATCCCTACAAATCCTTCGAAGTAGATCCCCTAGGAGCATTTTCCAGTATACCTCATGGTATCTTGCATATAGAAGATATTAGGGTTTACATTCATGTAAACATTGAAGAATTCAAATTGAGGGATATCTACCACAAACAACTAATAGATGATTCATTTGAGCTCAAACCCCAATTCAAGGCCCTTCGGGACAAGCACTTTGCACAATGCATACATTTCCCTTGTTTTGCTGAGGATGAATGGGTCAGGTATATTTTGAGCAGAATACATGACAACTTCATGTGGTTGAATGGACCATTCAAAATCACAAAAGATGCCATTAGGGCAGTTATCAGATTCCACTCATCCGGTGGGATACCTGTTCTCAAATCTGTCAAAAACCAAACTGTGAGTGAGGCTACTGGATCAAGGTTTGACAAAAGGACAATGACAATAGAAGATATCACTGATCTAGATATCAAGTTTACATCCATGATCATCAGCTACAAGATATATCATTCTAGCAGGGAGAATTCAGTACCTGGAACTGCTATCTACACTGCCTATGAAATGTTGAGAAAAAATGTAGACTATGACCTTTGTGAGCTCCTTCTAAACCAACTCTTGGAGAATCTGCAGAAGATAAAGAAGGACAAGAAGAATTCCATCAAATTTGGTGGCCTAATACTCTGTCTATTCTTCTACTTTATGAATGAGCTACCCGGATCCAGTGGATGGGTATGGCAAAATGACAGACCGATTGCCATACAAATCAAGGATTATTTGCATGGACTTGGTGATGACAAAGCACAAAACACAGCTCTCTGGGGTTTCTTCAAAAACTTTTAGAACATGATGCAAGTTAGAGAGAGAATTCCCCAATCCCTAGTTGAGAAATACAAAGACACAGTATGCTTTATGGTAGAGACTGATCAGTGTCTAATGGAGGTAGTGGAACCGAGAATAGTATGGATCATGCCAATGGGGTATGACGTGGATGAGAACATCGTGGAGCTGCATGTTTAGCACATGTTGAGTCAACCAAAGGATCCCAAGGCAGAAAGGTTTGGAACCTTTGAAGAATTGAGTGTAAAGATCCATGTAGAACTTCGACAACCTGAAATCAAGAGGAAAGTAAGAAGGGAAGTTGAAGAAGTTGCGAAGAGGCATGTAATCTCAAAAGAGGCACTTGATGTCCACAGAGAAAAGACAAAAGGAACAGAAAAAGAAAAAGAAGCAGAAGAGGAAAGAAGTGCTCCAGAAAAATCTTCCACCCAGACCAGATCATCAAAGAAATCTGCACCTGCCACTGCTAAAAGCTCAAGGGCATCAAAACCAGAAGCAAAATCATCTGGCAAAGGAGAGAAGAGAACTAAGACAAAAGCCACAATATCTTATGCTAGTCAAAAGGATGAAGAAGAAACTGAATCTGATGAAGAAGTCAAGGAAATGAAGAAAAAGAAGAAAACATCTAGTAAATCCTCTACCGGTCAAGGCGAAGAAGAAAAGGCAGAGGAATTTGTTGAAAAACCCACTCTTCACATTGATGACATCATCAAATCAGTTACTGTGGATGGAAATCTTCAGCCAATGGTTGAAGTCTATGATGATTATGGTGAAGCTGATCAGAAGATGTTGCAAGATGCCACAGTCAGGTATCTAAACATCTACAACAAAGAATTCATTGAAATTATATCTCTGATCCCCAAAAGCTTAGAGAAGGAACTTGAAATAAGGAAGAACAATGCCCAAGCCAAAGATCTAGAAATTTGGGAGCAGATAGCTATTTAGCTCTATCCTTCAATCACTCAGAAACAAATGAATATGATCTTCAAAGATTGCAAGGATGAGTTCCGGAGCAAAGGTAGAATGAATCAGCTCATGCTTGGAGAAATTGATAAAGTGGAAAATGAAACAAAAGAGATCCTCTTGAATTCTTTCAAAAGATTCAATCTTCCTATTATAGAGGACTTAGGTGTTGATCCCTCGGCCACAAGTGTTGAAGGATCTACTGAGGCAATGACAGAAGAAGTAATCGACACCGGTGAAGATAAGGGCTTGGAATCCTCTGCTCCAGAAGAGGTGGCCCATGAACAAACAAACATTACTCCTCCGGTTTTCCCTGCTGACTTTGGATCCAAAGGAGAAGAAAGAATAGAGGAGAAAGAAAACGAAGTGAAGGGAAAAGAAGATGATAGCTCTAAGACTGTAGAAGAAAAGAAAACTCTGTATCCGGCAAGAGACACTGCAGAAATTGTCAAAGAATTCTTAAACAAAGAGACAATGGAGATTGATGAACTGGAACTTCTACTAGGACCATTTGATTTTGATTCTCTTTCCCCAGTACAAACAATGAAGATAGCTTCATTTGCTAATGCAAAGGCAAAAGAAAAACTCCTGAAGTCTCACATGGAAGACTGTGAGCTAATAGAAGCTGTATCCGGTGTGTTTGAAAAGATCATGCCATCCTTTTTGATGGATTCATCAGCTTCCTCATCAGGTAATCTTAAGTCTCTTGTTAGTTCAGTTAGCACTCATTTTGAATCCTTAGAGAAATCAGATGAGGAAAAGGTCCGGAAAGAGTTTTTGGATAAAAGATTCTCTGAAGTACTAAGTCTAATATCAAATGATAGAAGAAATATGGATATAGGGATAAAGAGCTTAGAAAATGCTCTTAAAGATGGCAGGGAAATATATAAATTTTGTCTATCATGGTCCAAAGCAACAATGGAGATTGAGAAGAAAATGAAAGAATAGGAGATCAAACTAACAAAACTTTCTCAGAATTTTGATCCACTTACCTCATCCATAGTAAATCAAGAATGTCAGACTATTGTAGTCTTGGATGAAATTAAGAAGCTAGAGAAAGAAAAGAAAAATAGAATCAACAGGATAAATGAACTTAGAAGAATAATCATTCCTAAGTTGGAGGCCATGCATGAGGCCCTAAGTGATGCTCAAACCACAGCTAAGACAAATGATCCAATAGATCTGAAGAAGGTAGAAGCTTTCGTATTCCTATTGAGTGGTCACATATCAATTTTGGACAAGATGAAGCTGAGTTGGGCAATCGAAGTTGTACAATTGAAAAACACTTTTATAGACATACTAAAGTATATGTAGAGTACAACCGGATGATATACTTATGCGACTAAGTATACATTGATTTTTGAAAATTTTGGTGTACGGACCCCACCCTTTGCCATTGATGTCAAAGGGGGAGTGATGAATAGTGAAAAATGAGGAATCCAGCTAAGGGGGAGCTCTGAAAAATGTACATAGAGATAGAGCATCAGCCAAGGGGGAGTATAGTGTGACACTTAGTCATTTTTCACTAAGTATTGCCATCAATGCCAAAGGGGGAGATTGTTGGCAAGAGACACTATATGGATTCATGAATGTTGTCATTGATGGAAACAAAGGTTATCCCACACATCCGCAAGACATGATGAGTCTCTACCGGAAGTCAGATTGAAGAAGTGTTATGATCTGGTAAGCAAGAACAGAGCAGTCAGCAAGGTCTGACAGTCAGGTCTAGATCTCTCAGAGGAAGTATTTCAGTAAAGTACAGATTTGGGGAAGTCAAGAGGAGTACCTTGACTAATAGATTCCAAGGATTTAGCCTCCGGTGATGAAAGGGTGAAGAGATATGAGCACTTGAGTGTTGGGTTCCTGTTTGACATAGTAGACAGAGGAAGAACTGTACTAGTAGAGTGTCAGATCCAAATCGGGAAGATATATTACTAATGACCAAGTTTCTTGAGGTATCATTCATGATTGGCTGACATGATTGAAGACTTCTACAAGCATATCCTTGATCCGCATTACTTGGTATGCAAGGATTTAGTCGACAGACCAGAGTTTGAGATAATATTGACTATTCCAGATGCTGACTAGAAAAGTGTTGAAATCACTTGTGTGGATATATATACAAGATGGATTTAGATGTGAAGGCATGTGAGTGTTATATAGTGTGAAGAAAAGAAAGAGTAGAGTGAAGACAGTAAAATAAATTCAGAATGTAATAGTACAGTAGCATCAAAAGAGAGTAAGAATGAAGTGCAGCAGATCAGTTTATTAAGCTTAACCGGAACTAAATCTCAGCATGTGTAGATGCTTCTCATCAGTTCAAACATTGAGTTACTTTCCTTTCTTGTAGACCGTGAGTCTCTTGTAGGCAGTGAGCCTCTTGTGAGCAGTGTGCTCAGGTAGTGAGCCCTAATTGGCAAGTGCCATTTTGTATCTTCTATTCTTCTAACAGAGAATAATATATTGGGTTAATCACCCCGTGGTTTTTCCCTTAACCAGGTTTTCCATGTCAAAATCATTGTGTCATGTGTATTGGTGTTGTTTCCATTTCATGGTTATGTTTATTCATCTGAGTTAGTATTGCATTAACTATTAAGGAAGTTCAAAAAATTGAAGCAACTAAGATAATTGATTCACCCCCCCTCTCAGTTATCAACAAAGGGTCTAAGCGGGTCACATGACTTGATTAGGAGAATAGGTAAGTGAAATGGGTTTTGATTTAACTGAAGTTGCATAATATTTTTCCATATCATGATTTCCTCTAGAAGTTACATTGATTTCTGACTGAGATAAAATAAACTCTGTCATGGAGGTTGCATGTGCCTTACAAATTGATGTGGCTGGTACAGCGACCATCACTAAAATTTGAAAAAAGAATTGATGGTTGGGCAAGATACAATGATAACAGGATTTGAAGAATAAAGCAGAAAAGATTTACAAGCTCAACAATCATGTCAGAGAAGAAAAAATGTCATCATTAACAAAAAATTCAAGAATTGATCTACAGGCAAAAATTGCAGTAATCCATAGAAAATAGGTTGAGGTTGAAAAGATCACTTGAATAATTAAAAGTTTTACCAATCCTTCCAACGAGCAACCAACAAGAGAAAGGAGTTTACAAATGTGACAAGGGTGTCTAATAGGTCGATTCTATGCCAGAGTAACCATCAACAAGAACTCAACAAGAACTCTAATTCTTCAGAGAAAACTAAGATAGAGAAAATATAGAAATTCACAAGACATACCCTTTCAATTCATGCTTCAGAGTCAAATCTTCTTTAGAATTTCCTTTCCTTTCTCTGCAAAATATTTCTCTAAAACATCCTCTTCCGAAAAACTCCCAGAACAAACATAACCACCGACATAAAAACCCCACCCACCAAAACCTCCTAGGACCAAAAATAGACAACAACCATTAATTCCAGTCACCCCCAAATCTGATACACAAACCCCTTCATTAAGAGAAATTTGAAATTTTACTTAACATAGAATTTTCTGTTTCTCGACAACTAACCAACAATAAACAATTATTCAAAAATACGATATACTAATTAATCATATTAACTTATGACATAGATATTGATAAAATCATAGCATATTCCACTTAATCTATATTGGAATTTATTTAAATAATATTCCAATTTAAGTAAAATACTATAATATTTGACTAGCTAATAAATATTCTATAAATCAACTCTATACTAATTACCCCTAAAACAGCTTAAGACTCATATACATTTAAAACATTACAATAACTAATTTTGTTAGTAATAGATTTTACTTAAACAATATTCAAATTTTATGATAATACAAAAATACTATAAGATTTAGCATAATGATAACAAAGAACACATAAACATGCTTAAACAAACTCAACAATGCTCCACAACACGTGACAACCAAGACAAGAAATAAGGATCAGACGTCACATCATGACACATGACTACAACAAAAGACTGGAACTGGACTAGCAAAATAAACCTCATGTTATCTCCATCAACATTATCCATGGTGTAGGGCCTGCTCAGACCTGCTAAGTCAGGTGGAGTTGAGGCCCGGTACCTGCAACCTGCATAAAAACTAGTGGGTTGTACAAGATCAACTATATATGTATTTATATCAAACACACACCAGAACAGAGAATCACGGCGTAGTAGGGTGCTCGATCTGAGCAATACTACACTGTCCCCACTCCAAAACAAGACTATCACTATTTCTATTTAAAATTAGATGCATAAACATGATATTATCAAACCATCACCAAACATGTCCATCTCATCATAACTGGAAAAACAACCATGTCATCATAAACTCATTCCACATGTCAGAATTAGATCAGTCGAATATAATCTATCACAATCAAAATAAACACAAATCATAGTCTCAATAGCTCAAATGTCCTAGAACTATCTGGATGCAAAGAAAAAGCTAGCAACTATCTCATATCAAGTAGAGAGTAATGCAAAACTAACAACTATCACAAGCCAAAAGTGAAGGGGCATTACATCCTCCCCCCTTAGAGTCAAGCTTACTCCTAGAAGCCTGTAAACAAATAAGGGTATAACTCTCTCATCCTGGAAGCATCCTCCCAGGTAGCAGAAGTCTCATCATTAGGATCCCACTGGACCCTGACCTGCTCCATATCTCTGCCCTTGAGAGCAAGTCTCCTATACTGTAGAATGCCTATGGGCTCCAAAGCTAGCTGCCCATCCTCTACTTGTAGAGCAGTCTAATCAAGAATATGAGTAATATTTGGATGATATAGTCTGAGTACAGAAACATGAAACACATCATGGATGCTTGAAAGACTGGGCGGCAAAGCAAGATGATAAGCAACAGGACTGATCCTCTCCAACACCTCAAAAGGTCCTACAAAGCGTGGTGCTAGCTTAGAGCCCTTTCCATAATGGATTGGACTCTTTCGCAGTCGCACATGCAAGAACACCCGATCACCAACTAAAAACTATCGATCGATCCTATGAGCATCTACATACTTCTTCTATCTATCCTGAGCTGCCACCAAATGCTCTCTGATCCTCTTGACCTACTGCTCCATATCTATAAGCATATCCGACCCAAGAAGGACTCTATCCTTGAGATGATCCCAACTCAACGGGGTCCTACAAGGGCGACCATACAAAGCCTGAAATGGAGACATGCTGATAGAACTGTGATATCCATTATTATAAGCAAACTCCACCAGGTATAGGTAGTCCTCCTAACAACTCTGTCAGTCCATCACATACATCCTAAGCATATCCTTGAGAACCTGATTAACCCTCTCAGTTTGACCATCGGTCTCAGAATGGTAGGCTGAACTAAATTTTAACTGTGTCCCCATGGCATGCTGCAAAGAAGTCCAAAGAGCGGATGTGAACACTAGATCCCTATCGGAGATGATCCTATGAGGAATCCCATGAAGTCTGACGATGTCCTCCATGAACACTCTAGCCATCGTAGAAGCATTATAAGAAGAGGGGAGAGGGGAGAAGTGAGCTACCTTCGTCAACCTATCCACAGTGACCATAATAGCATCATGTCAACGAGAGGATACCGGCAAACCAACAATGAAGTCAATCGAAATGATGTCCCACTTCCACTCTAGAATCAAATGAGGCTACAAAAGACCTGTAGGGTGCTGATGTTCCACCTTCACCCTCTGACCCTCAAGACACCTTGACACAAAATCAGCAATATCCCGCTTCATGCCACTCCAAAAATACAGCTGACGCAGATCTGCATGCATCTTCTTAACACCTGGAGGAGCCAAATAAGGTGCCTGATGCGCCTCTGACAAAACCAAGGTATGAAGATCCTCAGAACTAGGGACATAGATACAACCCAAATGTTGCAAAAGATCATCTGACTCAAGAGAGTAACCAAAGAATCTACCCTCTAAAGGTCTACTAGACTCAAACTCGGATCTCACCTCTTAGCACCAAATGTCTGTAGGAAGTGCTGCGAGGATCTGACCTCTCAAATCGACTGAGAGAGAGACCGCTGAGATCTCATGATGCCGACAAATAAGAGCATTTGCTACCACATTCTCTTTGCCCTAAATATACTTGACCTCAAAGTCATACTCGCACAAGAACTACATCCAACACCTCTGCCTCACATTCAAGTTTGGCTGCATGAAAATATACTACAAGCTACGATAATCACTGTGCAGCTCAAAATGATGCCCTAAGAGAAAATACCTCCATCTCACCAAGGCATGCACAACTGCGGCTAACTCCAGATCATGAGTGGGGTAGTTCAATTCGTGATCCTTGAGTTTGTGAGACTCATAGGCAATCACGCGACCATCCTGCATCAGTACTACTCCTAAACCCTCCAAAGAAGCATCTATACAAACAACAAAGTCCCCGGTAGGATCAGGAACTGCTAGAATAGGTGCACTAGTCAACTGCTCCTTAAGGGTCTGAAACGCTACCTGACACTGCTCTGACCACACAAACTTCTTCCCTTTCCTCTGAAGAGAAGTAATAGGATGTGTAATCCTTGAAAACCCCATAATAAAGCGGCGATAGTAGCCTGTCAAACCCATAAAACTACAGACCTCAAAAACATTAGTAGGTGCAGGCCAATCCATAATAGCTTGGATTTTCAAGGGATCCACCACAATACCCTCTCCAGAGATGACATGACCCAAATACTTCACCTCAGTCTGAAACAACTCACATTTCAACAAATTAGCATAAAGCTAATTTTCTCTTAGACACTGCAACACCTGACGCAAATGCTCCTCATGCTCCTCCATAGTCCTCGAATAAATCAATATATCATCAAGAAACACAAGGACAAACCTATCGAGATAAGTGTGAAAAACACCATTCATCAGGCTCATGAAAATTGAAGGTGCATTCGTCAACCTGAATGGTACTACTGTGAACTCATAATGTCCACAACGGGTATGAAATGCCATTTTGTGAATATCTACCTCAAAAATCTGCAACTGAAGATATCCTGACTTAAGGTCAATTTTAGAGAACACCTTGGCTCAATTAATGTGATCAAACAAATCATTGATCCAAGGCAAGGGATACCTATTCATCACTATCACCTTGTTGAGCTGTCGATAATCGATACACAACTGTAGAGATCCATCCTTCTTTTTCACAAAGATCAGAGGTGCTCCTCAAGGAGAGACACTAGGTTGAATGAATCCCTTGGCTAACAACTCCTCCAACTGTAGTCAGAGCTCCTTAAGCTCCTGAGTGGTCATCTTGTATGGAGCTCGTGAGATGGGCTCTACACCGGGTACAAAATCAATCCTGAAGTTGATGTCATGCTTAGGTGGCATCCCCAGAATCTCTGAGGGAAACACATCAACATATTCTCTCAACAGAGGATGATTGTGAAGAGATGCCTCTCGACTCTCCTCTATCTCCAAGTCACTAACAAAAATTGCAAAAAGCTGACATCCCTGATGCATGCATCTCTTAAGCTGCACAGTAGAAATCATAAGTAGGGAAATAGGTCTTTGAACTCCTACCACCTCCACCTCTACACCAGAATCATCCACACATCTAACAGACTTATGCCGACAATCAATCACCGCCTGATGGGCCTCTAACCAAACCATCCCCAAAACTATATCATATGAACCGAGGGGTAGGATGCGAAGGTCTATAGAAGTAGATAAAGAGCCAATCCTCAAATCACACCCTGAAACTAGAGACTCAACTGCTATCTTAGCCCCAGAAGCTAACTCAACCTACCACCTATCATCCTGCTTTGTTGCCACTAAGCCACAATGCTCCACAAGAGAAGGGGATATAAACGAATCAGATGCACCAGAATAAAAAAGAATAGAAAAACCAATACCTCGCATGCGACCAGAAGTCTCCACCATGGTGCCTTGATGCTCTACCTGTCGGTTATCCACCGCTGCAAAGACTTTGTGTGACCTGCCTGCATCACCAACCATTGGCTCAGATGTCATCGATCGATGTCCAAACCCTGATGCACCCTTCTGCGGGCACTGCCTAGCAATATAGCCCTATTGCCCACAAGAGAAGCACCCGATGCCTCTACCAAAACCATCATCACCTTGGAAAGCACTAGACTGCTGGAAACAACCTTAGCTCACTATGGACTGAGTACTCTAAGTTGGCTGATCAAAACGATTGCGCTTGTTGCGCTGCCAAGACTGGTCTTTCTTAGACTAAAATCTATTACCTTGCTGCGGCTGAAAATTCTTCTATTTGGCCTAAGAGTCCTGCTGCCAACCACCCCTTGAGGGTGCATGAGATCCTGAAGCCTGAGTATGTCCACCATGCAAACCAAAACCTGAAGAAGGTACACTGCCAATATGCACACCTATATGTCCACCAAGTGCCATAGCAAAATTCTCTTCCACTAACTGGGCTTTCTCCACTACTACCTCCATGGACTTAGGTTCGAATACTCGAACCCCTCTACTAATCTGGGCATTCAGGCCCTTGATAAAATGCTGCACCAACATAGAATCGTCATCTCTGATACCTGTATACTGCTTGAGCTCATAAAATTTGTGCTCATACTACTCAACTGTCATGGCCATTTGCCTCAGCTCATGGAACTCATCTACTTGATGCTACCTCCAATGGTCAGATAGAAAATGGGCTCTGAATCTCTCTAAGAACAACTTCCAAGATATAGTGCTAATGTCCAAATGCAGCTTCTGCTCCTCTAGCCGCCACCAAGTCGAAGCAAACCCTTGGAGATGCAAAATAGCACATCTGGCTTTGGTGTTGCTGCCATAGGGATGCATGGAGAAACACCTACCTAAGTCCAATAACCAAGTCTTTGCCTCAAGACATCTACTAGCTCCATCAAAGATGGGAGGGCGTGCTCTCAGTAGATCTCTCATATGGCTGGCTAGTGTGGCCTTCTGCTCAGCTGTCAACTCCCTATGCCTGGGTGATCTCTCTCTTTCCTGAGGTTCTGGCTGGTCTACCTCCTGACCCCCTCTAGGCTGCTCAACCTCCCGTCTAGGACCTAATCAGGAAAGAGCCTCCTCAAGCAACTGTCGTAACTGGGCTCCCTCAGGCTGGCCCTGACCCTCCATATTCTAACCTTCACCTTAATGGGCACTCGCATGAGAAGAACTGGGAGGAGGTGTACTGCCACCACCTCTCCCACGACCCCTGCCTCTGCAATGACCTCGGCCCCTACCTCTGCCATGACCTTGGCCCCTACCTCTAGGCATCTACCTACAACACCAAAAGATGATTTATTATACATAGAAAGGGAAACAACAATTAATCTACAGAGTTTAAGCACTAGGTCACATAATGGGCTCAATTATAACTAGAGTACCCAGTTTTTAAACCTGGCTCTGATACCAAATGTGATGCCTTGTCATGTAACCCTAGAGAGTTAGACCATCAAGTGCAAAATTTACAGAAATAGTTTTTTTTTTAAAGCAAGAAATTGCAATAATAGTAACCAACGATATCATAATACACATCATAAAGAAAAGTGCACTTCTAACTCCTCCAGGGAAACATAACTGCATCATTAGATCATAAAAGTCTAAACAACACAAGAGATAAACATCATACTATTATAGATAAGGACCACTATTACATTTGCAAGGGAAGTTAATTTTACAAAGTTACAGTACAAGATTACAAGGCCGATCATATCAGTTACAATGAATACATATAAAAGTATGCAACATCTTTGAAGGTGTAAAGCAATCTAGAATTGGATCACTTCTACACTGAACTCGATCTGATTCTCTAAGAAGACCAATGGATAGCTCTGCCTCCCAACCATGTGGAACCCTGAGGTCCACCCCACCGAGCTAGGAGTTAACAATGAGGTTCTTCTAGGTCAGAGTTACAACCAAGACCACAATCACAAGGTCCACACTCCATGTAGACAAATAGGATAACAAAACTGCATAGACCTGACAGTAATCAACAAGACAAATCAAAACATCAAGCTAAGATCAATCATGAAGACAAGTCTACACTCTAGAGGTAACAACAAAGATAAAAATAAGGAAGTAACTGAACTGTGTAAGGAGAGTGTCATCGCATGGTCCTCACATGGGTTACCCAGGCTATCTCTCACCAGAAGCCAACCCCCATCTATGGTTACCCTAGCAGCCTCTCTCTAGGTACCGATCCCATAGGGTGACACATGCGGAGCTGACATGCCCTCTCACGAAGACAAGGAGGTCAGCCTTGCCAACCAGGCCTTCTCATCCCATCCTTAGCCTGTGAGAGCACTCAAGGCATGGGTGAGGTATCTTAGCTTGTTATGTGTTTTACTACCCCAACCCTCCTGATTAAGTTATTAAGTTTCCACTTGCTTACAACTTCCATGGGGTTACCCAGGCGGCCTCTCACTAGGCACCGGACCCACCATGAAAGACACTCCCTTAGCATTCTCTGACCAATCATCCACACCACAACACGCAAGAATAAAGGTTACAGAATAATTCTGATCCATTACATATGCCATTCATTTGACCACAACAATACAATTCCCATTGCCCTACTCAAGCTCAACCATACATTGTAAAATAGTAAAACACAAGTACCAATGCTGAAGAGCAAACAATAAGACCTCTAGAGTCGGTGACTAAGTTCTTTACTAGGTTACTACATCACCTTTCCCGTTAGGTAAACTAGGTTCCACGACCATGATTTAATGCAAGATCGACAAGGGGGGGTAAATACTCAATACACTCTTAACATAAGTTGATAAAAATAACCAATTTAGTCTCAAGGATGACTTCACACCATCACCGGACAAGGTTAACATAATAAAATCATAACACAACAAGGGTAAATACAATACTACAATCTATACCCAAAGAGTTTTCACTTCCATGCATTAGAAATAATTACATTTAACACTTTAACCAAAAACCTTTACACATGATTTATTAACAAGTACCACATATTCTATTTTCAAGAATGATAATCTTCCTTTTTGTTACATAGTCAACCAAGGATTCACTTAAAGATTTTACTCAAAGGTTTAAGACAATCGCAATCATACAAAACCTATTCACATCTACACTAAGATGTAATCAAGAATACTAACTTAGATTACAGTAAAATACTATTCTTCCCTATTATTCTAAATAGCTCTAGTTATAACTACTTCCAAGAGTAACATCATTCCTAACGAATTGCGACTCGAACAACTATTACACCAAGGTTTGAAAGTTAAAATTCTATTCTTGCTATGATTTTCTTATAACCAACACGTTACACGGGACAACCTAACTAACAAATTCATTTTCACCAAGAAAGTCTAATACATAACTGTTAAGCTAACATTTCATAATACTCTAGTGCAATAAATCATTCTAATATAAAAAAACTATTTAGACACATTACCCACATTTCTCTCTAATACAACTACTTGCCATATCCAAAGCATAAAGTGATATACATTGGTGGAATTGTTAAGTGTTTAGAGCACACAATCTAAATTGGATACTTAGAGATGATAATAAAATTATTACAATCCTAAGATTAAACTAACTTACACCTATAATATTAGGAGCATTCTAATAATAATGATAATTATTCTAATTTCCACATCATACAATAATTAATATCAACTCTATTCTAATGATAATTTTAAATTTCACCAAACACATGGAATAATTACTAAATTCCTAATATCTACTCCATAATCTAATTAGTCAAAAGGGAAACTTAACTAAATGACATTACCACTAGACATTCTAAATTGATTTACTAATATACACAACGAGCTCCTTAAGAAACTTTCCATAAGCCACTAGAGTGCAAAATTACCATCTACCACTCTAATTTCTATCATTGTTAACACTACAAGGGAAGTGAGGATCGATCTATTGCAAAGCGATTGAATTACTACTGATGGGATGTTGTACGGTGCCGAAAAAGAGGATTCAAGGTCAATTTTGACTGAGTGGCCTAAAGAAGGTCGGTAGGTAGAGTCTTGTTTAGGAGTCCAAAAGTGACCCGGGGGGCTGAGGAGCCACTATCTTGGTGGGTGCAAAAACTATGACCAAACCAGAGAATAAATCTGAGTTTTAGAAACCATAACTAGTGCCTGCTGTGAAGACCACCAAAGGATGAGATGACGCCGTGAGCATACTCAGCAATGAAATAGAGGCTAAGAGGCCCGATAATCAACTTGAATGGACCCAAAAAAAGACAGAAAGTTGATGAGATGTTGTACGACAGTGGAAGAAAAGATTGTTAACAACATTCATCAACTTTGATAAGGATCGACCAGAGTGTAGTTCGTAAGATGGGTTTCTTTTGGTATAATTTTAAGGAACAACCAGTTGAGAATGACCCGCCAAGACATGCCATAAGTGGCCAAAATAAAACTAATGAGTAAGGATTGTTAGCTTATAAGGAAGAGGCTCTGCCTTTATCTCTAATCCACAAGGAATAACTCAGAGAATGTATTAAAATATAAAACTTGGAAAAGAAAATAGTGAAAACCAATTTGCAAAAGATGGATAATGCTCAATAAGGATAGTCATCCGATGATTGATTTGCATGCAGGAAAAAGTAACATTACATAGAGATAGGAGGACAAGGGAATTGTTTTAGCACAAGGGTCTAAGTGGGTCACAAGACTTGATTAGGAGAATAAGTAAGTGAAATGGGTTTTGATTTAACTGAAGTTGCATAATATTTTGCCATACCGTGATTTCCTCCAGAAGTTACATTGATTTCCGAATGAGATAAAATAAGCTTTGTCATGGAGGTTGCATGTGCCGTACAAATTAATGTGGTTGCTACAGAGACCATCGCTAAAAGTTGAAAAATGAATTGATGGTTGGGCAAGATACAATGATAATGGGATTTGAAGAATAAAGCAGGAAAGATTTACAAGCTCAACAATCAAGTCAGAGAAGAAAAAATGTCATCATTAATGAAAAATTCAAGAATTGATCTACAGGAGAAAATTGCAGTAATCCATAAAAAATAGGTTGAGGTTGAAAAGATCACTTGAAGAATTAAAATTTTTACCAATCCTTCCAACGAGAAACCAACAAGAGCAAGGAGTTTACAAACGTGACAAGGGTGTCTAACAGGTCGATTCTATGCTAGAGTAACCATCAACAAGAACTCTAATTCTTTAGAGCAAACTAAGACAGAGAAAATACAGAAATTCAAAAGACATACCCGGTCAATTCACGCTTCAGAGTCGAATCTTCTTTAGAATTTCCTTTCCTTTCTCTGTAAAATATTTCTCTAAAATATCCTCTTCCCAAAAACTCCCAGAACAAACATAACCACCGACATAAAAACCCCCACCCACCAAAACTTGCCGGGACCAAAAATAGACAACAACCATTAGTTCCAGTCACCCCCAAATCTGATACACAAACCCCTTCATTAAGAGAAATTTGAAATTTTACTTAACATAGAATTTTCCATTTCTTGACAACTAACCAACAATAAATGATTATTCAAAAATACAATATACTAATTAATCATATTAACTTATGACATAGATGCTGATAAAATCATAGCATATTCCACTTAATCTATATTGGAATTTATTTAAATAATATTCCAATTTAAGAAAAATACTATAATATTCGACCAGCTAATAAATATTCTGTAAATCAACTCTGTACTAATTACCCCTAAAATAGCTTAAGACTCATATACATTTAAAACATTACAATAACTAATTTTGTTATTAATAGACTTTACTTAAACAATATTCAAATTTTACGACAATACAAAAATACCATAAGATTTAACATAATGATAACAAAGAACACATAAACATGCTTAAACAAACTCAACAATGCTCCACAACACGTGACGACCAAGACAAGAAACAAGGATCAGATGTCGCATCATGACACATGACTACAACAAAAGACTAGAATTGGCCTAGCGGAATAAACCTCATGTTATCTCCGTCAACATTATCCATGGTGTAGGGCTCGCTTAGACCTACTAAGTTAGGTGGAGTCGAGGCTCGGTACCTGCAACCTGCATGAAAACTAGTGGGTTGTACATGATCAACTGTATATGTATATATATCAAACACACACCGGAAAAAAGAATTGTGACGTAGTAGGGTGCTCGATCCAAGTAGTCCTACACCGTCCTTGCTCTGAAACAAGACTATCACTATTTCTATTTAAAATCAGATGCATAAACATGATATTATCAAACCATCACCAAACATGTCCATCTCATCATAACTAGAAAAACAACCATGTCATCATAAACTCATTCCACATGTTAGAATTAGATTAGTCAAATATAATCTATCACAATCAGAATAAGCATAAACCATAGTCTCAATAACTCAAATGTCTCAGAACTATCTGGATGCAAAGAAAAAGATAACAACTGTCTCAGATCAATCAGAGAGTAATGTAAAACTAACAACTATCACAAGCCAAAAGTGAGGGGGCATTACACGTGCATTACTTGCACAAGAAAAGTGTCATTCTCATATAGTACATATTTATGAGTACTTTCACTAATGGCAATCAAGCATACATGATTTTTAAGATCCTTTTTCAACACAACATCAATCATTCCTACCTTGTCTATAAGATAGATCAAGAAAATGTATATCTAATCATCATTATCAATTGAGACACTTAAGGAATATTAACTTTGCATGAACTCTAAATATCTCATAGATTCTACTAGATCCATGCTCACATCCTAAAAAGAATAAGGCATTGCTCAAAATTTAGATTGCCCATACCCTAGAAATATCATCATCGTGGATATCTTTGCCCTTAAAACATTTGGATCTCAAGTTTTTTTCTTCTTCCAAAGTTTAAATTGTCATTAGTAAGTTTATTTCTTAGATGATTATTCTTTTTCCTCTTGTCAAATTATGAAGATGATTGATATCTTTTTCCATTATGTAGATCTTTTCTTCTTGTAACTTATCCCTTTTGTATTCAGCTCATCTAACCTTTACGTCATTAGAGACATCTCTCTCTTATTGATTCATTCTGCCACATCATCACTCATAGGGTGTTACCCTATTTTATCCATCTTGACATAGGTATATTTGTCCAATCTATCTCATCATTCATCTCTTAATCCTAAAATAGTTTCCAGTCCTTGTTTTAACCCGAACATCATTCTCACTAAAGAGTCCTATGAAAATGCAACTAAAGTGATGAGGACTCATGACTAATTAGTGAACAATGTGTGTTCTTCTTCATGGTTCCAAACTAAATCATCTAAGAACAACAAGCTTCCAATCCCATCCAAGGAATCTTTGACCCAAAACAAGGGTCCTCAATACTCTCAATGCACCTAAGACATTAGGTCATCCAACAAGTTCACATTAGTACAATGCAACCTAAAGCATAGAAGACTCGAGGCTTGAGTGTTGAACCCAGAACGCTCTGATACAACATGTAAGAACCACTCCAATTAAAATAATATTATTCTGATAAAATAGTGCAGAAAAGGGAAGAATTAAAAATATCCCTTGAATAACATAACTTGCAAACAATATTTTCATCAATACAATAAAATATGATTCAATACATCAGCTAACAAAATAGCTTAATAAAAAGGACTATGCCTTTACAACATGTGGCCATGTAGGCTCAACAAAAGAACATTGCCCATACAATGCCTTTGATACCATACCATATCTTCAACACTGAATCTGGCGAAGAGAGAGCATCATCAAGGCAATTTACTACCCAACAACAATGTTCATGCCTCCTCGGTCTTACTCATGAATGGAGAAGCCTGACCCTTTATGAGGGGTCTAGCAAACTAAAGCTGACATGCATGAAGGAATCTAGTGCATCATGATATATCTATCATCCCTATAACATGCGTCAAATGCATAAACTGATCTAATATCACAATATGGTAGAGAGTGAAATAGAACATCAAATAGTAATTAATATTAATTTTCCTAACAAGATTTGGCCAAAGAATATTTTAAGCCACTGATGGGTAGATATATTATAAAAGAAACCTACCCTTCTTTGTTATTCCATATTCGACACCTGTCCATGCTCTTTCTCAACTCAGCATACAGAAAAGAAAGAACACACTTATAACATACATCAATGCATACAAGTTCTCAATGAAGGTAAATATCATCCATCTACTCAAGGAAGTATTCATTCATTTGATAAACAACATCATGTCATTATAAACTTACAATGCTTCCATGTATGAAATGCATACAAGAGTATATGACATTCTAAAATTCAAGTCATCGATTGATAGTTTCACTAAATTTGTTTAAGTGGGTTTGCAACTCTTTCTAGGGTCTTGTTCCCTAAATAGTTTCTTGTCAGCTACCACCCACTTAGGTGAAATAGGGATGGGTTTCTCAACAAAATATAAAACATATAGATAAATAGGAAAATACTTGTTTGAGGTGTGTCTAATAAGTTTTACAAGACACTCCACACTAAGCCAAGAAGTTGACTTCAATTTATTCCAACATGATTAGACATATTCTATTATGAGTCAATCCTACAACCCTACTCCTTACTATGAGGGCATGGATGTCTAAAGTTCACTATTTCAAAACATATACTAGGGATTTCTCCAATGGTAAACAAAATATCATTTCTACTAAGACTAGGTAACATTATTAGTTGAATGCTTAATAAACTAGAACACAAGCACCTCAAGTTATGTGTGAACTCTAAGAACTCGATTCCTTAAATTTATAAAATAACAAAACATTATAAGGACCTAAGGGCTAGATCTAGGACTCGGGGGCTCATATAAAATGGCCTTGCCTACGTAACGTAATCAAAGGCTTTGTCATTCGTCTACTAGACTTTCAACCCAATTAGTTTGACTAAAAATAATTGTTTATGTTGGTATGAATAATAAGTTCATACTAGATTCATAAGAAGAATCTAGGATCTCTTTTTTTGAGCCAAGGATGGGTACAACCTCAAATGGACAAAGTTTTCTTAACATAAGTTAGTTTATAACTAGGTCATCACATAAGCAAAGTTCAAGGTAACTAGATGACTATATTCATAAACCTTTGTTCTTAAGGTTGAATACACTATACAAATACCGAGCCATACAAGTACTAAGTAGATCAACCTATAGAATTTATATATTAATATAGAGTGCAAGAGAAAAGACATCACACAGTTCAATTTACAAAAGATCCCTTAAAGGTACAAAGGGATGTTATTATAATAATATCCTGAGTAATCTAATCATTATCCTTGATAGCATGCACAAGTTTCCACAGGCACATGCAAAAATAAATAAAAGACTATCACCTTGTTTAGCTAAAAGATTTTTATCTTCGTATAACAATGTAGTCCACTTAAAAGGAAGAGATATGCATGCATAGGCCTCTAGCCTATTACTCATGCTAAGTTGGATATCACTATTCAATATGCTTTAAATAAAAGAGATAAATTCCAATAGATATAAAGCATGAACAACTTAATGAATTAACTACACATAGTAAATAATAATTTCAAATCATCACATACCGCTTGTCTCCTTCTTTCCACATGATTGCTTTTTGATTTGAGATGTGACTAAAATTCATAGAACTTATAATACCCATTGTTAGAACTTTATTGTACATAGATCATAATATATAATCGAATGAAAAACATCCTTTTTCCTTTTACAACCATGCAATATATAGATTTATCAAGAATTCTTATGCATTGAAACTACAATACAATTAGCAATAAAAACTCATGTCTCCAACTATTGCTACAACAATATTAAAAATGCCATAACTTTGAAAATACCTAACAAAATTTAAAATCATAAAATGTTCTAGAAATATTAAATAGATATTCTCATAACCTAGAAATAATTTTACAAATCATTTCCCATTCAGAGAGAAGTTTATAAAACATCAACAGGGTTTACAACAGGGTTTTTATCAGGGTTACAACAGTACTAAAATCACAATAAATTTCATAATACTTAATTAAATTTGAAACTGTAAAACTTTTTGGAAACTTTAAATTAAGGTTCTCAAAATTTAGAAACCATTTTACGAACCATTTCTCGTGTAGAGAGCAGTTTATAAAACATCATCAAGGTTTACAGTAGAGTTTTTAGTAGGGTTACAACAGTACTAAAACTGCAATAAATTTCTTAATACTTAATGAAATTTGAAACCATAAAATGTTTCAGAAACCTTAAATCAAAGTTCTCAAAACCCATAACCCATTTTACAAACCATTTCCTATGTAGAGATAAGTTGATAAAACAAGAGAAGGGCTCATCTAAAAACTTAACAAAACCTACAGTAAGTAGGCAACATGTGAACTATTTAATTAATTATCACAAAAGACATCCCCTATGATGAATGTAGGATTTCATATATTGGATTAGCTAAATAAAACTTTTTCTAGCAAAAGTTATTAGTAAATGTAAGAATTGAGAGGAATTCATACTAGAGCCATGATTAAAATCATACTAGATTTGAAGAAAACAGAACTTGTTTTCAAATCCCAATCTTACCTATTTGACTATTCTATGATAATATCGCTGAACCAAAAGAAAACAATAACTTTAATCCCTACAATCTTCCAAGATTTCTCAATCTATTTGAATGTTCTCTGATAATATTGTTGAACCAAAAGAAAACAATATCTTCAATCCTTGCAATCCTCCAAGATTTCTCAATCTATTTGAATGTTCTCTGATAATATTATTGAACTAAAAGAAAACAATATCTTCAATGCTTGCAATCCTCCAAGATTTCTCAATATGTAAAAGCAAGTTTTCATTCTCATAGAAGAGAGAAAAAAAAGTAAAAAATGAAAAATCCCCCTCTTCACAAAACTCCCAATACTCTTTTATAACAAAATGAAATAAAATGGCACTTCTGCCTCCATCCATTCACGTCACTTTCTTTCTAGATAACTTAGGAAGGTTCCAAACTCTCTTAAAACTTTATTTTTATGCATCATTAGATCCCCAACCCATGGGTATACATCTAAGGTACATTTTTTTATGAAAATAACCTAATAAAGGGCCCCAAAAACCTCTATACACATTTAAAATCATAAAATACAAAGAATTGACAATGTTATAACTCCACTAATTCTAAAAATTTCTAAATTTAGTCTCCATGATTTTTTTGGAAATAATAAATTTCAAGATTCCCTTATTGCCACTTCATTCATGTGGTCAAAATAACATTTAAAGAATCTTTTTCAAAAGATATTTAAATATTGCAACTAATATTCATTGTGACTAATTATCAGATTAATTAGGCAATAAATATTTAATCTATTGCGACTAAATACAATAAAGATTAACACAAATATTTTTCAAGCACTCAACCATACACATTAATGCAGATTTAATTTATGTCATCTATGTGGTGTGTGCATAGATTTCCTTCAACAGAATTCGACTCCAATTGGCTAGACACGCTCTACCTCGATGATACTCTCTCTCTGTTGAGAGAGTGAGAGGGATCAATCCTGTTGCACACACACACAGATGTCGAAATTAGTCGACAAGGATTTAAATAATGAAATTTAAGTTCATATATAGTTATTGAAAAATAGGGTTATGACAATGCAAAGAAATAAATAATTAAAATAAACTAGAATATTAGCATACTCTTTTATTCAATCAAGGGATATATATATATATATATATTACATTTAACTATAACAATATTATTTTTTGAAAAATAAATAAAAACAAAATGCTATCTTTTCTTTTGAATAAATAACATAAATGCATCTCTTTTTTAAAGTTTTTTTTTGAGTCAAATGGGTAAAATTACAAAGTAGTGTTACACTTTGAGCTAAAATAATAATTTCGATTGAGTAGGTTTAAGTCGAGTATGAGTCAGCTGAGTGGCATTCGACCGAATCAACTTGGCACCGACGTGGCGTATATTGTGGCTTAATTTATTTGGTCAAGTTGTTATGGGCCGAGTCCCTTTCGATCGAATCAGTTAAATATATATAAAAAAAACACAGTTGTAGCAGTCAATTGTTGCATTTTTGGCCGAGTTCATTGCGTTTGGATGCTACTCTACTGAATACCTAGCCTACATAGCCCGCACAAGACTTCATTTTCCTCTCATAACACACCATTATTTATTTCATTTTCTATGCTGCGGTTTTCATTTATTTTCATCATGTGCATTTTTTTATTTTCATCATGCAGTTTTTATTGTTTGTCGAAATATAATGTAAATTCAAATGTTATACATGTTAAGTTCCTTTATTGTTTTTGTGAAGCACTGTGTCTGTGCTTGTGAACAGATTTGATGTTTTAATTAATTTTTTTTAAAACCCTATTCGGGCCATGATTAGGGCACATATTTTTTCACAGTAAAACACTATTTATAATGGAATGGAAATTTTTTTAAAACCCTAGCCAGGTTATGATTAAGGCAGAGTTTTCTTCACACTAAAACACTATTTAAAATTAGGCCTGTCAAATCTAATGGAAGACTATTTGGGTTGTATTCTTTTAATGGAAAATGTAAGCCGTTAATTCTCTAGTGTGTTATGATTTGCTTCTAGTGACATAGACATTCAATGGCGACAAACATTACAGTGGGGTGTATTAGTGGGTCACCTTTGTTGAGTTCTTCAGAGACATTGAAGAAATCCCCTAACATACACTACTCTACTTTTCCAAGAGGTGGAAAATTCCTAGGACAACACTGGGTCATACCCATGTATGGCTTCTATGAACATAGTGAGGCCACCTCTCCTCAATAAATTCCAAACAATAACATTATTGCAAACACTTTGACAAGTAGACATCTCTATCCTCATCAACTCACCCCCATAATTCTAGCTCTGTTGACTGACCTATATGGTATTTCAAGGTTCAAATTAGTGCAAATGTCAAGAGTCTTCGCCACGACCCAATGCATGGATGTTTGATTTATACTAGGCTTGATCTTTTCATAATTGTTCTTTGGTCATCCTTCATGTTGAAGTGCATTGTCATTATGCTTTCTATACTTTCTCTTAAAATCATTTGTGTGATAGACTCTCCTAGCTTGAGGTGTGATGGCATGGGGTTAGATATTTTCTTGCTTCATTTTTAATACTTTGTTTGATGTTTTGGGGTATAGTTTGAACCCCATCGCATGTAACCTCTTATATTGCCTCCTAAGTTAGCAGAAGTGTATGTTAGGGGATTTCTTTCAATGTCTCCTAGACACCTTGTTGATTTGACCAAGTAAGCATATATGTAATCCTATTTATACAGCTATACAACTTTCAAAGGCATATATATCTAGTCTTACCCTATCCATACCCTGTTCTAAAGTCCCCATTTGGACACAGGCTAGGAGAATGCTACCAAAGGTTGTAGAATCTTTTTTTACACCACCAGTTACATTTTCTTCAAATTTTCTATTGCATTTTCTTCAAAGTTTCTGCTACAACTTTTAAGTGCTTTAAATTCTTCCAATTACCTTAAATCCAAACACATCTTATTGAGGATGCACCACATGATCACAAACAACTCCATGTGAGAGGCAAATGAAATGTCAATGAGAACTCTCGAAATAGTCATTCCACATTTGGAGTTAATACTTTTAATTACAAATATACAGGAGAAGTATGTGAAGGCTTATGTGGGTACCACAGTCATCAAATTTGCATCAGCAAGTATCACTTTATAAGATTTAACAAATTGATATCATTAAACAATTTATCATACATTAAACAATTTGTAAATTATCCTATATAGTTATCATACATTAAATAAGAAAACAAATTGATATCATAACTTAAACAATTTGTTTTGTTTGCAGTCTAAACTATTTGTATTTAAAATCCAAGCTAATCAAGGAGAGTAGATAAATGCTTACAAAACAAAGGCATGAATAGAGTCTAACTCAAAGAATTAGTTATCTGAATCTAAAAAGGATGTCATGTTTATTCACTCTGGCTGCTAAAACATATAATAAATTACTAAAAAATTTTACAATTATCTTACTAATGAGCACTAATGATATGGGGACCTGAATTGTTCCAACTGCCTTAAGCCCACTGCTCCAAAATTCCTTTCCTACCTCAATATTCAAGATTTGTGACTTTGGCACTGCTAGATCAACTTAAGCATTGTTGTTATTCACCATTAAAGAGGATTTGGCTAGTGTTTATGAAAGGAATTAGTTCATACTGGTTGTATATTGTATTATTTGATGTGGAGAATGTAGGAGGCACTAGCTGTAATTGGTTTTCTTGATCAGCCCACATTGTTGCACTACTTAACATCTGAGGTTGTTTTACCTTCATTTGAAGTCCATCCATGGAGCATGGAGATGCAAAATTAGAAATGCTGGATCCACTATACTCATCATGGTTTATATTGTATTTTCTTGAATTTGTTCTTTTATCACTCTAATTTAAAGAGACGTAAACTTGAAACTATTTCTGAACTATCACTTTATTTTAACTTCTTTAATCTATAATGGTATTTTATTTGATTTTATTTTACATATAAGATGATATAAACTTGAAATTGTTCTTTTATCACTCTATTTTAAAGAGACATAAACTTGAAACTATTTCTTCTATCACTTTATGACTGCAGTATCTGTTGTGTGCAACTTCATGAACTAGCATTTATGTATTTTTATTTTCTTATTCCAATATAAAAAAAGAAACTTCTTTAATCTAGATCAAATCTTATAACATCCATCTATGCATTCCAAATGGGATTATAGGTATGATTCTATCTTTTAGACATAATTGTGTATGTAGTTGTGTCCTCCCAATTTAAATGAATTTCTAACTATCTTTCCAAGCTAATCTTTTTAGAAATTCATATTGTTTTTTTATTGACTTCCATGCTTAATATTTTGATTTGAACACCTATGATTCTAAATTTAGGGAAATCCCTAGGACATTACAAGGGGGATTATTCAAGGGAGACTAAGTAAAAAGATCAAACATTATCAAAATGAGAGCAAATCAGAGCATATGGGATTGTGTTAAAAATGCTACACTTATGCATTCTTCATCATCTCTCTGTATGGGAGACTAAGTAAAAAGATCAAACATAATCAAAGTGATTTTTAAGAAAATTAGAGCATATTGGATTGTGTTAGGCTAAAAATGCTACACTTATGCATTCTTCTTCATCTCTCTTTGTGTCTTCAATCCTATGGAACTAAAAATGTGTTTGACATGGATCTAAGAAGGTTTCACGCTTTAATCCTTTCACAACAAATCCCTTAAAGCACCTCGCTAGACTACATTTTTCTTACAATTTATATAAACTACTTAAGGTGACTAATTATTAAACTAGACATAGATAGGAGACAACATCATATGGCTCACAAGTATCCACAAACTAAATGGTAGGTGCAATTTACTTTTGAATTGTCCCCAAGTCACAAGGCTAAAGCCTTACAATTTGACAAGTGTAAGTATAATTCCAAATTTTAATCTATGAAATGTTAACGAACATAATTGTTGGTAACTTCAATTCTCTTTATTTGATAATACATTAGATTTCTTCCATTATAGTTATGAAAACCATTATATACTTATGAAAAGTTGAATCTTGTAAATTGTCCAAGCTTATCTTTGAATCTTTTTCCTTTGCATGCAAATCTAAACTTTGTGTTTATTCAGATGATCTACATGTTGCATTTTTATATTTTTGTATGCTTAAAAGAAAGATGCTTGTACATATTTAATTTTTTTGTTTTAATTAAATGTAGATCTCTTTACATAGTTTTATCTAGATATGGTTGACGATCAAGGATCTCATCATTCCATGCAGTCTTAGCATGAAGTTGAGGCTAGGAATAATTTTTATAATGATAGCATTTCTAGATTAGATAATGCTTTGAAATGTTTGGACCAAACTATACAGAACCCCCAAAATTTGGCTAATAGAGATAGATTAGTTAATATTCGGTGCGAGATTAGACATATGATTGAGACAATAAAATCATACAATCCATATGATGATATTAGCACTGAGGAGTTTTATAGGTCCCTTGCTAGGACTGTTACTAGCATTGAGAATATCAAAACTATTTCTGATAGAGTTTCATTACATAATGTGCATACTATGTTCCCTTTTTATATTGGGAAAGACAAAGTTAGAGGTTATATTGTTACCAGGTGTATAGATCCGCTAGTTGGTCCATTTATATATCCCAAATTTTTGGCAGTTAATCATAGATGGCCTTATAATGATGAGTTGCCACTATATTTTTGTAAACAATTATATGCTGAGTTCCATTTAGGATTATCTGTGGATTACACATCTATGCCCATACATGCTACATAGGGAAAGGGGAGGTTTGTTGATAAACCTAAATTTAGATGTCCAAATTTTCCACCGCCTGACAATAAGAGGGCATTAGTTGGTCTAAACCTTTTGGTTCTTCTAAAACATTTGGAATTAGCAGCAACGGGAGATGCAGCAATCGCACTGACTAGATCCAGGCTTTTTGATAGGATGACCATGATTGCTACTCAAGTTGATCAGATGTCATCTGATCGTGTAGAGAGATACTTACTATGTCTACGGATTGGCCTTCCTCCCATTGAGGCTACATCCACAAATTATGACCCCATCAGATGTGATCCATATGAGTGACACCATTGTACGTAATGTTGCTTTAGCTACCATTCTTGATTTACTATCAGCATACCAGTTTATCAGTGATGAGTATGGTATTCCTTTGGATGTTGTATTGACTCATATTAGAAGACATACTGGTAGACAGTTGGGTTAGGGTGAGGCAGCTTCAGAGGACCAGAATATTCCAGATCAGCCTACAGCCCCCACATAGCATTAGGTTGCACCTAATGTACATGGCACATATAGCACATTTCTCTTTGGCACTGGTCCTTTACCTTCAGATAGAGGTGTTCCTGATGTTACCATTCATTCATTTGAGATTAGTGGGATTGGTAGAGTGCTCCAGGATGTGTAGGTACTTGAATAATTTCTATATTTTGTGTTCTACAAATTCAAGTGTATATATTAAATAAACTTGACTTAAAAGTAGTTCACTATTCATTGAAATCTTGTATTTGAAAATTTATAGCAACAAGGGGATAATTTGTCGAGCTTCAGAGATTTAGAGCATACAGAGAATCCTGTGCATGATACATTTGAGGTACATTTATAATATATATAAACTACTTGATAATTTCATACATGTTGAAAGCACAAAACTTTAAGATGATTTTACATATATATACACATGTACATTAAATTAAATTATATACTTTCTTGTGTAGGGAGGTGCATCAGGACAGGGATCAGGTTCTAGAGAGAGATCGAGACATGGATCCACACATGGATCAAGATCCCGAGAGAGATCGAGACATAGATCCACACATGGATCAGGTTCCAGAGAGAGATCAAGACATGGATCCACACATGGATCAGGATATTGATCTATCTTATTATGTTTGACATTATGGTTTGACATTTGACATTATGGTTTGACATTTTATATTATGGTTTGACATTTGACATTATGGTTTGAACATTATATGCATTGAATATTTTGGCAATGTGGTAACATTCAATTCTATAGGTACTTAGTCCCTCAAGGATTTTCATTTCAAATTGGTTGTATACAAGTCCTCTTTAAACAACCTTTTTTTAATTTTTTCTCATATCAAGACATTCTCCTTGAATTGTATTATATTTAAAAATACAAAGGATAGTTTGAATGAAAGTATGCAATAATAGTCTCTACTACAACAAGATCTAATTGGTGCAATTTGGAAGCAAATAGGGAATCACTACTCTAATTAGACATCACTACATTAGTATTTGAATAAATAATAAATGATTCATGAACAAATCATAAATGATCTTGTTTAATCCTTGCATGCCAAGAAATACATTAGATTTAAATAAATAATTGGAAAAGATAAAATTATTGTTCTAAAAGTAGTTAACAAATCTCTTTCTCAATAATTGTTATGTGCTTTGTGATTCCAATTCATGTCTTTTGCAAATTTTGTTCATGTTTGTGGCTCATAGCTAGCCTTGTAAGACATTCATTGTATTCTTGATCATAGGGATTCAAATATCACTAGAAATAGAATGTAAAGTTAAATGTTTTGTTTATGTTTCAAGAGGCCTTATTTATCTCTTATATCACATTTTTCAATATTGATGTGGTTGTAATTGGTTAGAAAATTATGATTTAAGTTTACAAGTAGACCTATATGTGTTTGATGTGTCTTTGTTTCTTTACTCTGTTATGTGAACCATATGAAGCTACTGGGAAAATGATTTAATGCATGTGAATACATGGGAATTAAATTTTAACTCTATTGTACATAGATTGGACAAAGTTAGGCCAACCCTTTTGAAACCATAACTCCTACTACATCACTAGAATATATACATGAAGCATAAATTGTAGTTTGTGGATATTTCAAGTATGCATACGAATAGATGTAAAATGATACAAATCTGATATATAGGTAGAGAGATGAAAATAATGCAAGGTAGAAAACAATAATTAGATTTACGATTGGGTCAAATCTGAAAAATGAATCCAAAGTGATAAGGGAAACTAGGTGAAAAGCTAGGGTTTTGAGAAAGAGAAGGAGAAGGAAAAAAATAAATCAAATACAATTCTAAATGGTAAAATTTTATATCTATGGAAATAATGGAGAGATAGGAGGTAGAAAATAGAGAATAAAAAAGAATGGGTGTACATCTAAAAATAAATTAAAGAAGCATTGGAAAACTAGGGATTTTAAGAGGAAAAAATAAACATGGGAGAAGAAAAAGACTAATCAAATGGATTCCAAATGATACTAATTTGATATAAATGGAAAGTTAAAAGGGATGAGAGGTAGAAATCAAAAAAAAATATTGGGTCATATCTAAAATTGAACTGAAGAGAAAAGGGAAATAATGTGGATTGGAAAAGAAACTAGGAAATAATGTGGATTGCTTTGATGATGTTGGGCACCTTATCTCTAGAATGTGTTGAAGTTTATCAATGAGGTCACCTCCCTTTGAATGGTATTAGAACATTATCATAAGCAATAAATAATTGTCCATAGTAGTCTAACATTATATTTATTATATGTAAAATGATAATAAGTACATGATAACAATTGGATCATGCAATGTACTACTCCAAAAGAAACAAAATGTGAAGCAAAGGCCAACTCCATGCCATCCATAACAAACTCAATAAAATTTCATTCACTTGTATAGACACAATTACATTGAATTTGGATATTTAGATAAAAGAAATATCTAGAAGTATAACCATAAATATATCACTAACATTAAGCTATTAAAGACTAAAATTAAAGGTTAGATGATTTCCTTGCTTGAGTTATGTATGAATTAAATAATAAATAAATTAGAAAAGCTAATATTTTATTAATGGATGTTTTCTAAGTAAAATGCATGAATAAAAAAAGAGTAAATTTAATTTATTATCACTCAAAAATTAATACTTAAATATTATTAACTAAGATTTATGGGCAAGTGCAAAAAGATGGGGGGCCAAAAAGGGGTCTTAAGTGGCCACTTTTTTTTTGAAATTAGGAAATGCTGGCCTTGGATGAGAAATTGAGCATAGTTACACTCAAAATTTGGAGATGCAACCAAAACAATGTTCATAGTACTCCGAGTCTACTTTCTAAACTACTATTTAAAAAAAGAAATGGTATAGATTAAGGGGTTCAAAAGAGGGAGCCACAGAAATTGGTGTTGTTTTTGTCAAAAAAACATAACATAGCATGTTTTGTGGCTCCCTCAAAAGGTCAACTTTTTTTTTGTATTTTTAAAATTGCTTTAGTGAGAAATTAGCTAACAGCATGTAGTTTATGCCTAATTTTTTTGATAATTTTTTTATGAATATTTGATTTTTTACTAATTTTCAAAGTGGACACATCCTAAAAAATAGAATTTTGGCCATGCTACCCCTATAAATTTTGAAAACTAATTGAAAATTATTTTTTTCTTTTTTTAATGTGTAGAATGGAGTCTAGTTTCTAAATATGTAATTTTTTTGAAATTTTAATGAATCGTTAATTTACAATGAAAAAAAGACAAAACAGTGGTTTTTCCCCAAAAATAGACACACAAACAAAAGAAATTAAAGATGAAAGGCTCAACATTGTCAAAATGTGAAAAAAATCACATCATCAAATAGCTAAGAGAAAGCCTAACATTACTTAGGTGTTTGATTTGTTTGACCTTGAAACACGTGCAAATTTGAGGGTTAGCACGAACGAAATTATGTGAAATCCTGTAGAATATGGAAAAACACGTCTCTGGACATTGGGAAGGCACTCCAAGGCTTTGGGTTGGAAATCCAAAGCAAATCCCAAGCCTAAGAATTGAGATTCCCAAATAAAAACATAACGCGAGTGCGTTATAACGCGCTCGCGTTATGTTTTACTTTGCATTTTTTCCTTTTCCGCAAAAGTTTGTGCACTATTTATCATGTTTGACATAACGCGAGCGCATTATAATGCACTCGTGTTATGTCCCCCTTTAATTTTTTTGTGTTCAAGGTTATTAATCATGTATGTATGTATGTATGTATCTATGTATGCCTATATGTATGTATGTATAGTGTCAAGGGTAGAGGAGGGTAGAGATGGGGGTGAACTAGATAGGGGAGGAGAGGGGTGGATAAGGATTGAGTTATTAAGGTTTAAGGTTGAGGGTTGAGGGTTTAGGGATAGGATTAGAGTTTAGGGACAAGGGATTAGAGTTTAGGACCTTGAGGGATTATGGTTTAGGGTTGAGGCTTTAGGGATATCATTTAGGGTTGAGGGTCAAGGGATTAGGGTTAAGGTAGAATGTTGAGGGTAGAGAGATTAGGGATAGGGTTGAAAGTTTAGGGTTGAGGGATTAGGATTTAAGGTATAGTTTTGAGGGTTGAGGGTTTAGGGATAGGGTTTAGGATTTAAGGTTTAAGTGTTGAGGGTTGAGGATTTAGGGATAGGGTTTATGGTTTAGGGATAAGGGATTAGGGTTTAGGGTTTAGGGATTAGGGTACCATAAATTATAATTAGGGATTAGGGTTTAGGGTTTAGGGACTAGGTAGGGTTTAGGGTTAAGGGATTAGGGTTTAGGGTTTAGGGATGTACAATTAAGGGGTACCATAAATAAACTAGAATTTAGGAAGGGTTGGAAAAGTTTTGTGAATCATCATGGGCTAGAGATTAGAGATTTTCTTGTGTTCAAGTACATATCCAAGTCATAATTTAAGGTTAAGATATTTCAAAGAACAAGCTGTGTAAAAAATGTCAATGCTCTTTGGCTTATGAATACCAACATTGATACAGATAAAAGATGCCCTTCTTCTAATAGAGTATGCAGTTCAAGTCAACCGATGGGTAGCAAGTTGTCGAATGAGTTGGTTTAATGGGCATGCCTCTTTCTTCAAAGTTATGCTTGGAGACTTTACACAAAAACTGGTAACTCTATATATTATTTTTCATTCTTTTATTTCTTGTACACTGTTAAGAACTTGTAAAATCTAATTGTGTAATGTGTTTATGGTAGTGCATTCCTCCTGTATTTGTTTCACAGTTTATAGACAACACAGACAAACATATGGTGTTGCAAGGCCTAGGTGGGCAGGAGTGGGATGTACAATTAGGGGTACCATAAATAAATTAGAATTTAGGCAGGGTTGGGAAAATTTTGTGAATCATCATGGGCTGGAGATTGGAGATTTCATTGTGTTCAAGTACATATCCAAGTCATATTTTAAGGTTAAGATATTTCAAAGAACAGGGTGTGTGAAAAATATCAATGCTCTTTAGCTTATGAATACCAACATTGATACAGATAAAAGATGCCCTTCTTCTAACAGAGTATGCAGTTCAAGTCAACCGATGGGCAACAAGTTGTCAAATGAGTTGGTTTAATGGGCGTGCCTCCTTCTTCAAAGTTATGCTTGGAGACTTTACACAAAAACTAGTAACTCTATACATTATTTTTCATTCTTTTATTTCCTGTACACTGTTAAGAATTTGTAAAATCTAATTGTGTAATGTGTCTATGGCAGTGCATTCCTCTTGCATTTGTTTCACAGTTTATAGACAACATAGACGAACATATGGTGTTGCAAGGCCTAGGTGGGCAGGAGTGGGATGTACAATTAGGGGGTACCATAAATAAATTAGAATTTAGGTAGGGTTGGGAAATTTTTTTGAATCATCATGGGCTAGAGATTGGAGATTTTGTTGTGTTCAAGTACATATCCAAGTCATATTTTAAGGTTAGGATATTTCAAAGAACAGGGTGTGTGAAAAATATCAATGCTCTTTAGCTTATGAATACCAACATTGATACAGATAAAAGATACCCTTCTTCTAACAGAGTATGCAGTTCAAGTCAACTGATGGGCAACAAGTTGTCGAATGAGTTGGTTTAATGGGCATGCCTCCTTCTTCAAAGTTATGCATGGAAACTTTACACAAAAACTAGTAACTCTATACATTATTTTTCATTCTTTTATTTCCTGTACACTGTTAAGAACTTGTAAAATCTAATTGTGTAATGTGTTTATGGCAGCGCATTCCTCCTGCATTTGTTTCACAGTTTATAGACAACACAGATGAATATATGGTGTTGCAAGGCCCAGGTGGGCAGGAGTGGGATGTACAATTAGGGGGCACCATAAATAAATTGGAATTTAGGTAGGGTTGGGAAAATTTTGTGAATCATCATGGGTTGGAGATTGGAGATTTCATTGTGTTCAAGTACATATCCAAGTCATATCTTAAGGTTAAGATATTTCAAAGAACAGGGTGTGTGAAAAATATCAATGCTCTTCAGTTTATGAATACCAACATTGATATAGATAAAAGATGCCCTTCTTCTAACAGAGTATGCAGTTCAAGTCAACCGATGGGCAGCAAGTTGTTGAATGAGTTGGTTTAATGGGCGTGCCTCCTTCTTCAAAGTTATGCTTGGAGACTTTACACAAAAACTGGTAACTCTATACATTAATTTTTCATTCTTTTATTTCCTGTACACTATTAAAAACTTGTATAATCTAATTGTGTAATGTGTTTATGGTAGCACATTCCTTTTGCATTTGTTTCACAGTTTATAGACAACACAGATGAACATATGTTGTTGCAAGGCCCAGGTGAGCAGGAGTGGGATGTACAATTAAGGGGTACCATAGATAAACTAGAATTTAGGCAAGGTTGGAAAAATTTTGTGAATCATCATGGGCTGGAGATTGGAGATTTTGCTATGTTCAAGTACATATCCAAGTCATATTTTAAGGTTAAGATATTTCAAAGAACAGGGTGTGTGAAAAATATCAATGCTCTTTATGAATACCAACATTGATACAGATAAAAAATGCCCTTCTTCTAACAGAGGATGTAATTCAAGTCAACCAATGGGCAGCAAGTTTCTGATCTTGAATTGGTTTCTGATGAAGAAAATAATGAAGTTGTTGAAGCAATGGAAGAAAATCAAAATTGTAAGTCTAATTTAATGTATTTCAACTTTTAAAGCAGGCATTTGAATTGTAGCTTTATCTAGAGGATTGGTATAACAAAAACTTAATTATGTTACAAGCCTTTCTTTGAAGAACCCTGGACATTATGGACCCTATCATCTAGAAAAGCACATGACAGTGAATTCTGCCCCACCTTTCAAATCAGATATTTACCTTTTTATTCAATGAAAATGAAGTCACGGAATGTAAACCGACCATGTATATTAGTAATATCAAATTCTCTGCCTTCTATTCTTATTACTCTTACTTTATTAAGAGAAGAGTGTCGAAAATAATGGGTTTAATTGTAAGCTAACATAAGGTAAAGCAGTTTTGTTATTACATTTTTCTGAGAGATCTCTATTGGAAACAAGGTAGATAACTGAGAGGGGGGGGTGAATCAGTTATCTCTAATAACCTTACTTTATTTTTCCTTTTATAATTTGAGCAGCATCAAAACACATAAACATATATAATCATGAGAGAAGAAATGAAATCAACACAAATAACACAAGGATTTTAACATGGAAAACCTTGTTAAGGGAAAAACCATGGGGTGACTAACCCAAGATTATATTCTCTATTAAAAGAATAAGAAGTACAAAATGACACTTGCTAATTAGGGTTCACTGCCTGAGCACACTGCTCACAAGAGGCACACTGCCTATAAGAGACTCACTGTCTACAAAGTTTATAGAAGGTAACCAGGTGTTTGAACTGATGAGAGGCATCCATATATGCTAAGGTTTAGTTCCGGTATGCTCAATATACTGATCTATTGTACGTCATTCTTCCTCTACTTTAGTGTTGTTCTGTCATACCCGCATTTCCCATGTGGTCATGACACACAACACATGTGTCATGTCCACATTTGCCATGTAGTCATGACATGAACTACGAAAAACTTTTCTACCTATCCCTAGGAACCCCCTCGCATGCGTTTGCATGCTCGGTGGAAATACACATAAGGCATAAACATGTCAACAAAACTGCGATGATGAAAGCCATCTAGGGGGTATGCAACACGAAGTGTGTCGCTTTTAGGGTTAGACTAATTTAAATCTGAACCCCTAGTTGCCTAGGTGTGAAGATGTTCTTGCCAACTTCGAGACCTAACTCTAACTAGGTTGGAACATAAACAAAATAACAATAAGTAAAAGGTGGTAAGATGGTCGCCTGATTGAAGTGGAAGATGGAATAAAATCTAATAAATTAACATAGAAATTAAACCCCATAAATCTAGGAGAAATCTGACAATATAACGCATTTTCAATAAACACAAAATAAATTTTAAAATAAAACATCAATAAAATGTTAAGTCAAATTTAAGAATAAATATGTCACACTAAGAACAAATTTGAAATAATTTTAAAATAGCAAATTAAATATTCTGCCAAGGTCAATAAATCTACCTTGTTTAAAAGATTAAAATTTTGAAATCAAATAGTAAAAAAAAAATGATAACATGTCGCCAATTAAATTTAAAGGGAAAATTGAGTCCATTATTAAATATAATTCTGGCATTATATTTAATAACTAACTCGAATAATTAATAGAGAAGGGGGAAGAGTTTAAATAACTCTTCCCGTAAAATAATAGCAAAAGATAAATAATTAAAAAGGATAATTAAACACGCTAAGAAGGAATAAAATAATTTATCTATCCCAACCAACATGAAATTCCAAAACAAGGGAAAAATAAAAATAAAAGTAAATATCTCAACTATGATGAATTTAAAACAAGAGGACAAATTCATCCAAATTTGAATAAAATTAATCCCTCCCAAAATTAAATTAGTTCACAAGGCAAATAGTCCCAAATACAAAATCCCATTGAAGTTTACATAAATAGAACTCCAAGTTTAAAAGGACAAAAGGCAAACTTAAAAAAAATAGGAAAATAACACTATCTCCTCATATAATAAAAATCCTCTAAAATAAAATATTGCCATCCAAAATGGAGAAGCCCTAATCCAATTAAAATTGTTTTTCTAAAGGAAGCCCTAATTGCATTTTATTATCTCTCTTTGTTGTGTTGCCCTAATCCTCTTCTCTTGTTCTCCTTTTTGTTTTGTTTTGTTTTCTCCCTCATGTGAAGCAGGTTAGGGTTTGGACCAGAAATGAAGGCCATGATCCACGGAGGTATGCTCAACTGAAGTATTGCCCCTTTTTTTTTGAACCATTTATTTATATATATATATATTTATATCATTAAATAAATATTGAAGTGCTGTGAAAATTTTTAAGTTGCAGAGCTGGTGTGGGGAGGCAAAGCATCACTGCCATGAACAGAGCTGAGGGAAAGGTTGCAGTGATGGGGATGCAGGGGAGTGGAGGTTGCTAGTTTCCGGTGGCATTGTTTTAGGAAGAAGATGGCGTGGGCCTGGGCGTCGTTAGCTGAGGTGAGAGGGTGGGCAGTGCTGCAGGGTTGGAGTTCAATGAGGGGCAGGTGTGGGGAGGGGGTTGTGCCTCCCCCCACACCCAAGGGTGTTGGGGGAGAAACAACCCCCTCCCCACACTATTCGATACATAGAGACAGTGGGGGGGCGGCAGCAGTTGGGCCGTCATCCCCTCTGTATCCTTTTTTTTTAAAACAAAAACACTTAACAAAAAAATGATAGGGGTTTCAGCCCCCTGAAAATATTTATTGATAGTTATATATATATTTTTTGTTATTTATAAATTTTGGTTTACTAAATATACATTATATATATATATCTATATATATGTATATATATGTATGTATATATATATATGTATATGTATATATGTATATTCTAAAATTACGTAGTTTATTTAAAAATATCACAGAATAAAAAAAACAACTCTCCTCCCTAATGTTGTATATAAATATATGTTTATACACTTATTATATATATATAAGTGTATTTACATATAATAATATATACATCAACCTGTAATAATAAATTTTCTTCTAATCTTCTATATTTCTTCTCTTTTTTTTTGCATATACACAAGGAATAAAATATAAATTCAGCAACAGGATTTATAAAATGATAAAATAACTAGTGTAGTTTTCTTTTTTTTTGTATGAATATGTAGACACATTGCACTCTCCTTTTTCAACCATGTTTTAAGACATAATACTATCTTGCATTTTGTAGCATAAATAAACCCACAACACTTTTTTTTTTATAAACAATTTAGACATATGTATTTTTTTTTGAAAGTTCATTATACACAAAAAAATATTACCCTTTTTTTTTGAGACAACAATAAGGTAGGAACCTACAGCTTCATATGAATTTTCTAGCAGTTCTTTTCTCTTCTACAAGAACAACTAATAATACAACTGTCAATATAATAATAGGAATTAATTAATTTTTTTTTCTTTCTTTCTTGTATGCAATAACATTTATTTAACAACACTCATGTATATTTTTTTTTTGAAAGGAAAATATGATAGCAACAAAAGATGTTTTCACATGTATTTCACAACACAATGCCAACTTCACAATAAAGGGAATAAACCACTTTAAATAAAATAAGCTGAAAGTTTACATTGCAATACTTTTCATAGCCATCTCCAAGGGCATAAAACTTGCCAAAATAAATACAATAAGGCCATAATGGCCATGGCTCAACAGCCAATAAAATACTACTAAAGCCACACAAGAATGGGCTTCTCATCCACTCCATTCCTTAAAAAATGCACCTGCAAGTAAAACACAACAAAAGAACAACCCAACCACTTCAAAATGCCCTCCTCCCTACCATAGACCTGCAAGAGGGTCACCCCCGAGCTAGAGAGGTAGGGATTCACACGGGTGCAACAACTCCACAATAGAAATCAAACACAACAACACAAAAGCAACCCCAAGGTTAAACACATAACTCAACTCATGAAAATGAGTTTGATGAGGGTAGGGAATGGACCCCTCTACTTCAAAGGCCACCCAGATACTAAAATACCAATCTCATGGGCTCAAGCCAAAAATCTCCCAAAACCACAACTCTCCGCAAAATCACAAATACCCTCCATGGCACTCTTGCCATTCAATATAATCTCCTCAATAAGTAAAAGCCCTCAAGGCATGAATAACACAATGTGGGAGTGACCTCAAGGAGGTTCCTTTCCCCTACCCAAACAAGTTGAGCCTTACCTCCAAATGGAGGTGCTCTTACCATACTCCCATCCCACACAAAAACAAAGAAACAACAACAAAAACTCAACACAACACAATAAATAAGCAAGGGTGAATAAACATAGTTCATGAGGCTTACCTTCAAAGCCCTATAATGGAAGCACGTTTGGTGATGAGCTCCAAGCTTTCCCAAACCTTCTAACCTCCAAGAATTTCTCACTCCTCAAAATTACTCCCAAAATTAGAAAGAAAAACTTCAAAGTGCCAAAACCCCACACTCTTCAATAAGAGGAGATAATATAGGCCATCCATTTTGGCTTTGAGGAATGAGAAGGTGACACTTATCACCTTCTCCTTCCTCCTCCAATGCCACTTGCAAGGGAGAGGAAGTGTGAGGGTGACAAGTGTCATCCTCCAATTCCCTCTCAATCCTCACCTTATCCACTTGTGCTCTCACACATGTGTGAGAGGACAAGTGGTGAGGTGGCATTCCCACTCAAACCTCCAAGAGGATAAGGGATGCCATATGGCATCCTCTTATTCTCTCAAAGTGCCATCTCCCTCCAAGATGCTCTCACATGTGTGTGAGAGCCTTGGAGGAAGATCCCACACACTTGGGAGTCTTGGAGACCTCCCAAGTCCTCCTTGGGAAAGGATTCCCAAACTTTGGGAAGGGAGATGAGTCTTTACCAAAGCATGACTCATCTCCCACCTGCCCTAATTTCAAATTTCGTCACTTTGACTAAACCATAGTTTAGAGTTACCAAAAGTGAGTTAGTCTAAGGGTTAGTTAGTCACAATTGACCCTAGACCCATGGGTAACCACCTAGGGTAAATTTAGGGACACTAAGGTTCACCAAGGGGGTTATAAATCCACTTTAAATGACCTCAAAAAAATAAAACAAATACCAAATGGTGCAAGTCAAATAAAAATTATACAACACTTAATATTAATAAATTAAACAAAGGGGTACTAGGCCAAAATGATTAAAAATTAAATCAAGCACTTAAATCACATTTAGTTTCAAATGTGATCCTCATCCCTCTTGGGAATGAATTGATTTTACAGGGAATAACATAGTGTGAATTCTACCTCCAATTTCCCATGGCTTGGGAATGTAAAACCTGCACATCTTGATCAAGTGTCAATCATATCATGAATAATCATAGCCAAAGCAAATGGAATTAAATTCAAGTCATTGAATACAACCATAATCAACTATAACATAAATTTGAATTAAACTATATTTTTCTATCACATGTCAAATAATCCTCATCACATAAATAACTAGAAATCACATCACAAAACATCATCTAATATATCTCATCTGTCGAATCACAAAATAGCATCCAATATGATCAAATCGAATCACATAATTCTAATCAATGTCCTATCAAAATCAGGAGATATAATCAAGTCTGTATAATGAAACCAGAGTCACTAAAAGTCTGATAATGTCATCAATTGAAAAGCATAACAATCAAAATAAGGAAGGTAAAATAATCGGCCTCACATGTTCTGTTACATACCGGACTTGTATTGTTGCTTCCACACTTATGTCTGCCTTTTCTCGCACACTATATCTTCACAAACACTACTTCATACCAAAATCCATCTAGTATATATATCTGCACCAAGGATTTCAACACCTTTCTAGTTAGCAACCGGAATACTCAAGATATTTACAAAACACTTATCTGTCGGCTGATTCCATGCTTAATATGTGATGCGTATCAAAAACATAGATATAGAAGTCATCAATCATGTCAGCCAACCATGTATGATACCTCAAATAGCTTGATCAACATCAATTATTCATTCGGATTGAAGTCTGATACTCTGTCGGTCAGTTCTTTCTCAGTCTGCTCTGTCTATCAGGAACCCAACACTTAGATGCTCATATCTTTTCAATGTTTTATCACCGAAGGCTCAATCTCTGGAATATGGTAGTAATGATACTCCTCTTGACTTGTCCAAGTCCGTAACTTATTGAGTTACACAATTTGAGAGATCCAAATCTGATTGTCAGACCTTGCTACATGATCTGTTCTTGTTCACTAGACCAAAACACTCTTCAATCTGACTTCTAGTATAGGCATACTATGTGCTGCGGATGTGTGGGATAGACTTTGTTGCCATCAATGACAACACTCATGAAGCCACACAATGTCTCTTGCCAACAATCTCCCCTTTTGGCATTGATGGCAACACTTAGTTAAAAATGACTAAGTGTCGCATCAGACTGCCCCTTGGCTGATGCTTTATCTTATGCATTATTTTATCAGAGCTCCCCCTTAGTTGGACTCCACATTTTTCACTACTCCTCACTCCCCCTTTGACATCAATGGAAAAGGGTGGAATTCGCACACCAAAATTTTGCAAAAATCAACCTATACATAGCCGCATAAGTATATATACATGTTATACTTACATATACTTAAGTATATCCACAAAAGTGGTCTTCAACTGTACAAATTTTGTTGCCCAACTCTGCTTCATCTTGTCCAAAATTGAGATGTGACCACTCAACAAAAATGCATAAGTTTTTGCCCTTCTTAAGTCTGTCAGATCACTGGTCTGGGTTGTGGTCTGAGCATCAATTAAGGCTTCCTGGATTGCCTCTAACTTAGGATAATTATCCCTCTAAGTTCACTCATCCTGCTTATTATATTCTTCTTCTCTTTTTCAAGCCTCTTTATTTCATTTATAATGGCAATAGCCTGGTACTCTTGATTCATTATGGATGTGGTGAGGGGATCAAAATTTTGAGATAAACTTGATAGTTTACCTTCTTTTCAATATCCTCTATCACTTTAGACCAGGATAGACAAAATTTGTACATTTTTCCACCATCTTTAAGAGCATTTCCAAGGCTCTTTATCCCAATATCTAGGGTCCTCCTATCATTAGATACAAGTCCCTGTACTTCTGTGAATCTCTTTCCCAAAAACTCTTTCTAGACTTCCTCTTCTACTGATTTCTCTAAAAAATCAAAATGGGTCCTAACAGAGTTAACCAAAGATTTCAAATTACCAGATGGAGAGGCTAAAGGATCCTTTTGGAAGGATGGCATGATCTTCTCCAGCATCCCAGATGTAATCTCTATTAGCTCACAGTCTTCCATGTGAGATTTTAGAGGCTTTTCTTTTGCCTTGGCGTGAGCAAAGGATGCTATCTTCATTGTCTGGACTGGAGAGAGGGAATCAAAATTTAGTGGTCCTTGGAAGAGTTCTGGTTCATCTATCTCCATCATCTCTTTGTTCAAGAATTTCTTCACTACTTCTGCAGTGTCTCTTACCAGAGACTGAGTCTTCTTTTCCTTTGGAATCTCAGAGCTGTCATCAGAGATTTTCTCTATTTGTTCTTCTTCTCTTCCCTTTACCTCCTCTTCTTGACTCACTTTTTCTTCTTTTCTTCCTTCTCCTTCAATTCCTGAGTCTGGAATGTCTGTAGTGGGATCCAGAGGAGAGATGTTAACTGCTTCATGGACTTCCTCTTCTGGAATAAAGGAATCCAAGTCCTTAGACTTCTCCTCATCTATCTCTTTTGGCTCTTCTACATTTTTCTCAGTAGAATCTTCTTTTGATGCATTTAATCCTTCAACATCCATGGTAGGAGGTTCTTCATCTATTTCCTCTATAACAAGAAGATTGAATCTTTTGAAAGAATTCCAATGGATGTCTTCTATTTCTCTTGCTACCTCATTAGTCTCTCCAAGCATAAGTTTGTTCATTCTTGCTTTGCTTGGAACTCATCCTTGCAGTCCTTAAAGGTCATGTTCATTTGTTTTGGAGTAATGGAAGGATAGAGTTGAATTGCAATCTGTTCTTGGATCTCTAAATCCTTTTCCTTGGCATTCTCTTTTTTGAGTTCAAGTACCTTCTCTAGACTTTTGAGAATTAGAGAAATGATTTCAATGAATGCTTTATTATAAATGTTTAGGTACCTAACTGTAGCATCTTCCAAGATCCTCTTGTCAGTATCACTATATTCATCATAATATTCTATGATTGGTTGTAGATCCCCATCCATTGTGACTGCCTTGATGATACCATCAATAGAAAGAGTGGGCTTTTCAACAAATTCTTCTGCCCCTTCTTTTTTTTTTGCCAGCAGAGGATTCCTCGGATGTTTTCTTCTTCTTCTTCATTTTCTTAACTTCTTCATTAGACTCTGTTTCTTCATCATCCTTTTGGCTTATGTAGGACCTTGTGGCCTTTGTTTTCATTCTCTTTTCTCCCTTTCCAAATGTCTTAGCTTCTGGTTTTGAGGCTCTTGAGCTCTTAGAGGTGGTAGGTGTAGAGCTCTTGGAGGATCTAGTCTGCGAGGAGGCTTGCACCAGAACACTTTCTCTTTCTTCTTCTTATTTCTCTTTCTCGGCTCTTTCTATTTTCTTTCTGTTTGCATCAACTGCCTCTTTTGATATGCCATATCTTTTGGCAATTTCCTCTACTTCCCTTCTCACTTTTCTTTTTATCTTTAGTTGTCTCAGTTCAACATGTATCTTTACACTTAATTATTCAAAGGTTCCAAACCTTTCTGCCTCAGGGTCCTTAGGCTGACTCAGCAAGTGTTGGACATGCAGCTCCAAGATTTTCTCATCAACCTCATATCACATTGGCATAATCCAAACTGTTCTGGGCTCAATTGCTTCCATTAGGCATTGATCAGTGTCTACCATGAAGCATACTGTATCTTTATATTTTTCAACTATTGTTTGAGGAATTCTTTCTCTTGCCTGCATCATACTTTGGAAGTTCTTAAAGTATCCCTAGAGCACTATGCTTTGAACCTTAGCATCACCAAGTCCATTAATATAATCTTTGATTTGTATGGCAAACAGTCTGTCATTTTGCCATACCCAACCACTTGATCTAGGTAGCTCATTCATATAGTAAAAGAATAGATACAGTATTAGCCCACCATACTTGAATGAGTTCTTCTTATCCTTCTTGATCTTCTGCAAGTTTTCTAACAGTTGGTTTAGAAGAAGATCACATAGGTCATAATCAACATTTTCCCTTAACATCTGATATGCTGTATAAATTACAGTTTCAGACACAGAATTCTCCCTGCTGGAATGATAGATTTTATAACCAATTATCATAGAGGCAAATTTGATATCCAAATCTGTGATATCTTGTATTGTCATTGCTCTTTTGTCAAACTTAGATCCGATAGCTTCACTTACTATCTGGTTCTTAACAGATTTGAGTGTAGGCAACCCATCGGATGAGTGTAATCTGGTTACTGCCCTAATGGCTTCTTTTGTTATCTTCAAGGGCTTCATCAACCACATGAAATTGTCATGTATTCTACTAAGAACATACCAGACCCATTCATCTTCTACAAAACATGGAAAGTGGATGCAATGTCCAAAATGCTTATCCTGGAGGGCCTTGTATTGAGGTTTGAGTTCAAAAGTTTCATCTATTAATTGTTTATGGTAGATATCCATCAGCTTAGATTCTCTAAATTCCTCAATATTTGTGTGGATGTACACCCTAACATCTTCTACATGCAGAACCCCATGTGGAATGCTAGAAAAAGTGCCTAAGGGATCAACTTCTAGGGATTTGTAGGGATGTTTCTTGAACTTTAGACGTGACCTATCAGTGATCTTAACAACCATTGGAGTAGCCATCTTACAAAAGATTTAGAGAGAGATATTCAGAAATGGAAATACCTTTTTACACTTTTAGGGTTCACAATAAGAGTCAGAATAGGTCGCTAGTTGAATCAGATTCTACAGTTGATCCTTGAAAAAGTTGTAAGAACTTGATGCAGAGCTCTTCCTTTCTTCTTCTCAAATGCAAATGTACAAATGATGAGTAAAAGAACCCTTTTATCTCTGTGCAAACCCTAATTTCCTTTTGCAATAAATGCACAACTTAAGTCATCTGGTTGCCTTGTTCTGAGAGAGATCTTTTCAAATCACTGAGATGCACTTAGAATCATTTTTAGTGATAATTGACAATGTAACGTCTTTCCTCTAATGATGCCATGAATCCACAGATCAAGATATTTCAGTTTTGAATCATACCGGATCTGTCTGTGAAAAACCTACTTTTACCGGATGGCTGTCAAACCAGATCAATCTTGGATGATTAAACTCTTCAAAACTCCTTGCGGATCTTACATATTTTTACCAAGGGTTATTTAGATATTTCTCTTAGAACCCTTTAGTCCGCAACATTCCATGTGCCAAATTTAGGCACCAATTGACTGGCTAGGGGAATTTATTTTCCTTTGTGACTCCCCCTAAGCTAGAGCTCATCTGGTTAGTTTTCGGAAGGAATATCAGCACTGGATTCTAGTGCGGATCCATCCCCAATATTTTCTGTACTCTTCTTCACCAAAATCTTGTTCATCTCCCTTTGAACTTCCTCCGCAATCACTTTGCCTTTTCCTTTATCTTGATTTTGATTATGATGCACCAGACCCTTTTTATCCTGATTCTTACTTCTGCAAAATTTGGCAATATGATCGGATCTATTGCAATTGTAGAAAACAACATTTCTTTGCATATTTGACTGATATCCTCTTGATCTGCATCGATTAGTCATATGTCCCATTCTATTGCATGCAAAGCATCTACCATTGAATGAATTGTTTATTTGCATATTTTTGCATTCATGAGATTTGTGACCATACCTTTTGCAGTTGAAACACTGTTCGGAGAAGGATGAATTAGTCTGATTCATTCTTCTTCTACACTGAGTTGCTTTATGACCGAAGTTGTTGCAATTGTAGCAGTATCCATTGAAGGATGGATATCTTTGAGCATTTGGTTGCCTTACCGGAGCTCTTCTAGGCCTATTTCTTTGATTTCCTGATCCAGAGTTCTTCTGACTGGATCCAGAGCTTTCACCTTTCTCATAACCCAAACCATGCTTGTCATCTACCCTTTTTTGGATTTTAAGAAGAACTTCAAGTTGAGCTAAGCTTATCTTGAATTTTTCTTTGTATTCATTTGATGTTTGAAGATCTTCTTTAAGAGTGTCTATCTCATTCTCAAGTTGTTCTTCATTATCTCTAGCTTCTTCAAGATCAGATTCCAGATACTTGATTACTCTATCCATTTTGTGGCAGTCCTCTAACTTCTCCTTGAGAGGTTGTTTTAGATTATCTTCAATTTTTCTTTTCTCTTCAATTTCTTGGGTGAATTTCATAACCCCTGATTCCATTTCATGCCTTACCATAATGCCCTCTTTTGATAGGTTCTCACATAGCTTGTTTTTCTCATTCAGATCTTCATTAGTATCATTGGCTTCACTTTGACTTGCTAATTGTTGAAGTAGTTCCTTTCTCTTTTTCACAAAGATACTTAATTTTTCTTTTAGCTCATTTATGAAATGATCAGCTTGTTTGCGTCTTTCTCTCAAGTTATTGACTTCAGAGTGAGATTTCTCAAGATCATCTAGGGCAGACAGAAGTTGTTCCTTCATACCATACATATCCATTGAGATTCTCAGATCATCCTCAAGCTGTTAGGCTCTGTTTAGAGGAACTTAGCTCTAATACCAATTGTTGGAAACAAGGTAGATAACTGAGAGGGGGGGTGAATCAATTATCTCTAATAACTTTACTTTATTTTTCCTTTTATAATTTGAACAGTATCAAAACACATAAACATATATAATCATGAGAGTAGAAATGAAATCAACACACATAACACAAAGATTTTAATGTGGAAAACCCTGTTAAGGGAAAAACCACAGGGTGACTAACCAAAGGTTGTATTCTCTGTTAAAAGAATAAGAAGTACAAAATGGCACTTTCCAATTAGGGCTTACTACCTGAGCACACTGCCTACAAGAGACTCACTATCTACAAAGTTTATAGAAGGTAACCAGGTGTTTGAACTTATGAGAGGCATCCATATATGCTAAGGTTTAGTTCCAGTTATGCTCAATATACTGATCTACTGCACTTCATTCTTCCTCTGCTTTAGTGCTGTTGTTCTGTTACATACCAGACTTGTATTGCTGCTTCCACAATTATCTCTGCCTTTTCTCGCACACTATATCTTCACACACACTACTTCATACCAAAATCCATTTGGTATATATATCCGCACCAAGGATTTGAACACCTTTCTAGTCAGCAACTGGAATACTCAAGACATTTACAAAACACTTATCTGTCGGCTGATTCCATGCTTAATATGTGATGCATTTCAAAAACATAGATATAGAAGTCATCAATCATGTCAGCCAACCATGTATGATCCCTCAAATAGCTTGATCAACATCAATTATTCATCCGGATCAAAGTTTGATACTCTGTTGGTTAGTTCTTCCTCAGTCTGCTCTATCTATTAGGAACCCAACACTTAGATGCTCATATCTTTTCAATGTTTTATCACCGGAGGCTCAATCTCTGGAATATTGTAGTAATGATACTCCTCTTGACTTGTCCAAGTCCGCAACTTACTGAGTTATACTATTTGAGAGATCTAGACCTAATTGTCAGAGCTTGTTGCATGCTCTGTTCTTGTTCACCAGACCAAAACACTCTTCAATCTAAGTTCCAGTATAGGCATACTATGTGCTGTAGATGTGTGGGATAGACTTTGTTGCCATCAATGACAACACTCATGAAGCCACACAGTGTCTCTTGCCAGCAATCTCTAATAGTCTAATATAATGCAGTCTTCTATAATATGAACATTTGCATTTGTGTGAATGCTAAGCTTTAATATAGTAGAGTATTAAATCAATGCAATCAGCTATTTATTGGGTAAAAAATAACTTAGTTTTTGTAATGGTTTGGGAATGCAGGAGTTGCCAAAAATAGGTGAATGTCCTCTACAATTACTAAGAGAAAAAAGTTTAGTAGTTCTTGTGGGTAGAGCCAGTAAACGACGGGAGATTAATTAGCTATTTCATAACAATATACCTCCCCTAAGTGCGGGGTGGACAGTAAGAAACATAGATTTATGTTTAGAGTTCATATAGATTGAAAGATAAAATAAGGATCCTTCTGAAAAAACTTCTAGGAGGGAAAATAGAGGCCAAAGATAAAATGATAAAATTATACAAGAAAAGATCTGTTAGATTTAGGACAGACAACTGAGAGGGGGGTGAGTTATTTGTCCAAAACTTTCTTGCAATTAATCACTTAAATCCTTTTCTTAATTAGTATCATAATAATAAATCAATCATGGAAACATAATACAACAATTCAAGAGTAGAAACACATTAACACATATGACACCAAGATTTTTAACCTGGAAAACCCAGTTAAGGGAAACACCATGGGGTGACTAACCCAAGATTGTATTCTCTATTAAAAGAAAAAGAAGGAACAAAATGGCATATGCCAATTAGGGCTCACTACCTGAGCACACTGCTCACAAGAGGCCCACTGCCTACAATAGACACACTATCTACAGAATAATAAGTATTACATACTTGAACTGAAGAATAGCATCTTCACCATGCTTGAGTGAGTTCCATTTAAGCCCAACACTTTTGCTCTACCTTTCACTTTCCTCCTCTCTACCACACTGTCATCTCCATGATACCTTTGAAATGACTTTACAACTCCTTATTTAGACAAGACATCAACTTAGGGATAATCGTCCAAGTCGGCATACATTACATAGAAAATACATAAATACAACATGACTAATTATAAAAAGACTTCACGCGGATCAACACACTATCGGCCACATAGATCTAAGACTTCAATCTTCCTTTAGGAACATGCCATTCTTCACAGAACATCTTCAAGATCATCCGCAGGATGTGTAACTCATCCAGTCAGCAAGACTTAGGAAGAACATCATCATCTGGAAGTAATTCTTCAATTACAAGCTCAATCTTCAATGTAGACCACCAACACAAACTGGACACAATCCAAAGACATCCAAATTCTTTCTTGTATCACCAAGAACATCCACACTACTGCTTACTGAAATCATTCTCTCCTTCATGTGGAACTTCAAGAACACAGTCTGTCATCACTGTCATATTGGAATAGATGCTTGCAGACCTCTAGACCATGAACCAATTGAGTTGTCAATTCACATTGACTTCCTAAACACTCCACCAAATCTGCAGAACAAGATATTTCATTTCTGGATCTCACCAGACCTATCTGTGTCACTCTATTACCTCTGAACATTTGCTAGAACTAGTTTTACTTAAGTGGCCATAACTTCTTCATATCTTCATGCAGACCTCTGAAATCTTTACTAGATCATCTTAAGACACATATCTACAAACCCTTTGATGCACATGCTCTAATCTTCATCCTAGATGGGATCTTTACCTCACTGACTTCACTGTTCTTCTCTATTTCTGATAGGAGTAATTTTCTCAATATCATCAACATACAACTCATCCAATCCTTATCATCAATGCAAAAGGAGTATGTTGACATCAATGACAACACCGGTTAAGCCCATACTTGCAATAATCTCCCCCTTTGTCATTGATGGAAACATATGATGTGAAAAACTGTTTTAACCATCAAGACAAGAACTTCTCCTCACTAACACAACTCCCCCTATCAACAACAACCATTCTCATGTCTTCTCTTCCTTTACCACTCCTTTGATCAGAAACTACTTGTTTTTAACATGTCTTCTCTCCCCCTTTGAAATCAATGGCAAAGGGCACATACTTGCATCACTTCAAAATCATACCAGTTGCTCCCCCTGAGTAGCCGTTTACCATCATCAATCCAGACCACAAGATATGACTATGAGATCCATCGAACTAATGCACATCAGTGCACCTTAATTCAAAACCAGAGGGGTAATAACCCCTAACTTCTCCCTAAGATACTCAAAAGAGTCCTTAGGTAGAGGTTTAGTAAAAATATCTGTAATCTAATCTTTGCAAGGCACAAACTCCAATCTAACTTCATTCTTGTTCACTTGCTCTCTTAAAAAGTGAAACTTGATAGATAAATGTTAAGTCTTTGAATGCAACACTGGATTCTTTGATATATTTATTATACTTGAATTATCACAGAAGATTGTGATAGGTTCCTCATACTCCACTCTGATGTCTCTTAGCATTTGCTTCATCCACAATACTTAAGTGCAACTACCTGCTGCTGCAATATATTTTGCTTTTGCAGTGGATAGAGATATTGCCTCTTGTTTCTTGTTCAGCCAAGAAACCAATCTCTTTCCCAAAAAGAATGCTCCACCATTGGTACTCTTTTGGTCATCCACATCTCCTGCCTAATCCGCATCTGTATATGCATGAAGAGAGAAATCATGATCTCTGTACCATACTCAACTGTCCCCTTTAGATATCTAAAAATCCTCTTGATTGCCATGACATGAGATTCTCTAGGATCAACTTGGAATCTAGCAACAAGACCAACAACATTCATAATGCCAGGCTTAGTTTGAGTGAGATACAATAATCCTCCAATCATTGACCTATACTTTCTCTGGTCAGCCTTAGGAGAGTCATCATCTTTTCTCAATTTACATCTAGTTGCTATGGGAGTACTCATTGGTTTTGAGTCTTCCATCCCAAATTTTTTCAACAATTCTTTCACATATTTGTTCTGAGAAATGAAGATTCCTTTCTTTGTTTGAATGATTTGCAAACCCAAGAAGAAATTTATTTCCCCAAACATGGACATCTCAAATTCACTTTTCATTTGATTTGCAAAAGTTTTGCACATACTATCTCTTCCTCCAAAAATGATATCATCAACAAACACTTCAACAATCAAGATATTTTCATGATCAATTTTGAAGTACAAGTTACTATCAGTAGTACCTTTGTTGAAGCCAATCTTCAAAAGATGCTTATCTAGTCTTTCATACTAGGCTCTTGGGGCTTGTTTAAGTCCATACAGTGCTTTCTTCAACTTGCAGACCATATCACCATGATCAGATAATTGAAATCCATCCGGTTGCTCAATGTAAACTTCTTCTTCCAAGTCACCATTCAGGAAGGCAGACTTGACATCCATCTGGTATACTTTGAAGTCCTTGAAGGTAGCAAAAGCAAGAAATAACCTGACTACTTCAATTCTTGCCACCAGAGCAAAAATTTCTTCAAAATCAACTCCTTCTACTTGAGAGTAACCCTTGCAGACCAATCTGGCTTTATTTCTGACTACTTCACCATCTTCATTCAGTTTATTCTAGAATACCCATTTGGTTCCAATCACATTTTTGTTTCTAGGTCTGGGAACAATATCCCAAGTGTGATTTTTCTCAATTTGCATCAGCTCTTCCTCCATTGCTTTAGTCCAACTTTCACCATTGCATGCTTTATTTATTGACTTTGGTTCAATTTGTGAGATCAAACAATACTCTTCTCAATCTTGAGCAATCTTTCTTCTTGTTTGAACACCTTTGCTTTTATCACCTATGATCTAATCTTTAGAGTGATTCAATCTTACATACTTGGGAATTTTGGGACTTCCTTGCACTTCTATTTCTTGAATAGGTTCATTCAAACTCATCTCTTCTTTCTAGTTCACCAGACCAGTCTGAATCTGAATCTTAGAAGGGGCTTGGACTCCTTGGATCAAAACATCATTCTGATCATCTTCATCATATTCATAAAACCTTGAGGGTTTTTCAATACCTTCATCAACCTTCACATTTGTACTTTCTATAATTTTTCTCAATCTCTTTTTATAACATCGGTATGCTTTTCTTTGAGTAGAATAACCCAAGAATATTCCTTCATCACTTCTAGCATCAAATTTGCCTAGATCTTCATCTCTTTTAATGCAACATTTGCTACCAAAGACTCTAAAATACTTCACAGTGGGAGTGATGCCAAACTAGAGTTCATAAGGAGTCTTACCAATATGGCTTCTGATTTGAACTCGATTAAGAGTATAAACTGCAGTGCTTACAGCTTCTCTCTAGTAGATCTAAGGAACATTTTCTTCCATCATCATGGTTCTAGATGCTTCATGGTGTTGGGAATTAAGGTGTCTCAACCTTTGCAAATTCCTAATGTTGTATTTATTTATCTCATGTTGAGTTGGCATAGTTAGCACCTTGTGTATACACAACAGGGTAAATTTTGGTGACTTTAGCAGCCGCGGTTTCCCCCTTGAATAATTAACAGGGGTTTGGGGGCAGCGCTCTCGAAACCTCAAACAATTTTTAATTAATGACAAGTGTCAGTGAGTATATTTACACGAGAGAAAGGCATCTTTGGGCGATCAAGGGAAGTTATGACATGCAAGAGGAATATGATATTTTTAGTCAATGTATGATGGATTCTCTAACAACTGTAAGGTGCGTAAGAGCATCTGTCATAACCTATCTTGGGACTAGGTGCCCACTTCGGGATGGGATGTTGGACAAGTGTCCTTAGGCATGGGTTTTGGGGCATGAGTCCAAGATGGATGCCCATCTCTAGAAGGTTCCATATTTGCCTTGTAAACTCTATATAAACAGGTGCTTGGATGGGAGATAGATAACTTTGGTACAAGTACTGTTATGCTATCGAAATATCTCCAGATTCGACATTTGAAGACTCTTGAAAGAGCATTGGCTCTGAAACTGTATTGTAATCTATTATTGTTTACTGTAATACATTTGAGCTGTGTTTTCGAGAGTGGGGTTTTTCACCTGTAAGGGTTTTCCCCACGTATATCTTGTCTCTCTCTCTCTTCTGCCTTCTTTCTCGTTCTTGTGTTTTGCTGTAATATCTCATGTTAATGGTTTAACATTGTTGTAATAGTTAGGATAAAGTTGGATTTGCATAGCCCTCTCCTCATTAGATTAGTGTAGGAAGCGTTTTCCACACACCTAGCTTCCTTTCACTTGGATGGTCCAGTTCTTTCTCTCCACTACTCCATTATGCTATGGAGTTCTTGGAGCAGACAACTGTCTTTTTATTCCATGTTTCTCACATAATTCTATGAATTCACCGGATGTGAATTCTCCACCTCTATCAGACCTCAGACATTTTATGTTCAACCTGGTTTCATTCTCTACCATAGCCTTGAATATTTTGAATTTCTCAAGAGCCTCTGATTTCTCTTTCAAAAAAGTCACCCACATCATCCAAGAGTAGTCATCAATTAATAGCATGAAGTATCTATCACCTTGCACACTTTTGATTCTTGCCGAACCACATAGATCAATATGAACTAAGTCCAATAATCCAGTAGAAGACTGTTCCTTACTTTTGAATGTGACTCTGCTCTACTCGCCCAACTAACATTCTTTATACAAACTGTTAGTGGGTTTCACTAGTCTTGGAAGATCTCTCATAGCCTGGGTGTTGCTTATTTTGATGATATTATCAAAATTCACATGACACATTCTTCTATGCCACAACTAACTCTAATCAATTTAAACAAATAAACAACTTTTACTAGTACCAACCAAGTGGAAGATATTACCATTTGTTTGAGTACCGGATGCAATCTCTGTTCTGGAACTTTCAAAGATCTTGTATTTTCTATTTTTGAATCAGAAATCATAGCCTTTGTCCACCAACTGTCCAACACTGAGAAGATTGTGCTTCAGACCTTCAACATATAGTACATTATTGGTTTTGTTCTTTCCATCAAAAGAAATGGTTCCTCTACCTGTAATTCTGCCAATAGAATTATCACCAAATTTTATCACTCCTTCATACCTTTCCAAATCTATGAACTTATTTTTTTCACCTGTCATATGGTGGGAGCATCCACTGTCAATGACCCAATCATCCTTTTCTTCAACTTGGGAAACCAAAGCTCTTTCTACAATTTTATGATTGAGAGATTCAGAGGGCATTGGATCTTCTTCCTTGATGGCAATAAACACCCAGTCACTTCTGGATTTGTTACCTATCTCTAATTTATCATCTATTACTCCTTCATCATCATCATCTTCATGAACATAGTGACATTTCTTTTGGAACCTTGATCTATTAGGATTTGGCCTTGAAAATCTTTTCGGACACCTTGAGGCAAAATGACCAATCTTATTGTAGTTAAAACATTTAAAAGGCAATTTCCCTTCATACTTACCGGATCCTCTTGGCAGTCTTTTTGCAATAAGGGCTTCAAATTGAGCAGCTTCTGCTTCATCTTCTTCCAGGTCTTTTCTTGCTTTTTCATACCATGATAGTTTCTTTGAAGAGTTTTCACCCAGATCAAACTTTTGTTTTCCTTTTATAGAGGCACTAGCTTTGAATGCAGATTTAGTCTTGGGGGGTGCATCTCCAAACTCGGTCAATTCAAATGCAACCAATTTACCAACCAATTGATCTCTTGTGATACCTGAATAGAATCTGAATTCTTCAATAGTAGCAACCTTGTATTTGTAAGAATCAGGAAGGGATCTGAGAACTTTACCAACAATCTCATCTTCATCCAAGATTCCACCAGCATATCTAATGCCACAAACAAGCTCATTTACTCTTGGCATAAATGTAGTGATATTTTCATCTTCTCTCATCTTCAGGTTTTTGAATTTTCCTTTCAGACTCTGTAGCTTGGCACATTTAACATACTTGTCTCCTTCATGCAGAAGTTCTAGTTTTTTTCCAAATCTCATATGCAGTTTTTAGATCAATAACATTTTTTAGCTCTAAATCAGATAAGGCACTTAGAAGAGCTGCTTTATTCCGTAGATTGTTTTTAGCATCTCTAATTTCATCTACAGTACTTGGACCATTCTGTGGAGGAGTATACTTCTTTGAAGCCATGATCCAACACTGCATTCCCATACTTGCAAGTGGCATTCCATGCAACTTTTCCAAAGAGTGAAATTGGTTCCATCAAACCTTAGACTATCCTTCTTGTAGGATGACATCTTGGATCTCCTCAAGTGGTTAAGCTTCTTTTAGAGGAACTTAGCTCTGATACCAATTGTTAGATTTAGGACAGACAACTGAGAGGGGGGGTGAATCAGTTGTCCAAAACTTTCTTGCAATTAATCACTTAAATCCTTTTCTTAATTAGTAGCATAATAATAAATCAATCATGGAAACATAATGCAACAATTCAAGAGCAGAAACACATTAACACATATGACACCAAGATTTTTAACGTGGAAAACCTGGTTAAGGGAAAAACCACGGGGTGACTAACCCAAGATTATATTCTCTATTAAAAGAATAAGAAGGAACAAAATGGCACATGCCAATTAGGGCTCATTGCCCGAGCACACTACTCACAAGAGGCCCACTCCCTATAGGAGACACACTGTCTACAGAATAATAAGTATTACATACTTGAACTGAAGAATAGCATCTTCACCATGCTTGAGTGAGTTCCATTTAAGCCTAATACTTCTGCTCTACCTTTCACTTTCCTCCTCTCTACCACACTCTCATCTCCACGATACCTTTGAAATGACTTTACAACTCCTTATTTATACAAGACATTGACTTAGGGATAATCATCCAAGTCAGCATACATTACAGAGCAAATACATAAATAGAACATGACTAATTATAAAAAGAATTAACGTGGATCAACACACTATCAGCCACATAGATCTAAGACTTTAATCTTCCTTTAGGAACATGCCATTCTTCATAGAACATCTTCAAGATCATCCGTAGGATGTGTAACTCATCCAGTCAGCAAGACTTAGGAAGAAAACTATCATCTGGAAGTAATTCTTCAATTACGAGCTCAATCTTCAATGCAGACCACCAACATGAATTGGACACAATCCAAAGACCTCCGCAAGCTTTCCTGAATCACCAAGAACATCCACACTACTGCTTACTGAAATCATTCTCTCCTTCATCCAAAACCTCAAGAACACAGTTTGTCATCACTGTCATACTGGAATAGATGCTTGTGGACCTTTAGACCATGAATCAATTGAGTTGTCAATTCACATTGACTTCCTAAACACTCCACCAAATCCACAGAACAAGATATTTCATTTCTGGATCTCACCAGACCTATCTGTGTCACTCTGTTACCTTTGAACATCTGCCAGAACCAGTTTTACTTAAGTGGCCATAACTTCTTCATATCTTCATGTGGACCTCTAAAATATTTACAAGATCATCTTAAGACACATATCTACAAACCCTTTGATGCGTATCCTCTGATCTTCATCCTAGCTAGGATCTTTACCTCATTGACTTCACTATTCTTCTCTATTCCTGATAGGACTAATTTTCTCAATATCCTCAGCATACAGCTCATCTAATCCTTATCATCAATGCAACAAGAGTATGGTGACATCAATGACAACACCGGTTAAGCCCATACTTGCAACAAGATCTTCATGAGGATTGTAATATTTTGTCTAAAACAAACAAAAATTAGTTAATTAAAAATAAAAAATCAAGAAAGAAATGGTACTAAAATGTATAGTTACTAATATCTATTTTTAAAAGACTGATTGATTTTTATGGCCAAAGTTGTTTATTTTATCTAGTTGATGGTTTTAATTACACCCAAGTTATACATTGGGAGCAGATGTGTGCACATTTTTATGGCCCCAATTTAAATTCAAGCAAATAGGTGGAGAGAGTATGCTAATCTTTTAAAAAAATCTTAATAAAAAAATGTTCACTTAATGTTGATTAGGGGTTCTGATTTCAACCATTCATTGCCCAGTATGGATGTACCCCAATGCAAAGTTTTTCTCATAATGATCATCCTTCTAATTTTAACTATTAATTACTCATTGTGGATGTACCATACGCAAAGCTTTTCTCATAGTGTGTACACCTATTGGCATAATGAACCCCATATGGGCCAGAAAAATATGCCATATAACATTACTAACATTAAAAAAGTTCATAGCCATTTTTTTGACATATTCTTGCAACTGAAATATCTTTAAGAGAAGAGTGTAAAAAATGATGGTTTTAACAACCTAACATAAGGCAAAGTAGTTTTGTTGGGTTTAGGGTTTAGGGTTGAGGGATTATGGTTTAAGGCATAGTGTTGAGGCTTTAGGGTTGAGGGATTAGGGTTTAGGGTTGACAGATTAGGGTTTAATGTTGAGAGTTGAGGGTTTAGGAATACGGATAGTGTTTAGGGTTTAGGGATGAGGGATTAGGATTGAGGGTATACAATAAATAAACTAGAATTTAGGCAGGGTTGGGAAAATTTTGTGAATCATCATGGGTTGGAGATTGGAGATTTTTCTGTGTTCAAGTACATATCCAAGTCATATTTTAAGGTTAAGATATTTCAAAGAACAAGGTGTGTGAAAAATATCAATGCTCTCCAGCTTATGAATACCAACATTGATACAAATAAAAGATGCCCTTTTTCTAACAGAGTATGCAGTTCAAGTCAACCAATGGGCAACAAGTTGCTAAATGAATTGATTTCTGATGGGGAAAATGACAATGATGTTGAATCAATGGAAGAAAATCAAAATTAGGGTTGAGGGATTAGGGTTTAGGGTATAGGGTATAGGATAGAGGTTTGAAGGTTGAGGGATAATGTTCAAGGTTGAGTGTCCAAGATTAAGTGGAAAGGGTATATAGGGTTTAAGGGTTTAAGGTTTGAGGGATTAAGGGTTTAAGAGTTGAGGGATTAGGGTTTAAGGCATAGTGTTGAGTGTAGAGAGTTTAGAGACAAGGTTTATGGTTGAAGGTTTAAGGGTTGAGGGTTAAGGCTTTAGGGCTAAGGGTTAATGGATTAGGGTATAAGGTATAGTGTCGAGGGTAGAGGGTTTAGGGATAGGGTTTAGGATTTAAGGTTTAAGGGTTGAGGGTTGAGGCTTTAGGGATAAGGTTTAGTGTTTACGTTAAGTGAGACACCTAGATGACTAAGGACATATGAAGAGGTAGACATGGAATGACTGAGAGACCTAGAGAGGGGAGATGTAGAGAGGTGAGTGGGAGATAGAGGTGAGAGATAGAGAGGTGAGGGGAGAGATAGAATAAAATGAGAGAGTGAAGTTGACAACTTGAGGGAAAGATGGGTAAGGAGGAGGGAGAGAGGTGGAGAGGAAGGGAAATATCTAGAGAGCTCTGAGAGATATACAAGTGAGAGACCTACAACCTAGGGAGAGAGGGGTGAGAGAGATAGGGGAGAGATGGGGGTGAGGCAGATAGAGGAGGAGAGGGGTGGATAAGGGTTAAGGGTTTAAGGGTCAAGGGTTTAGGGTTTAAGGGTTGAGGGTTTAAGGGTTGAGGTATTAATGGTCTAAGGGTTGAGGAATTAGGGTTTAAGGTATAGTGTCGAGGGTTGAACCTTAATCCCTCAACCCTTGACACAATACCTTAAAACCCTAATCCCTCAACCTTGGGGTTTAAGGTATAGTGTCGAGGGTTGAGGGAATAGGGTTCAACCCTTGACACTATACCTTAAACCCTAATCCCTCAACCCTCAACCCTAATCCCTCAACCATTAGACCCTTAATACCTCAACCCTATAACCCTCAACCCTTAAGCCCTAAACCCTTGACCCTTAAACCCTCAACCCTTATCCACCCCTCTCCTCCCTCATCTGCCTCACTCCTATCTCTCCCCTATCTCTCTCACCCCTCTCTCCTTAGGTTGTAGGTCTCTCACTTGTATATCTCTTAGGGCTCTGTAGATATTTCCCTTCCTCTCCACCTCTCTCCCTCCTCCTTACCCATCTTTCCCTCAAGTTGTCAACTTCACTCTCATTTTATTCTATCTCTCCCCTCACCTCTCTATCTCTCATTCTATCTCCCCCTCATCTCTATCTCTCCCATCTCTAATTTTCTCAGTCACTCCTTGTCTACCTCTCTATCCATTCTTAGCCATCTAGGTCTCTCATTTAACCTTAAAACCTAAACCCTATCCCTAAATCCTCAACCCTTAAAACTTAAATCCTAAACCCTATCCCTAAACCCTCAACCCTCGACACTATAACTTAAACCCTAACCCTTATCCCTAAAGCCTCAACCCTCAACCCTTAAACCTTAAACCCTAAACCCTTTACCCTCGACACTATACCTTAAATCCTAATCCCTTAACCCTCATCCCTAAATCCTCAACCCTCATCCCTTAAACCTTCAACCCTAAACCCTCTACCCTCAACAGTATGCCTTAAACCCTAATCCTTCAACCATTAAACCCTCGACCATTAAACATTGGGCAAACTTTTGCAAAAAAGAAAAAAATGCAAAGAAAACAATAACGTGCTCATGTTATAGTGCGAGAACGTTATGGCTTTTTAAAAAAGTTTTAAGAATTTGGCCACTTTTTGGCCCCCCCATCTTTTTGCACCTGCCCTTATTTCTACTTGATTAGATTTGTGAAGCAAAAGTGAAATTATACTTGGATTAAAAAGAAAGAGAATTTTAGTAAGATGCTACAAATTGCATTTTCATTCTAGAAAGGAAATTATAGAAGTTTGAAGATTGAAGTGATTGGATTGCATTTATTTTAGAAATAACAGATTGTGTTTGGATAGTGAATTTTTTTCATGTACATAGTTATTTTCAAATTTCCTAAGAATCTTTAGGTAGGATCACATCATGAGAATAGTATATAAAATATTTCATTTAGATTTAATAATAAATGTATATTCTTATTTGTGAAAGAGGTTGTACGCACTCGTTTGAGTTTGATCTTTCCTACTCAATAAGAAACCATTGAACAAACTAGTTATTTATAAAGTCCATGTAACAATTAGAAATTCAAATTGATATTATATGATCATAGAAAAATAATTAGATGAACTCAAAATCTTCATTGAAACTTTTCTTTTTTCATCTAGATTGGAATCTAGAAAAATATATAGGGATTTATTGAGAAATAAGAAATATAGAAGAAACTAAATTGGCCTTATCTATCCTAAAGAGAAGAGTTTTAACTTTGCCTTAAGCATTGGCCTTGAACTATCCTTTGCCTAATTGTAAGCTATTTAACTAAATTGGTCTTGAGATTGGCATTTCCTACCCTCAAGAACTAAGCTTACACCATAGAGTCATTATAAAATAGCTCAAATCACCAACATGTTGATTTAACAAACAACTTGGTGAACACATAAATGACTACACACATGCATCATACTCAATCATGTAGAATTTTTGAACCTATAAATAAGTTTAATTTTTATATATTACTACAACTATTGAACATATAAGGGATGAAGAGTATTCTTTTCTTCCCTAAATGAACATATCAAAGATAACTATAAAAAAATAAATATTTTTCTTAAACAAATAGAACAATAGGAAAATTAGGGAGATGTATTTTCAAACAAATATATCACCAACTCTTTTCTTTGAAAGTAGATAACATAGATAACTTATTATTTCCCTAAAACCTTTTAAGTCATTGATCAAGGTATAAGTATTTTCTCATTTACTTTAATATCACATTCATCTTGTAAAGTAAATAACTTTAGTGACAACATCTATTGCTTTGCATACTCAACATTGCAATATTGGAAAAAGTGAGAGAGAGAGATAGAGAAGGGAACACTCATGGTATACTTCAAAAATTTATGATGTACCAACTCATTTATTTCTTTATTTTTACTTGAATACAATGTACAAGATGCATTAAAATACATAGAGCTCATCCAAGAGAGGATTTATTTGATTGTATTTTACTTTCAATACATTTACAAGCTTATAGGCTAGAGACTCTTCACATAGTCTCATAAGAGGTCAACTCCCTAGAACAAGGAATAAACTTCACAAGAGGGAGACTCTTCTCCTCTTTTCTCTTTTCTCCTTAGCCACAAATCCTGCAAATAGAAAAAACACACTACCCAAGTCAAAGGAGGGCTCACCACCCAGCCTTAGGCTTGCTTGCAAGCCACCCTTGAGCTATGAGGCCTACACGTAACCTGGTTTCATTATCAACACAAGGAAAAACATATCACACACAACAACCACAACAAATCTCATCCCATGGAGACTTAACAAAACTAAATCCATTCCTTGGATTTAAAAAGGGGAGAAAGTGGACATCACTCACTCAAGGGAAAAGACAAATTGACAAAAACATAATACCCAATATCACAACTCAAGAACTACATAGCCTCTTGCTATCTCAAATCACTTATAGCTCCAATGTATTAAAGGCACTCTTGCCTACCAAATGTTCATCAAATTAAAAAGATAACAAGGCACTCTTGCCTACCAAATGTTAATCAAAATAACAAGGTAACCAGGCACTCTTGCCTACCAAAACTTACACCAAAACCACCAAGAACAAGGCCAATGCCTTCCAATTCCTAACAAGGAGTAGCCTTTCCCTGAGGAGGTTTACTTCTCTCTCAACCCCATACAAGGGAAACTCCCACACATGGAGAGCTTATGCCAAACAACCCATACCCAAATACACAACACATAATAACTCAACATGTCCATACTTATACATTAATGAAAATAAGCAATACAAAACCACAAAAAAAGCCTTGAATTCTTGAGAGCCTACCTCTCAAGATTCAAGTGTTGAAGATGGTTGAAATAGCCTCACAAGAGCTCACTCAAAGATCTCCTTTTCTCAAAACCTCCTCTCCAAGCCAAAAATCCCTCCAAATAAAATCAAATAAAAAACAAAAAGAAGAACCATTCTCCCCTCAATAAGAGGGAGATAAATAGGTCCCAAAAAACATCCAATAAATGAGGAGGTAACAGTTGTCACCTTCTCATTCACTCTCTCAAGCACATCTCCCAACATGTACTCTTACACATGTGTGAGGTATTGAGTAGGGAGGTGACACTTGTCATCCTCTCTTTCCTCAAGAGCACACCTCCCCACAAATGTTCTTAGACATGTGTGAGACATTGGGAAAAGGGGAGTACTTAGGGTTCTCTTCCCAAAGGTTCTTACAATGTGTGCTCACACTGTGAAGCCTTTGGGATTCCCCCAATCCCATACACGAACCTATCGTAGTGGGATTGGAATGTGACAAGTCACCCATCCATCATCCTAAAACCTTAATTTGTCACTTAACTCCCATGGGCAAATAGAGTGGTCAAATAAGAGTTAAAACACATGATTTGGGGTCTAAATGGTACATAACCCATAGGCACTTGACCTAGGGCCCTAACAACATGAAATAAACATAATAAAGCTCAAAATTCAACATTTAAGTAGCCCCAAAAACCCATGAACAAAAATGGACACATGGATGACACTCATCATCCACCTCATCCTAAGTCAACCTTAGGAGACTCAAATAAAACAAAACAATTCATTAACACAATAACATTCATTGTCAAACAACATAAAACCTTAGTCCACCTTAAGGACTAGGTAGGCATAATGAGGATTATTAACTGAGGTTACTTGTGAGACCTCTTATTTCCATTGGCTATGGAATTAACCTTCACACTTACACACAAACATCAATAGGTCTAATGTGTAACATAGCTGAAGCAACTTGAATTACACACACACGAAGTTACACAAGTACATAGATTTCAATTAGATAAATTCCATAAGACATGGTATAATTTACCATATTTTCAAATCAATTCTCTTTCAAATCAACATAGTCTTGATCATGCAAATCGTAATTCAATATACTAATCCATTTACTCAAAAATAACTCTTTTTTTTATTCAATTGTATCATTTAATTCAAGACATTCATTATCATAGAAAAGCAGAATATAACCTAAGCATGTATAGATACACAATCAGTAATATAACAACACATCTATTTAATCCAATCACAAAATAATGCCATCAAAAGTCTAATGAATGGGATCAATAGTCCCCAATAATATACAATGTCAATCATAGAAATAAAAAGATAATAAGTCTATTAAGTCGAATCATGGAGTCTAACCAAGGTGGCCTCACAGAAATTCACTAAGGATCATTCCAAGAACAATCAAGTGATATATAATCAATTTGAACTAAGGCATACATCTCCTACACATACTCAAATCATACACAACTACCTTATAATTAGATCCCCAACAATACCTTATCATCTAAAGAATAGGATCATAATACCATATACCATATCCTAAGTCAGGGTATATTAATACAATTAGGTCTAGTGCAACTAAACCTATCGCACAAGGGTTGGCCTCACATGTTCCAAATTTTGTAAATAGAGTAGAAGATGTGACCAATGGGGTATAGATTCAATTATTGGTTGCATAATATAAGGGATGAGACATCCCTTCAAAATGAACTAGGTCATAGGAAACTTTCAAGTGAACTAGTTCTATTATACCTAGTTGTGCTTTCCAAGACTAGAAATTGGTGTGAAGCCTACACCATGATGTGTGCATTAGAGGCATATTTTTCTTCATGTTCCTTAGATAATTCTCATCAGCTATTGTTGGTTTATGTTTATGCCCCTTCCTTGATTGTGCCTCATGCATAGTTAGTAAGTGTGATGTCACATGCCTAGATCTTGTAGGTATCTCTAGTGCATTGATGTGTAGAGTTGAGATCACTTATTCTTTTTTTTTGGCCTACTAATCAAAGAGGTTATTTATCTCTTCATCCATCACATGTGCATAGATAATAGTCAATACTATTTGATTTTTCACTGGTAACACCACCATGGTTGAATATTTCTATTAGACCATGTCACCATTTCCTTAGCTCAATCTTCTTGTATGAAGCTTATGATCAAATTTATGGCCCAATTTATATTATTCTTTCATCTTGTAGAAGTGGAATTGGTAATCCTCTAAAAGAGGATTCTCTTTTATTGATTGGGTCACAAGAATGACTGCTATCTTGTTTTTACAGATCTATTGTTAGTTGCTAAGGCTATCTTGGATATTGGAGCATCTTCCATAAGGTTGTAGAGAGATTTGATTTCTAGTTGGCTCTATTTCAAGGAAAACTCTTTCCCACATGGATATTGGAATTATCCTATGAATCATTTCTCTAAAAATAACCATTCAATTCTGAGGAGAGATTGGAGAGCATATCCTAAAAGAAATAACTATATAATTACATTTCAACATAAGTGAAAGGAGGAAATTGATATAATTAGACTCCTATAAATCATAACCTTCTTAATGTTGGTGCCAAACTCATGGTCTAGGATATCATGCTATCACATAACATATATTGTAACTATACATGTAGTGCATCAAATAGGTAATCAAGTGATGGCCCAAGATAATCCCTACACTTAAATTTCCATGTGGTTGGTGAAATAAAACTTGTTGTACTAGGAGGGACTAATGCAACCTTGTATCTACATGGGAGAGTCTCTTTCTAATCCTCTATCTCTATCCTTCCTCTATCTCTGTATCATTCCTCTCTCTCTCTCTCTATCTCTCTCCCCATCCCTCTACCTCTCAATCTCTCTCCCCATGTCTCTGGACATCTATTCATCTCTTTTCCTATCTCTATCTCTCCCCATATCCCATCTCTTAATCTATTTTTCTCTAACTCTCTCTCTACATCTTTCCCTCACTCTATATCTCCTTATCTCTCCCCTCTATCTATCTCTATCTCTATCTCTATCTCCCTATATAGATCCCTTTGTCTATCTCAACCCCCCTCTCTCCCCTCTTCCTATCTCTATCTCCATCTATCCATTTCTATATCTCTATTTACCCCACTCTCTATATTCTTCCCCCCCCTCTCTCTCTCCATCTATTTCTATCTCCCTCTCTCTATCTATCTAACCCTTTATCTCATTATATATCTATCCTACCTATCTCTAACTCTATCTACCTCTCTATCTCTATATCTCTTTCCCTATCTCTATCAACCCCTTGGCATGTGAGGGAGAGAGATATAGAGATAGAGAGGCATATAGAGTTAGAGAGGAGAGATGATAGAGAATTAAAGAGATAAAGGGAGAGATAGATACATAGAAAGGAGAGAGAGAGATGGAGAGATATAGAGGGATAGGGATAGAGGCAGGGAGGGAAAGAGAGAGAGGAGGGAAATAGAAACATATGGAGAGACAAAGAGAGGAAAAATATAGAAAGAGGGAAAATAGAGAGATAGAAAGGGATAGGTGGAGATAGAGATAGGGAGAGGGAGAGGGAGAGAGGAGGTTGAGATAGATAAATGGATCTATAGAGGGAGAAAGATAGATAAAGAGGGAGATAGAGAGAGGGGATAGATAGGGAGATATAGAGTGAGGGAAAGATATATATATATATATATATATATATATATATATATATATATATATATATAT